>PISW01001504.1:0-354591 GCA_004023785.1 Mungos mungo | reverse complement strand
GACAGGTCATCTTGAGAGAAGTAAGGGATGAAGCGTGTTACAGAAGATGATAGAGGGAGGCACAAGCCTGCAGCCACACAACCTCCGAGCTATCGGAAGAAACGCTTGTCCCCACATTAAGCAACTATTTTTATAGAAATAAAAATAGAAAATAGACTTACAAGAATAGAAAGCATAAAATAAGTTGACTTAATTGGGACTGAGATAGATTTGTCACACTGATGTATGCAAGTGGGTCGACTCATCTGGATAAGGAAACGCCTGTCAGATGGTTCACATTGAACTTGAAGCTGGAGGCAAAAGTCCCTCCCCAAACAAGACTCGGCTAGAACGAAAGTACAAGGATGGTGTGGGGAGGGCAGGCAATGTCAACCAATAGGAAGCAGGAGTTAAGTTCAAGGCAAAATACTTGTTGAGGTCAAGAGGAGCAGTTTATTTTAATTTTCTGAAGTGTTTATTGTTGAGACAGAGAGAGCACGAACAGGGAAGGAGCAGCAGAGAGAGAGGGAGACGGAGGATCTGAAGCAGGCTCTGTGCTGGCAGCAGAGAGCCCGATGCGGGGCTCGAACTCACAAACCCTGAGATCACGACCTGACCCAAACTATGAACCCTGAGATCATGACCTGAGCTGAAGGCAGACGCTTAACCAACTGAACCACGCAGGTGCCCCAGGAGGAGCACTTCATAATGACGAACAGGGAGGGATCGTTCGGTTAAGCATCCGACTTCGGCTCAGGTCATGGTTTGTGAGTCATGGTTGGATTGATGGTTTGTGAGTCCAAGCCCCGCTCAGGACTCCAGGACTCTGCACTCTCTCTGTACCCCATGGGATTCTCTCTCTCTCTCCCTCTCTCTCTGCCCCTCGCTCACTCATGCTCTCTCTCAAAAAAAAAAAAATGTATAATGATGAATGCAAGTCACAACGAAGACGAAACATACCTACCACGTGCCACAGAGCACGCATTAATATGTACGCATCAGGGGCGCCTGGGGGGCTCAGTCGGTTGAGCGTCCAGCTTCAGCTCAGGTCAGGATCTCACGGATTGTGGGTTCGAACCCCATGTCAGGCTTAAAAAAATTTGAATAAATAAAGTAAAAAATTACGTTCGCATCAAATAACGTGGCCGCCGCATTCATATGACGGAAAAATACAAGGAGAAAGAGTGAAAAGCATTATCAGTTGTAGGAAATTTTAATTCATCCCTCACAGCTATGTGTGCAAAAATGTTAAAAAGATTAGAGAAGACTTAATAACATGATTACTGAGCTAGACCTGATTAATTTATCTCAGTTTTCTACCTGAAAAACAGATTGCTCCTTTATAGGTGGACATCTAAACATTCAAATGGATCGAACGCATATTGAATCATTTTATCTATTTAATTATCTATTTATTTTTAGTTTAATTTCTTAAATACATTTTTAAATGCTTATTTATTTTTGACAGAGAGAGAGAGAGAGAGAGACCCAGCGTGAGTGGGGGGAGGGTCAGAGAGAGAGAAGGAGACACAGAATCTGAAGCAGGCTCCAGGCTCTGTGCTGACAGCTCAGAGCCTGACACGGGGCTTGAACTCATGAACCGCAAGAATGTGACCTGAGCTGAAGTCAGGTGCTTAACCAACTGAGCCACCCAGGCAGCCCTATTTTTAATTTTAGAGAGAGAGTGTGTGAATGAAGGGGTCGGGGTGGGGGCAGAGAGAGAGAGAGAGAGAGCGAGCGAGAATCTTAAGCAGGCTTCATGCTCAGTGTGGAGACTGACACAGGCCTTGATCCCATGACTCTGGATCATGACCTGAGCTGAAATCAAGAGTTTGATGTGCTTGGGGCACCTGGGTGGCTCGGTAGTTAAGCGTCTGGCTTTGACTCAGGTCACGATCTCCCGGTTCATGGGTTCCAGCCCCGTGTCGGGCTCTGTGCTGACAGCTCAGAGACTGGAGCCTGCTTTGGATTCTGTATCTCCCTCTCTGACCCTCCCCAGCTCACTCTGTCTCTGTCTCTCAAAAATAAATAAAAAACATTTAAAAAAAAAAAAAAAAGAAGAGTTTGATGTGCTCAGCTGACTGAGGCACCCAGGTGCCCCTAAATCATTTGTAAAAAACCAATATATTCCAAAAAGTAGGTCTAGAACAGACAACTTCTCCAATCACAATGTAAATCAGACCAGAAATTAAGAACCAAACTACAAAACACACACACACACAATCTTATTACCTGTAAATCTCAAAATTCTTAAGTTGCAGGATGCCTGGGTGGCTCGATCAGTTAAGCACCCAACTTCAGCTCAGGTCATGATCTCACCATTCATGGGTTCGAGCCCCGTGTAGGGCTCTGTGCTGACAGCTCCGAGCCTGGAGCCTGCTTCGGATTCTGTGTCTCCCTCTCTCTCTGCACCTCCCCTGCTCATGCTCTTTCTCTGTCTCTCAAAAATAAATAAACATTAAAAAAAATTTTTTTTAAATAATAATAAAAATTAGGGGGGAGAAAAGGAACACGGGGTAGCTGGTGGCTCATTCCGTTAAGCATGGGACTCCTGATTTCAGCTCAGGCCATGATCTCAGGGTTGGTGAGTTTGAGCCCCCATGGGGCTCTGCGCTGACAACACAAAGCCTGCTTGGGATTCCCTCTCCCTCTCTCTGCCCCTCCCCTGCTCATACTCTCTCCCTCTCAAAATAAATACAACTTAAAAAAATAACTAAAAAGCTTTAAAAAGAAATAAAATACAAATACGCTAAAGAGAAAGACAACTGGGGCCAACCTTTCCCGGCACCCGCTTTGGCGGCTTCAGGGCTGCCCTTTGTGAAGCGCAAGAGGCCATAACAGGACACAGCTGTCAGGTCCGAGTTGGCGTCCCCTCGCTGCCACGAGGCGAGTGGCCTCCACAGCAGGACCTGCCCCGCTCCAGGAGAGTCTGTTTCCCCTAAGGCCGCTCTGCGCCGTCCTGGCCCGTTTGCTTCCTCTGGGTGCTAAGATGCGTGCAATTTCCGAGGGTTGAACACTGGGTGCAAAGGATCCTGCTTGGACGCTAAGGAGCATCCCTCGCCTGCCACGGAAAGAAGGGTCCAGGCCACCCAATGGTCCCGCCCACGGGTCGGAGAGGCCAGAGGGTGCTTCCCTCTCCTTCCCAGCCTGCGCACCTCACAAGGGGCCGCTCCAGCTGCTTCTCTCCTCAGCCTTTTGAGAGTAAGTGAAGAGAGGTGGTCCAGGCCAACTTCCGCCCTTTTACCTCGCCTTGATGGGCCCCAGGCTACCTCCCAGCTAGGGAGGGGCCCCTGTTGAGGTCGAGCCCTCTGGGAGAAATGTCCCCAAATAATATATACTTCCAGGCCGGGAGAGTAGCCAGGGGTCCCTGGAATGCCGGGAGTCCACTGCCTGAGCAGCAGGGAAGGCTTCCTGGAGGAGGCGCTGTGCAGGTCGGGACCTCGCAAAGGGGGTGGGGCGTTGTGGGGTTGAAGACCTCGCAAAGGACCCCCCCCCCCCCCGCAGGCCCGGCGACCCTCAGAGGCCAGGAGCTGAGGCTTCTCAGGGAGAGGATGGGACGGGGACAACGTGCCAGACCCCATGAGAAACGATCGCGGCCCGGGGACGCCGGACGGGCTCGGAGAGCACACGTCACAGGAAGTCCGTAGACTGGTCATTTGGCCAAGTGGACATCCCAGAATTGCTGATCGCAGGCCAGCCAGGCACTCGGAATTGGGGCACTCAGGCGACCCGACGAGCCCTGTGCCGCCCCCTGCTGGCGCTTCCGTCCTCGGCTCGAGGGACGACGCGGAGGACTCCAGAACCCGGCGCGGGGATTGGCCACCTCGGATCAGGTGTCTCCGTTCCGACCAACCAGCGAGGGAGGCGGGGTCTCGCCGCCGGGCTCTGGGCGGGGCGGCGGGGCTGAAGGGCCCGCCCACATCGGCGCTGGGACCGCCGAGCGGAGCCGCCGCGGGCCTCGCCGAGACCTTGGAGCCGGGGCTCCCGCCTCCCTTCCGCACCCAGCGGCTGGAGCAAAGTTTTCAAACCTCAGAGTGGCTTTTTTAGGGATCAAGGCACAAATCCTTGTCAGGCCCCAGACCCTGCGGATCTGAGCCCTGCGGCGGCAGAGTCACTCCTCGGGCCTTGAATTTCCCTCCAGCCTCAGGCCTAGACCCAGCTTGTGTCCTCTGCTTAGCCTGCCCCTCCCCCCGCTGCTGGCACTGGGTTAAGGTTCCTCTGGGGGCCTGTGCAGTCCCTGAGCATCTTCCTTTTGCCCTGCCCTGGGCTGCTGGCCTGCTTGTCTACACCCCGTGATCTGCCATCTCTGTGTCTCCTGCCCCAAGCAGGGGCTCATAGTACGCAGCACACAGTAGGTACATAGTAGGCGCTTAGCCCCTGTGTGTTGATATGAATTAAGGAGAGAGACGCTGGCTAAGGAACCAGCATCCCTGGATACCGGTCTGAGTGCCAGGCCTCATGCCAGGCACTATCATAGGGCTGGCTGACTAACAGTGTTATCTGATAGCCCAGAAAGTGAGGAACTGGGGTCCCCTGTTCCCGGGGAGTCAGGGAAGGCCAAGAAGCCGAAAGGCTGGCCCCGGGGTCCTCGGCAGCCCTGATTAGGGGCAGGACGGGCTGGCTGCGGACACCGCTCCGTCAGGCAGCCTGGGCCTTGGGTCTGTGCTGGGGAGAACCAAGGGGCAGTCCGTCTAAGGGAGGGTCAGGGCCCGGAGCAGACTGAAAAGGGCAGAGGACTTGGAGAAGTGAGTGGAGATGTGTGCTCAGGACCACCACAAGCCTCTACTACTGCCCAGTGACTGGATGGCCACCTTGGAGGTCCCTCAAGGCCCTGCTGTCCCCTCCACCCCATCTCTTCAGTGCCACCACCACCCCTTCTCCAGTTACACTGACCCATGTCAGCTCCCAGATCAAGGCCCCCGGGCCTTTACACATGCTGCTCCCTCCTGGGTCCACGCAGGCCTGCCTCCATCACACTGTCAGGGCCCACGCCTGCTTTCTAGACCAAATCTTGCTCAGCGCTGGCCTCACCCCTGTCCGCAGACAAGCACATGCCGAGACATAAATTCAAATCCAGTCCCTCTGCCTGACAGAGCTGTGGCTGCCCCCAGAGAACAGCTTATCAGGGGCTTGCAAAACAGGGCAGTCTACTTAGGGAGCACTCTGTCGATCTTAGGGAGCACTCTGCCTATGTGCTGGCATTGAGCTGGGGCTTTGGTGGACACTGAGTCCCCAGGACCCAGCCTACAAGGTCAGACATGTGAAAAGGGCCTTTCGGTTTCAAAAGGGCTTGTTGACATGAATGGTTCTTTCTTCAGCAGCATCTGAGAGTGAAAGTAGCCTGCTTCATCGGAGGGCAGCCCCTCTGTGCCAAGGACCTGCCGCCCACCCCCACCATCAGGCCAGCGGGGCCGCAGTCCCCCCCCCCCATAGTGAGCCTGAACTCTAAGAGGCTCAGCTTTGAATCCTGTGTCACAGCAAGCAAGTGACTTCACCCCTCTGATCCTCCCATTTTCCTCCTCTCTTCTTGCCTTCACTTTTATTTCCAATAGAATAAATAACAGGCATGCATTTTTTAAAATGTTTTTATTTTTGAGAGAGAGAGAGACAGCGTGAGCAGGAGAGGGTCAGAGAGAGAGGGAGACACAGAATCCGAAGACAGGCTCCAGGCTCTGAGCTGTCAGCACAGAGCCTGACGCAGGGCTCAAACCCATGAACCGTGAGATCATGAACTGAGCCGAAGTCGGACGCTTACCTGACTGAGCCACCCAGGCGCCCCACAGGCACACATTTTTAGAGGACAACCAGAACTATAAGGCTTGTCATGGCAAACCTCAGTCCCCTGTTCCTGCTCCGCCCAGCCGGGGTTCTGCCCTCAGAAGCAGCCATTTGGTTCCTAAATGTTTTTTTCTGCCTCTCGTCTTTACGTGTGTGACAGGCTTCTGCTGATAGTTGCTGACTTGTTGCCTTTAGAGGCGATCTGACGACTGCCGGCAGCTGAGAGACGAGGGTTTAGCCTGTTAATCTGCTGTCCTTTAGATTTGCTAATTCCGGACATTTCATATAAATGGGATCACCTAACATGTGGCCTTTTGTGGCTGCTGCTTTCACTCCGCGTCATGTGGTCAAGGTTCATCTGTACAGAAGCATGAATCAATACTTCGCTCCTTTTTATGGCCAAATAATATTCCGTCGTTGTTCTTCATTGTTTTAACCTGCTGTGAAAATCAAAATAACTTTTTTTAAAAAGGCATATGAGGAAGCTGACCCTTTGCGGCCAGCAGCCCTCTTTGAAATGTGACCCCTGCGAGGTGCGCCTGCTGGGCACCCGGGGGCTCAGTGGGTTGAGTGTCTGACTTCGACTCAGGTCATCATCTCGCGGTTTGTGGGTTCGAGCTCCGCGTCGGGCTCTGTGCTGTCAGCCCAGAGCCCACTTTGGATCCTCTGTCTCCCTCTCTCTCTGTCCCTCCCCAGCTCATACTCTCTCTCAAAAATAAATGTTTAAAAAACAACAACAAAAAAAGAACTTAAAGAGCACAGCCCGGCATGACTTTATCATTCATTCATTCATCATTGACTCACTCACTCATTCATAAATTCATTTCAGAAACACGGAGCATCAGTGCTGAGCTGAGCCCCGGCCACCCAGAGCGGGCAGCCCCAGCCTTGGCCCAGGTCAGTCTAGCACGCAGACCCCTGAGCTCAGCGCAGATGCTCCAAGCAGACACAGGGGGGCGGGAGTGAGGGGGACCCCCCCCCCGTGCTGTGCTGTGGGTGGGACAGATGGAAGGCTCCAAAGGAGACACTGGAGTTGGAGGTGGCAGATGGGGCAGGGGGTGGGAAAGCCTAGAGAAAGAACAGCACGTACAAAGGCCCAGAAGCATCGAAATTGGCCCGGCCCCTCCCTTTTAAAGAGACCCACGCAGTTAACCACGCTTTCCTCCTCTGCCCCTCACCTCGCCCACTTCTGTCTTAGCTCCGCGCACAGCTCTATTACTCAGAGCAGGGTTCTCAACCCGGGGTCCACAGAGAACCCCGGGGAAAGGAGGCCAGAGGACAGGAGGCTGGGCTTTCCGAAACTGGACAGAAAATACTCACATCCTTATTTTTACCCACCTCTGATATTTACTTTCCCATCAGTCGGGAACGGGGGCCACAAACCTCAGTAACTTTGTCACCAACAGAAATCCGGATGTGTTCAAATCACTTAAAAAAAGTTCTTTTTTTTCCCTAACATTTATTTATTTTTAAGAGACAGAGAGCAGGGAAGGGGCAGAGAGAGAGGGAGACACAGAATCCGAAGCAGGCTCCAGGCTCTGAGCTGTCAGCACAGAGCCCGACATGGGGCTCAAACCCATGAACTTCGAGATCATGATCTGAGCGAAGGTCGGACGCACAACCGGGTGAGCCACCCAGGTGCCCCTCAAATCACATTTCAACTGAAGCAAAAACATCTCTAAATATCATTTACACTCACTGCTACTTCAAAATGATAAATTTTATTTATTAAAAAAATTTTAATGTTTATTTTTGAGGGAAAGACAGAGAGTAAGCAGGGGAGGGGCAGAGAGAGACAGGGAGACACAGAATCCAAAGCAGAATCCAGGCTCTGAGCTGTCAGCACAGAGCCCGACGCAGGGCTCGAACCCACGAGCTGTGAGATCATGACCTGAGCGGAAGTCGGACGCTTAACTGACTGAGCCACCCAGGCGCCCCCAAAATGAGAAATTTTAGACTTGCAGGTTTGGTCTTGTGATTTAATATGTTAGTAAATACACTACTCTATTCCGCTTGTAATTAAAACTTTCATGAATTGCTTTTCTACATAATTGGTTTCCTCCATTTATTTATTTAAAAATACTGTTGGTGGGGGGTGCCTGGGTGGTCTAATAGGTTAAGTGTCCAACTCTGGATTTTGACTCAGGGCAGCCTGCTTGGGATACTCTCTCTCTCTTCCTCCGCTCACACACTCTCAAAATAAATAAGATAAATAAAATAAAAATATTATTTTGGGGGACGCCTGGCTGGCTCAGTCAGAAGAGCATGTGACGCTTAATCTCAGGCTCGTGAGTTTGAGCCCCATGTTGACACAGAGATTACTAAAATAAACAGATAAACAAAAAAACAGGAATAGAGGCAATGTTTTGAGGAGGCCATAAGCTGCTCTGGCTGGCCTCAGGGGTCCATGGCACGCAAAGGTCATAGGTGCCCCTCGAGAGAGAGAGGGCATGTCATGGGGGAGGGGCGCACTGCCAGGGACCCGACGGCCTGGAAGATCGGCCGCCCGCCCCTGAGCTCAGAGCCCTGGCAGTGCCCGGCAGGGAGCAAGGTCGCCAGGCGCGTCCCCACCCCGCATCATCTAGCGCGGCCCCAAACCCTGAACTGCGAGGGGCACCGCAGCATACCAGGTGATCCGCGCACCCCCTCCGTGTGACTCTCTCTCCTCCCGGTGATGAAGGCGAGGAGGCCAGGCGGGAAAGAGGCCAGAGGTCCCCAGACGTCCCTCGGAGTGCCAGTGCCCGGGGGGGGGGGGTGCGCGCAGGGTGCACAGCCCCAGCCCCAGCCCCCCGTGTGCCCGAGGCCGCAGCGCTCCGGGGCTGGGCCAGGTGGAGGTCCAAGGGGCACAGCCTCCTCAACAGACAGGGGTCCTTCAGGCCCCTAGTGGTGTGACCGAATCCCAGTGTTGGTACAGATGTGAAGACTGAGGCCCAGCGCGGCCAAGTGACTAGACTGAGGTCACGCTGTGGGTTGATGGCAGGGCCACACGAACCCAGGCATCTGGACTCCCCAGCGTGGTCCGTGGACCCCACAGCCCGTGAAGGCAGTGGGTAGAGCCCATCTGGGGTGACCCCAAGGCGGACAGAATGCCCATTTCTGTGTTCCCAGGGTAAGGTGTGTGTGGTAGGAGAAGTGAAAAACTTCGGCCCCCAAGCCGGGACCCAGGACACACAGCTCCACCCAGCATATAGATATATAAAATTTATTTATTTTGAGAGAGCACGAGTGGGGGAGGGGCAGAGGGAGAGAGACAGAGAGACAGAGAGAGCAGGAGTGGGAGAGGGAGAATCCCAAGCAGGTTCCACACCTTCAGCGCAGAGCCTGAAGCAGGGCTCGAACTCACAACCCATGAGATCATGACCTGAGCCAAAACCAGGAGTCGGACGCTCAACAGACTGAGCCACCCAGGCGCCCATGGACGTGCCTGTTGAGCAAGTGAACAATTAGAAACATATGCCTACCCTCTTGGAACACCTACTTGAGGACAGAATAATTCCATGCAAAGCGTTTAAGACGTTAAAATTTTTTTTACTGTTTACTTTTTAAGAGAGAGAGACAGAAGGCCAGTGGGGAAGGGGCAGGGCTTGGACTCACAGACGGCGAGATCATGGCCTGAGCAGAAGTCGGACGCTTAACCGACTGAGCCACTCAGGCGTCCCTTAAGATATTATTTTTTATATATTTGTTCATTTATTTAGAGAGGGAACAAGTGGGCAACGGGCAGAAAGAGAGGGACAGAGGGTCCGAAGCGGGCTCCAGTCTGACAGCAGAGAGTCCGATGCGGGGCTTGAACTCACGAACCATGAGATCATGACCTGAGCTGAAGATGGACCGAGGTACCCAGGCGCCCCGACGCAAAGCAGTTTTGATAACAGGCAGACACGGAGAGCCATGGGGCAAAGGGGGCAGGGCTAAAGGGAAGGAACAAGCTTGCTGGGAGTGGTGGCCTCAGTGGCATGAAGGGTCCCGGGTGGCATGGAAGCCCGGGTGTGCCACAGGCCGTGGGGCGAGGCAGAGGGAGGTGGGCAGCGGTTCGGCCACCGTGGAGGGCCCGGGGTGCCCTCTTGCAGACCTGGACTCAGGGGGCCGGGGGGCTCTCTGGAGCAGGAGGGGGCTCCGATCGTGGAGATGCGGGAAGACTCGCTCGGGGGGAGGAGGCCGAGCAGCGACCCCGACGGTGGCACCCGGCACAGGTGCCAGGGGCGTGGTCTGACCCGAGGGAAGGAAGGAGTGTGATCTCCCGAAGGGACAGCAGAGCAGGGACTGACCTCCCCACAGGGCGGACTCCAGGGGCGCAGACGGCCCCGCCTGGGGTGCTCAGTGCACTGCGGGGGCCGAGAGCTCCCGCCTTAGGGAGACTGGGGACACGGAGAGAGAGGGACGTGCCCAGTTCGTCTCTGCGGCGATCGTGACCTTGACACAAAACCCGATACAGGAAACGAGACACAGGAAAGCACCGGGCAGCCTCATGCGTGGACACGGGCGCACACACCCTACACGAGGGGCAGACTGGGCTGGCGGCGCAGGAGGACGCGCCACCGCCAGGTGCGGTGTGTCCCAGGAGTGCGCCGTGGCTCCGACATCTGCCACTTCAGGGAGAAAACAAGTCCTTACCATCCTCTCCACGGTGGCAGATACAACTGGCGATCCGTTCGTGAGAAGAACCCGTAGCAAAACCCTGAGCGAGGGACCCCCTCGCCCTGGTCAAGGGCAGGCTTGAACCCCCATCACAGCACAGACCACGCTGGGGCACTGCGCACTCCCCTGAGGGCCTGGACACAGGACAGATGCCCGTTGTCACCACTCACAGCCTGTCAGACAGTACTGAAGGCCCTGGTCAGGCCAGGATGGCGGGTGTGGGGGGGGAGTATAAAGATTCAAAAGCAAGAAACAGAACTGGCGTTATTTTGGGGCCCCCGGGTGGCTCAGCGGGTTAAGCATCCGACTCTTGATCTCAGCTCAGGTCTTGATCTCAGGGTTGTGAGTTTAAGCTTCACACTGGGCTCCGTGGGGCTCCGTGCTGGGCATGAAGCCTGCTTAAAAAAAAAAAAAAAAAAGCCAGCGGGGCACCTGGGTGGCTCCGTTGGCTTAGCGTCCAACTTCCACTCAAGTCATGATCTCGTAGTTCGTGGCTTCAAGTCCCGTGTCGGGCTTGTGCTGACAGCTCAGAGCCTGGAGCCTGTCTTCAGATTCTGTGTCTCCCTCTCTCTCTCTTGCTCATGCTGCTCATGCTCTCTCTCTCTCTCTCTCAAAAATAAAAAAAACATTAGGGCGCCTGGGTGGCTCAGTCGGTTGAGCATCTGACTTCAGCTTAGGTCACGATCTCACAGTCTGTGGATTCGAGCCCCACGTCAGACTCTGTGCTGACAGCTCAGAGCCTGGAGCCTGCTTCACGTTCTGGGTCTCCCTCTCTCTCTGACCCTCCCCTGCTCATGCTCTGTCTCTGTCTCCAAAAAAAAAATTAAAAATTAAAAATTAAAAAGAACAGGGGTTGGATCCCCTTCCCTTGACCCCGCGCTCCGGGAGACCATGCTTCCGGGGGTGACGCAGCAGCTGGGCTCTGGCCACCTGCCCAGGTGACAATGTCCTGCAGCTCCACCCCCACCACACTGTCTTCTCCGTGCATCACCCCAGCTTCCTGCCTCCTGCACCCCCAGTGAGGTTCTATCAGCCACTTCTGCTTGCCAAGCCCCCACCCACAAGCCCCATCCCGAATGAACCCCAGTGAGGTCCAGCTGTCACTGCCCAGCGAAGACCCCCGTGCCACCAGGCCTCCCAGTGCAGGCAGCGCACAGCACCTGCTCGCGCACCTGTCAGGCCTGGGCCGGACCTGGCCTCCACGCAACTGCCTGCCTACCCACTGTCGCTCACATCTGTTCGGATCAACTTCCATTGCCTGCATCTCCCGTGCTCCGGCGGGGCACAGGGTGAAAGACAGGTGGCCCCGGCCCTGGCATTCATGAGTGACCAGGCTCCCAACTGACAGCCATCTTCCACGAGGGCGGCCTCCACAGCCAGATGACCCCACCCACAGAAGCGGGTTAGATGCAGCCCTTGCCTGAGTCCTGAAGTCTCCCCACCCTGGGTCCTGAGCCCCCTGGATGCAACTGTAAGTTAGAGATAAAAGCTCGTGTAGAAATTAGCAGAGATGTTGTAATGGGGGTGGGGGGCTTTTCATAGATGCCATAAGTAAGTATTTCAAGCTGGAGGGGACCTATCCAAGGATGCAGAGGGTTAGCAGCGAAGATAAATAGAATTCTGGACTCTGACCGTGGGCCAGAGCCTGCCTCCACCCTCCCTGCTTAGCTCTGTGCTTTCATGCCAAGCCCTGCTCAGAGTGCCACCAGACGCGGGGCATGCGGCCGCTCGCACCATGTCCCCTGCGGCGTCTCCCTCTGCAGCTAAAGGGGAGGCAGAACCACGGACGGAGCCCCCTCGCCCACCCAAGCACGGGCTGCCTGGCCCCCTCTCTTCACTCCCCTTGTCCCACGCGGCTCTGTCTTCACCGTGCACTGGTGAGTCATCTCGAAGCCCGACACGGGACCGGTGCCCACACGGAGGAACTGCCCAGTGGTGGCCCTGGGGGGTCTCCTCCAGCCCGTCTGCCCCATTGACCCTCCCCTCCTTCCTCACCTCACCTGAGTCGTGAGATCGTTACCCAACTCCAGAAATAGCCTGTACTTTTTTTTACAGCTTTATTTTTAATGTTTGTTTATTTTTGAGAGAGAGACAGAGCACGAGTGGGGGAGGGGCAGAGAGAGGGAGGGAGACACAGAATCTGAGGCAGGCTCCAGGCTCTGAGCTGTCAGCACAGAGCCCAATGCGGGGCTCGAACCCACGAACCGTGAGATCATGAACTGAGCCGAAGTCAGATGCTTAACCGACTGAGCCACCCAGGTGCCCCCCTGCCCTTTTTTTTTTAAACAACTTTTAAGCAGATTTAGATTTTGGCATCATTTAAGGCCAAGTACTTTCTCTGAGAACTGCCTAGAAATCTGCCCTTAGGACAAAGAGTCACACCCATGACCCCGGATCTTCCTACAGAGCTCCTTGATTCCAGGATGGGTTTTTTTGTGTGTGGGATTGGAACCTTGTACCACCCAGGCGCCTGGGGGGCTCAGTTGGTTAAGTGTCCAACTCTCGATTTCAGCTCAGGTCAGGATCCCACCGTTTGTGAGATGGAGCCCCCACTGGGCTCCGCGCTGAATGTAAAGTTGGAAGTGGCACTGTGTTCCTGGAGTGGGCTCAGCCCCCTCCCTGCCACCGAGTCCCTGAGGGCCTGCTGGGGACTCGGAAGGCAGAGGCTGCTGGGGGGGAGGGGCCTCAGTCCAGGTCCCACACGTGAGCTGGCTGTTTGCAAATCACTGCAGCCAGAGGTGCTGCTGGGGGTAGGGGTTGGGGTAGGGGGGCGCCCAAGCTGATCCGGGCTCTTTGCTCAGCAAGCCCCGAGCGAGCATTCTGTAAGGGCACCGCAACACGCAATGCCTGCGCCCAAGGCGCTTCCGATCGCAGGGGGAGAAGCAGCGGCACCCAGACCTGGGAGGGGCGGGTGGGCCGCTCTGGCTGCTCTCACAGAAGTGCCGCAGCCAGGAGACACGCACACGACAGACACGATTTCTCACAGGCGGAGAGCAAGGTGCCAGCACCCGGGGTTCCGCGGAGGGCTCTCTTCCAGGCTGCAGCCCGGCTCTCCCTTGCTGTGTCCTCGCCCGGCGGGAGGGGCAGAGGGGCTCTCTGGGGGTCTCGTGTCGAAGGGCACTGACCCCATTCAGGAGGGGTCCCCCCCTCCACCGCATGACCAGACCACGTCCCAGGGGCCCCACCTCCTCACGCCAACACCCTGGGGATTAGGTGGCAACACAGGACTCCGGCGGGGACACAGATTGTGGTCCTCAGCCGGCTCTGCAGTGGTGATATTTCAAACAGACAAGGGCCAGCCCAGGGAGGGAGCTTAACCGAATCACTGGCCGCGCGGAACACAAGTGGGGGGACACAGGAATGGCTGACCCGCCAGAACGGGCCCAGGTCAGGTGGGGAAGCAGGAGGCCACCATCGCGGCCGCAGCACCAAGCGTGTGCAGCACGGGGGCTGGGGGCCAGGAGTCAGAGACCAGTGCGGCCACCGCTCCGTGGAAACGCGTCCTGGGAAGCCTGGCACAGAGATGGCTCTCTGCTTCCCAGGTCCCAACGCAGATGGCCCTGGGCACCAGGAAGGGGGCAGCGCCACTTCCCACGCTGAGTTCAGCCTGTCACATACGTGCTGCACGTGCCTGCGCACGCCTAAGCCGACCCATCAGCCTTCCAAATTGGGCATCTGGTTGAAGGAACTGGATTTTCACCCAGAACCCGTTACCAGGGAGCGTGAGAGGCAGTTTTTACCTTCCTGGTCTCTGCCTGCCCAGAAGCAGCTCAGGGAAGAGGGCGCCCAGCCCCCAGGCAGGGACGAGTGGGAAGAAACAAGGCAGAGACAGGCGACGCTGCCTGTCCCCGGGCTGGACGGGCAGGAGGAAGGCAGCTTCCCGGTTGGGTGTGTGCCGTGGGGCAAAAATGAAAAACAGCAGCGTGAGGGTGAGCCCAGGCCCAGAGCTCAGTTTTGCAGACACAGAACTCAGAGGCTCTGGGATTCCTTCCCAGACCTGCATTTCTAGAGGCTGGTGGTGAGCTTTTCTGTACCAGATCACTGATCCGTGGGGAGGAAAATCAATGAAAGCCCATTGACTGAAAAATATAATGGCCTGGAATTTTTCTTAGGGGAAAAAATAAAAAGCTCCAAACCACAAGTCATGTGCAGGGTCTATTAATAACACAGAAAGCCGGGGTGGGCAGACAGGCAGGTGGGGACACCCAGGGCCTCTGTATGAAAGAGGGTCTGTGGGAGACTGACACAGGGGGACAGCAAGGGAGAACGAGGCATGGAGAGGGGCACAGCGGAAAGGGCTGGGAGAAGGCGCCGGAAGGGAGAGCGAGCGCAGGGAAGGGGAAATAGCGGGCGCACAGCTGCAGAGGCCGGGACGCAAGTGACACAACTCTATGCAGTTCGCTGTGCGTGTCAAAGAGAACACCTTGGTTCTAGAAGCAGCTTCCAGCTCCTCACCGAGTCACTGCCTTAAGCCCTAACTGGCAGAACAGCCTTGAGGCATCCCTCCCAGTGACCCAGGGGTGGGCGGTCCTCCCCAGGACCTCCCTCCGCGGCCCCTCCCCCCTCCTGGCCCCTCCCCCTCCCTCCCTTCCGGCCCCCTCCCTCCCCGGCGTGCTCCAGTTCCACCGAGAGGCTCACTGGTCTTCAGTTCGTCCTCCCAGAGCCTTGCTGGAAGGCAGCGGCACTAGTGCGTGTGCATCCCGGGCCCCTCCGGGCTCGGGCCGCACAGGGAACGGAGAGGCCACGCGGAGAGGAGAGGGAGGGACCAGCACAGGGCTTGAGCCGGGCCTGGCCAGGGGCCCGGGGGGCTCCGGGGACACCAGTTAAAGGGCCCGTGCGCAGAGAAAGAGCCTGGGGAGGAAGACCTCCAGGGCCGAACGGCAGGGAGGGGACGAGGCCCGTCTGGGTGCCCGCGGACGGCCAGGAGCGGCTCGAGAGCCAGCTGGCCGAGCAGCAGGGCCCCCCGAGGGCTTCCGAGGACAGGCGGGCGCCGCGGGGCCAGCTCAGCCCCGGTGGTGGCGGCCCGGCTGCCAGGCCAACCCGGATGACGGCAGAAAAGGCGCTTTCGGTTCTGGCTGGCGCTCGGACCCCCGGCCTGGGCATCCCAAGTGCTTGGACTAAACCAGCTCGAGGGTCCTTTTTGACTCACGTGCTGCACCTCCCAGCAAGTTACTGAGCTCTACCCGCACCTCCTTGCCCTCAAGAGGTCTGGGTGCTGAACCCAGGGGACCCCGCGGGGCGGTGGCCGCCCGGAGGCCTGGGTCGCTGGCGAGCGGACTCACGGCTGTTTTGTCTTCTGTACAGTTTGCAAAGGAGACGGCCCGACGGCCCCACACGGCTCGGAGGCACAAGGCAAGAGCGCGCAGGGTCGTGGGCCCAGCGCCGGCCTCTCCGGGGGGCGGGGTGACCGTGCACGGAGAGGGAAGGGAGTTCCGGGAAGCACTTAGAAGCGGCTAACCCTGCACGACGGCTTTCAAGTGGGGAGAAAACGATCAGGTACTAACTCCCCTTCCTGCAGGGGAGGAAATGTTACTGCCGGCTAAGTGCTCAAAAGGTCTGAAACGAAATGAAAAATGATGGAGGGAAAAAAGCACAAATTCAAAATAGACGATGTGGCTTCCCCGAGATTTTCTTCATTTGCTGCTTTTCTCTCTTCTTTTAAATTTTTAAAAAATGTTTATTTTTGAGAGAGAGAGAGAGAGAGAGCACGCGCAGGAAAGGGCAGAGAGAGGGAGACACAGAATCCGAAGCAGGCTCCAGGCTCCGAGCTGTCAGCACAGATCCCAACGTGGGGCTCGAACTCATGAATGAAGGGATCATGACCTGAGCTGAAGTCAGTCACTTAACTAACTGAGCCGAGCCACCCAGGTGCCCCCTCTCTCTTTTAAGTAGGCTCCGCGCCCAACATGGGGCTTGATCTCACAACTCTTGAGATTCTGAGTCATGTGCTCCACCACAGAGCCAGCCAGGCGTCCCTGCTTCTTTCCCTGATTACACAATACACGCTTGTTTGCACCCCTGCACACACGGCAGCGTTATTCACACCTAAGTGTGGAAGCAGTCCTGAGTGGCCACGGCAGCACGGACCGCCGGGATGCGGTGTGTCCACACAGGGCACCGCTTCTCAGCCTCAGGAAGGCAGGGGGTTCTGACACCTGCTCCAACACTGAGGCATGTGCAGGACGTGACGTGACACGTGACATCAGACAGTCGCACAAGGACACTGCGTGATGTGCTTACACGGGTGAGGCGCCCAGGACGGTCAGCTTCACAGAGGCGGCAAGTGCACGGTGGGCGCAAGGGCTGCAGGGACAGGGCAGGGGCTGACACTAACAGGAAGTCTCTGGTCTGCAAGCCGCTGAGTTCTGGAGATGGTGAATTCACAACAGTGTGAATGTGCTCAGTGCCCCTGGACTGGGCCCTGAGAAATGCCTACGATGGTACATTTTATGCTTGGTCTTTTATTGCAATAAAAAAAAAATCAGAAAAAAGACCACATAAGTGAAAACTACGTACACCTGTAACAAAAAAACCACCGCCCAGAATCCCAGTTCCCAGAAGCAAACTGCAGTTTACAATTTTCCCCCGAAAGTCGGGATTACACGACATACCCAAATGTTCTACATTTTTGGTGATTTTACCATAGCACTTTTTCATATTATTAAAGCTGTTTACAGAATTTAAAAGCCAGGGCGCCTGGGCGGCTCAGCTGGTTAAGTATCAAACTCTTCATTTCAGCTCAGGTCATGATCTCACTGTTCGCGACTCTGAGCCGTGCATCGGGCTCCGTGCTGAAGGCGCAAAGCCTGCTTGGGACTCTCTCTCCTCTCTGCCTCTCCCCAGCTTGTGCTCTGTCTCAAAATAAGTAAATAAGCTTAACGAATATTCCATCAAAGTACCAAGAGAAAAACCCATCAGCCATACAGAAGAGTGGCCCCACCTTTGGGGTGCCATCCCCTCCCTCCCACTCCCTGCCCAGTTCCCAGAGGGAAACACAGTCCGACCTGTGCCATGTGCCAAGAACAGACAGCCGGTGGTTCCAGTGGGTTCACGGGTCCACGGTGCTGGACCAACGACCCCAACTCTCTTAGTCCTTTCCTCATAGTCCTAAAGTGGCTGCCACAGCCCTAGTCATCACACTGGTTTTTGGCAGGAAGGAAGAAGTAGGACTGTCTTCTCTTGAGGCTTTATTTTTTCATCAGGGAGGCAAAGCCACTTCAGTAATAACCTTTCATTGGCCAGGAGTGGTTACATTTTCTTTGACTCCTCAGGAGTCCAGGCTAAAGGGAATAAGGTGGCCCTGGCAGTTTGGCCAATTGCAATTTATCTGCTAAGCAAAGGTAGTTCCTCGGACCCTTCCCAGGGGACCAGATTTCTCCTTGGTACCTGCCATGAGAAAATGGGTTCCAGAAGAAGGGAGCACCGGGTGCTAAGAGCAGTCCTCAGCCAGGCCACAGGGACCCCCAACACATTCTGCTCAACAAACGCATCCACATACATGCATGTGACACGGTAATGCGTCTGGCCACTCCTCCAGGGTGTGTCTAGATTTAGGATGTGGAGCCCCAGTTTGCCAGGGGGCCCCTGAGAGCCAGCCGCCGGGACTGAGCTGACAGGAGTGGGCTGGACGTCGGTCAAGACCCCTCCCCACCTCGGCGTCCTTGCTGCAGAAATAGTTTATGGGGCGGAGGTTAACACGTTACATTTTGTATATAACACAGAAGTTGCTAAATTTGGATCCTATAAAAACACGTTTGAATACAGGGCGGGGGATGGGACTGAAAAGCCGGTCTGTGTGAAGAGCAAGCTGCGGCCAGTTTGCAACCCTGAACGCTGAAAGCGAGGAGTTTAGATAAACTCCAACGTCGTGAGCTCCCTGCGGGACAGGCTACCTGCCCGGGGCGCTTCTATTCTCCCGGCGAGTAGGCTTTGCATCGAGAATTCGACGGTTTGGGGGGAAGGGGATGAGCAGCGTCCGAGGGAAATCACCACTTAACGGCCGTGAGAGAGTGTGTGAGCAGGTGTGTAAGACACTTCTATCTGCCGGTAATAGAAACAGCAAGGCCAACCTGCTACCATGGGGTTGATGCACCATTTATTTATTGCCATTTATTGCCACGGGAAATGGTCTTTTGATGTGGACTCTCTCGTTGCTGGGGTGGGTGTGACGGGACTTTATTTGCAACACCATTCGCTTTAAAAAGGGTTGGATGAGGGGCGCCCAGCTGGCTCACTAGGTGGAGCGTGCAACTCTTGATCTTGGGGTCCTGAGTTTGAGACCCACGTTGGGTGTACAGATTACTTAAATAGATAAAAACTCTAAAATCATAAATAAAATGGGGCACTTGGGGGTCTCAGTCGGTTAAGGATCTGACTTCAGCTCAGATCATGATCTCGCGGTTTGTGGGTTTGAGCCCCACGTGGGGCTCTGTGCTGACAGCTCAGAGCCTGGAGCCTGCTTCGGATTCTGGGTCTCCCTCTCTCTCTGCCCCTCCCCTGCTTGCGTGCACTCTCTCTTCCTCTTTCTCAAAAATGAATGTTAAAAAAAATTTTTATGAGGGGCGCCTGGGTGGCTCGGTCGGTTAAGCGTCTGGCTTCGGCTCAGGTCATGATCTCACGGATCGTGGGTTCGAGCCCCGTGTCAGGCTCTGTGCTGACAGCTAGCTCAGAGCCAGGAGCCGCTTCTGAGTGAAGGGCTGGCTACTTTGATGGGGGTTGGGAGACTGGAGGCACCGTTGTCCGCGTCTTCAAGGAGTCGAACCCTCTGGAAACTCCGACTTCTAGCTTTCCCGGCTTACTCGTCGGTAAGACTTTTTGCGAGAGGTGATCGTTCCCGTTTGCAAGCAAATAAACAAGTGTCTGGAAATTAGACATCATTCTAGAAAATCCACGTCAAACACGGTGCAAAATCATCAGTCTTGAAACTAGTTTTATAATGTGAAGGAAGCAAAGACTGTCGTCTGCCCCAAGCTACGAGAGAGTGGTGTGTATTTCTAATTATTTCTCAAAAGCATACTCAAGAAGGAAATTATGTAGACTGCGCTTTGGGAAGATAATCTCATTTTGATCTGATGCTCGAAGGAATTTGACACATCATCCAGCTCTTTTATTTTTTTTAATTTCATAAATTTTTTAAAATGTTTTTTATTTATTTTTGAGAGACAGAGAGAGAGAGCGTGAGCAGGGGAGGGTCAGAGAGAGAGGGAGACACAGAATCCGAAGCAGGCTCCAGGCTCTGAGCTGTCAGCACAGAGCCCGATGCTGGGCTCAAACTCACGAACCATGAGATCATGACCTGAGCTGAAGGCGGACGTTTAACCGACTGAGCCCCCCGGGCGCCCCAAGGGAAGGGGTTCTTTCTTTCTTTTTTTTAACTCTATTTCAGATATTTTATTTTTCTGACTCTAACATTAGGCTTTGATAAGTACAAAAGTTCACAGGTACAAAAATTTCTGTATAGTCTTGTGATCATCAAAAAAAAACTGTGAAACACAACAAGTTTTTAATCTGGGCAGTATCTGTTTCTATACATCCAAGTGACAGTCTTCTTGAAGTGTGGCTGTAAAAGCGGTGGAAATTGCACTGTGACTACGTTAAAATTTTTAATGACTCTTTCCCCCTTGTTTCAGGAAATCTATGTCACGACACTGACGGCGGATGGATTCCTCATTTGTGTGTTGTTAGAGACCAGTATCTCTGCCTCTTCAGGGCTTCAGTGAGGACAGCTTCAGCTTTCTGCCTCTGACGCCCTGACCCCCGGAAGGTTCTGACATCAGCTTCAAGAGCCAGGACAGCCCGATTTAGATGTATAGCTATGACCCGGGAAGGGGTTATTTCTAACTAGAGGATCTGGGGTGTGCCGTGAGGCAGGATCCGAACCCAGTGGAGACAGGGGTGGACATGAGGAAGGTGTTTCTTAACGGGTGGAGTAGGAGCAAAGGCAGGGAAACCAAGCCAACTTCTGAGGCTGGATGTCGGGGGAGGGGCCGAGGCGGAGCCTGACGGTGGAGGGAAAGCCGCAGTGAGGAGGGAATTTCCTTAGCACCTACTACAGCCAGGAGAGCTGTACGTATTATTTCAATCTACCATTCCAACAACCTTGAACATCAATATTCTTATCCTACAGATGAAGAAACTGACCCAGAGATATTAAGAAACTCATCTAGGAACTCTTAGTTAACAATATTCAAGTCCAGGTCTCGCCCCCCTTTGTGTGTGCCACGCTAGGTTTCCTTAAAGCCCAGCTAAGGATTCTGGACTCGATCCCACATGCCGCTGGGTGGGGAGGACGAGGCAGCTGTGGTTCTGCTCAGACAGGCCTCCCATGCGTCCCGATTCCCTCGGGAACAGGACCAGACCCTGTCCTTGTCCTCAAAGAATGTTCGACTTCGTGGGAAAAGCAGACCCGGTAAGAGGCACCTTCTTTACAACGAGAACAAGGGAAACCATGACCATGGAAATGCCCTTCGAAAGAAAGCTTCCCGAGGAGGTCACCTGCGCGGTTCCAGAAGATAAAGTTGAAGGAGGTGGGAAAGGTAGTTTTAGGCAGAGGGAAATGAAGAGTCTGGAAACAAGGCAGGAACTGCGGCCCCATGTCTGCGGGGGGCAGGACGGCGAGAAAACAAGCTGAGGTGCCCGGAGCCCCGGAGGCCTGAAGAGGGCAGGGATGCGGCCCCAGCGGCGTGTCAGAAGAATTCAGGGGACCCCTGGGCCAGGAGGGCCAGCGGCAGGGGCAGCAGCTGGCTGGCGAAAGTGCAGGTGACAGAGTCCCAGCTCTCAAAGACATTTCGGAGGTGCACTCCTTGGGGGTTGGTGGCCGCGCACGGGGGATGGGGGAGGGAGGGGAGTCCAAGGTGAACTCCCAAATTCGGTCCTGAGCAGCTGGGTGCGATGGTGAGGGAACCTGCCGGAGGAGCAGGGCTGGCGGAGGAGCAGGGCTGGCGGGGACGGAGGGGCGGCCAGGGGAGCCGCGGGACCGTGAGCGGGGCCACCTGGGGCAGCGGGGCGAAGTCCGCACAGAGGAGGCTAAGAGCGGTCAGCATGCAGGTGGCTCTTGGGGCCCCAGGTGGGGACCCGATGGCCCGGGGTAGCACGCGGAACACGGAGAGTAGAGAGAAGGGAGCAGGTGGAGGCCAGGCAGCACGGTGCCGACAGCCGAGGTGGGAGGTCCAGGGACAGCGGAGCGGCTGGTGTCAGGTCCAGAGAAGGCGAGGAAGCAGGTCGGAAAGCACCCGCCTGCGTGGCCGGTGACGCAAAGTCTGGTAGCGGTTGGGAGACACAGGGCCTGGGGTGGCCCAGACGGGCTCAGGATGCTCAGCTGGGAACAGGACACAGCCACTGGCTACAGAGACACAGGGTCAAGACAGAAGCTTGTTTTGAAGGACCAGGAGAGGGCGCCCGGGGGGCTCAGCCAGTGAAGCATCCGGACTCTTGGCTTCAGCTCAGGTAAGATCTCGTGGTCGTGAGATCAGGCCCCGCATCAGGCTCTGCGCTGGCGGGGCGGAGCCTGCTTGGGAGTCTCTCCCTCTCTGCCCCTCCTGCGCTCTCTCTCGAAAAATAAATAAACTTTAAGGGGGAGGAAAAAAAACCCCAGGAGAGACACAACCCAATGAAAAGGGCCAGAGAAAGATGGCAGGCCCCAGAGCAAAGACGAGCGAAGGCAGGGGCAGAGCAGGGGCAGAGCAGGGGCAGAGGACACGGGCTCAGCCGGCAGCCCTGCAGGGGTGGAGAGTGAAGGGGGCTCGCTGGTCGATCTATGGGGGAGACGCCTACAAAGAGACAACTGGCGCCCGAACAGACATCCTGACCCCTCCAGTGTTCCTAAAGGGAGGGGGGGAAGCACATTTCTTAGGGACTCAGAAGAAAGCAATTTGGAGAATGTGCTGAACAAAATGGTCGAGGGAAGCGAGGTCGGGACAAGTGAGAACTGTCCGGTGACACTAAACACACAGCTGAGGCTGGAGAGCGGAAGTTATGGCTGGTCTACGCGCGGGAGCGGTGTCCCCTGCAGTGGGTCCCAGGATTCCGGAAGTGCAGAGACAGAGGCGGGGTGATCCCAGGGCGGAGCTTTATCCGACAGAAGCGGGATGGGATGCTGAGGACGCTTGTGATTAACCACGGATTTCTAGTCTGGGGAAGAGAGGTGGGGTGAGAACACTCAATAAAGGTCTGAGGCTGAAGCAGAGGGTCAACGGGAGAGAAGGTCAGTCGGAAGGAACAGGGTCCTGGGGGCTTGAGGTTCCAGATGTGCTGCTGCTCTCAGGAATGACCAGGACTGGGATACGGCCGCTGAAGAGGGGAGAGGAGGTAATGGAATCGCAGAGGCCAAAACACAGACCTGCGCGGGGCTGACTCAAGTCACAAGCTCGGGTTGGCGTGGCTCAGGTGGAAGGCTGTGGACGAAGCCCCACGTCTTCAATGAACCAGGAGCAGGGGAGGCAATGCTAGGGTGGCATGTGAAGTGGCACCGGCCTTTGGAAGGACCTGGTCAAAACAACCCTAGGAAAAGACGCATGTGACCACGATGGTACTCTTGCCGCGATGACAATGCCATTTAAGCAGAATGGCGCAAGGACACTCCCAACCCATTCCTCAGGGAGTAAGAGGACGGCCCGGGTTAGATGGAAAGGTCCTTCCTCCCTGCCCCCACCTTTCAAATCCCAAGTTCAAAATTGTACGTGACCTGGGCGGGCAAAGAACCGGGCACCAGAGTGTGCCAGGAAGTCAGGGGGGAACGCTGCACCAGGACGTGGGGCATGGGAACACGGAGGACAGACCGGACCGCCTTCCCCTTCCTGACTCCCACCTCCAGGCTGCTGTTCCTGTGGCGGCTGCTGAACCCCGCCGAACCCCGCCCTGACGATGCCTGCGCCAAGTCTCTTGGGTCTACCCTCGCCAGGCAGCCAGAGCGCCTGTGTCACAAGAAGTGAGCAGTGAGACAGCAGCAGATCGCAGGACAGACATGTCCAAAGGGAGCTCCGGTGGCGCCGGGCGGCGCAGTCGGTAAGCGTCCGACTTGGGCTCAGGTCATGATCTCACGGTTCATGGGTTCGAGCCCCGCGTCAGACTCTGTGCTGACGGCTCAGAGCCTGGAGCCTGCTTCGGATTCTGTGTCTCCCGCTCTCTCTCTGACCCCCCCCTGCTTGCTGTCTTTGTCTCAAAAATAAATAAAAATGTTAAAAAATTAAGACAGTAATATATGGGTTGAAATAATTAACCTCTCATCCTTTAAAAAAACAAAGGGAGCTCCAATGTTAAGAAATTGAGGTTTATTTTTCAATATTTATTTTTCAGGGAGAGAGACAAAGAGACAGAGATGAGTGGGGAAGGTGCGGAGAGAGGAGGACAAAGGATCTGAAGCAGGCTCTTCGTCGACATCACAGAGCATGACACAGGGCTTGAACTCACGAACTGCGAGATCATGACCTGAGCCAAAGTCAGACGCTCAACTGACTGAGCCCCCAGGCGCCCCCAAGTTGAGTTCTGACACAGAAAACACAAAGTTACTTATTTATTCTACTGTTACTATACAGCAATCCACCGAGCTCAGGGAGATTAAATACTCACCACTGATACAGCAAATCTCTTAAAAACCTGGCTAGTAAACAAATTTTCATCTGCTCTGAGAAACCGAGTGTTGGGTCCCGTGTACAGTCATCAGTTGTAAAGTTGGCAGCTCCTGAAGGCACGGCACAGGCGCAGAGGCCGAGACACCAGGGGTAGGAGCCAGGCCCCCCCCCACGGAAAGAGAAGTGTAGGAAGAAAACGTAACTGGTCCCGAGGCGCACAGCACCCTCCTCCCCTGCGCCGGGCGTTTTCCTCACCACTGCTGTGCATGCCTGTGACGCCTGAAGACTGGCGTTCTTAGGACTTTTTACAGCGGAGGGAATGGAGGGCTTAGAGGTTACAAGCACGGAGGACACACGTCACCACTGGGACCTGACCCCAAGCTTTTGGAGACTCCGGTCTGCTCCTCCCACGGCCAGCTTCACAGCTGGCCTATCTCGCAAGGCCTGGAGTTCCAAAACCATTTCCGCTATGAATCCCCAAGTTCAGGTGTGACTTTTGAACGAGGAATGGCTGACAAGACAACAGAACAAAGTAGGACGTGACATTAGTAACCACGTGCCTGTGAGAAAACCTCAGCCGTCCCCCAAAGCACTTTCGGTGGATTAATCTGTTAGTTTGATGAATTTCCAGGGCTAAAAATGAGGGTTTACGGGCTTGCCCCCATATTGACGCATTTGTCGCCTGATTTAGCTACTGCTGTTTCACACCGAAATTAACATAAAAGAGAGGCACCTGGCGGGCTCAGTCGGTTAAGGGTCCAATCGCGTCCAATCAGGTTATAATCCCGTAGTTTGGGAGTTCGAGCCCCACGTTGGGCTCTGTGCTGACAGCTCAGAGCCTTCAGTCTACTTGAGTCCCTGTCTGCCCCTCCCCCACCCACTCTCTTTCTCTCTCTCTCAAAAATAAGTTGGGTTATTTTTTTAAATGGAGATTAACATAAAAGAATGAAAGGCTGGTGTGCGGCCCAACACTGGGTCAGTCCCAGGTGAGCTGTCCCGGACTCAGGAAGGCCGTTACCGGACAGCACCCCCGGCCTCTCCTCTCCCTCCCAGCACTCCTCACAACCCGAATCCTGGCAAGTATCTGCGAACCACCTGTTTACGGTCCTCTCTGGACCACAGGCTCCCCGAAGACAAGTGTGTCATCCCTGCTCAAGGCTGTGTCTTCTGGGCACTCGGCAAGGAGAATGTCCAGCCAGACTCCCCTGAACGCCCCAGGGTCCCTCCTCTTTACAGAGAACATCCATCTGTCCGAAAGGATGGAATCCCCGCCCCCCCGCCAGCAAGGCCAAGTTAACTCCCTATCTTCCTAAGCCGTTCCGTTCCACCGCAGTAACCCGCTGCACCCATGCAAGTCCAGTCCGGCGAGAAACAGCGTGGCTATAAGTCACCAGGAGCTTGGGGCGCCTGGGGGGCTCAGTCGGTTAAGAGCCTGACTTCGGCTCAGGTCATGATCTCACGGTTCTGGGTTCGAGCCCCATGTCAGGCTCTGTGCGGACAGCTCGGAGCCTGAAACCTGCTTCAAATTCTGTGTCTCCCTCTCTCTCTGCCTCTCCCCCACTTGCACTCTGTCTCTCTCTCAAGTAAACATTAAAAAATTTAAAAATAAATAAATACATAAAAGTTACCAAGGACTGCGAGAAGATCCATTCGTTCTGTCCAGGTGCCCATGCTGCACCTGCCTGGTTGGACAGGTGGGAGCAGCCACCTTCAGCGCGAAGAACTCGATCTAGCGTCTCTTCAGAAGGGTATCGGCCAGCAAAGTACAGAACTAGGTTCAAGAAATGCTGAAGACCTCCACTTTCCTTAGTGATATGGGTAGTGACCAGATCCATTCACTGAAATAACCCGCTTAGCCTCAGAAAAAGAATTTGCCTAAGGTCTTAAAGAGGACATGCAACATGACATAGATGTCAGCTGGACAGAGGGAGAGTCCGGATACCTTACTACAGCTCAGGCCCCAAGTCTATCATGGGATTGATGGAGGGGGGAGTCTCCTTGGAGCCCACAACTGAGAACTACAGTTTAGGTGATTAAGACAGCAAACGCACGCCTATAGTGTTTCATTTGACTTGTATTTGTCTTTTTAAAGTTTGTTTTTGAGAGAGTGCGCATGTGCGAGCTGGGGAGGGACAGAGAGAGAGGGAGACGCAGAATCTAAGGCAGGCTCTAGGCTCTGAGGCTGGAGGTCAGCACAGAGCCGGACGCTGGGCTCAAATTCACAAGTGTGAGATCACGACGTGAGCTGAAGTCAGGAGCTTCAACAACTGAGTCACCCAGGTGCCCTCACTTGACTTGGACTGATAGAAAGTTGACATAACCAATTTAGATGCACAAACGTGAAATTTCAACCTGATTTTCCCAAGTATTTTATTGGAAACTCGGCGCGAGGGACACCTGGGTGGCTCAGTCAATTAAACATGTGACTTTGGGTTTCAGCTCACGATCTCACGGTTTGTGAGATCCAGCCCCAAGGTGGGCTCTGTGCTGACAAAGCAGAGCCTGCTTAGGATTCTCGCTCCTTCCCTGCCCCTCCCCTGCTCAAGTGCACACATGGTCTCTTTCAAAATAAATAAACTTAAAAAAGACAAAAAAAAAAAAGGAAACTTGGCCTGGACCTAAATTGGAATTCA
The DNA here is from genome assembly GCA_004023785.1 of Mungos mungo. Taxonomy (NCBI): domain Eukaryota; kingdom Metazoa; phylum Chordata; class Mammalia; order Carnivora; family Herpestidae; genus Mungos; species Mungos mungo. The sequence goes on along the minus strand of PISW01001504.1, from coordinate 327,995 downwards.
ACCCCCTTAAACTTAGACTTTGCAGTCTAACAGAAGCAGGAGATGCTCCCTCTAATGCAGCCCTGTGGCTGCCTTGCAATGTGACCTTGTGACCTTGAGCAGTTCCTTCCTCAGCTACTTGCTTTCCCTGTCTGGAAACACCAAAAATGTCAGGGCACCTGGGGGACTCAGTTGGTTGAGCTTCCGACTTTGGCTCAGGTCATGATCTCGCGGTTTGTGGGTTCAGGCCCCGTATCGGGCTCTGTGCTTACAGCTCGGAGCCTGGAGCCTGTTTCAGATTCTGTGTCTCCCTCTCCCTCTCTGCCCCTCCCCGTTTGCTCGCACATGCTCGCTCGCTCTCGCTCTAAATCAAACATTAAAAAGAAATGTCCACAGCTCTAACATTCTCCATTCTGCAGCTGACGCAGACCACTACCTACCTTCTGACTGGAGGGAACTTCAAAAGGACTAGACATTGAAGAAGCGACCAATAGGAATTTCACAAGGAAGCTCCGTCAGTTCGTGGGAAGGGAAATTATTTAGTGTCATGAGTTCATCCTGAACCATTCCCAGTCTGTCACACAAATGGACATATGGCAGAATGAGATTGAACCGCTAGCCTCCTTAAAACCCATGAGTAAGAGAGGTACCAACATTTTTAAATTTACATCCTACATCTCCCCCCACCCCGCCTGGCCCCTCCTGAGGTCTGCTCTCTCCATGCGTCTCCCTAAACCACAGGCTCTTAAAGCGGAGTTGAGCATTTAATAGAGGTTCCAGTAAGAGACCATTAGGAAAATGAAGGAGGCAGGTGACCTCAAGAGTTGTGGCTAACAGTCCACATCTCTGTCCTGATCAGGTGGCCAAGGGGCACATTCCTTGCAACATATTTGTCACCACATCTCCTCAACCATTAGTGAGCTCTGACTTCTCAAGCTCCTGGGAAACTCTGCACAACTCAGGGTTCTTCCAACATTCTAGTTTTCCCCGCAGTTGTTGACATTCATTTCTGCAGTAGACTGGACGCCTAGGGCAAAGTCGGAGCTTTTGAGACCCTCGAAATGGTCCAGGACTGTCATACAGAAGTCCTGTCACGCTGCCTTCATTTTTTGATGAGCCAGAAAGCAAACACATTCCATGTACGAGACCCTGAGTGAGACAGCCATGGCCATGAGCTTTGCCCTCACAGTTGGAAAAGCACCCAAAATCTGTGTTATGAGAAATACTAGCTTAATTTAGTAACACTAATCATTTGTCTTGTTGCTAAAACAAAAAGGGAGTCTAGACATTCGGAGGGAATGCTCTTTGGCTCAATTCACTCTGCCCAAACAGAAGAGAAAAAGCAGTAAAATTACCGAAACTTTCAGAGCCATTGTTCTGAAATGGCAATTTAACCTGTCCTTTTAAATTGGCTTTCACCTTCTGCCGCAAGTGCGAGCAGGTGCGTGTTTATACAGCGCGGGATCTTTGCGCATCCAGTCATGCGATCCTTTGTAGGGAAAGCGCTAAAAGCAAGAACACCTCCCCCCACAGAAAAGTCCAGGCCTATGTTAAACAGGTCCCCTGCTCTGGGGCAGGTTTTCAAAAGCTACTCGTGGGGCGCCTGGGGGGCTCAGTCGGGTAAGCGTCCGGCTTCTGCTCAGGTCATGGTCTCACGGTTTGTGGCTTCGAGCCCTGTGTTGGGCTCTGTGCTGACAGCTAGCTCAGAGCCTGGAGCCTGTCTTCGGATTCTGTGCCTCCCTCTCTCTCTGACCCTCCCCTGCTCGTACTGTCTCTGTCTCTCAAAAATTTAAAAAAAAAAAAAATTTTTTTTTTTTAAAAGCTCCTCATGGAGCAGGAGCAAGGATGCACTTGGGGACATCTGACTGCCGTGTTGCACCTGCCAACCTTCCCAAGTTTTAAACCCTTTTCAGTTTTCCCCCCTTGATGGTGAACATCTACAGACCTAGGGTTTAGAAGCTAAGCAGGTACTTCCCCCATTTTTTTTTGTATCTAGGGGGAAGTATCAAGTACTTACAAAGACGTTTCCTGTCAATTACTAGAGAGTGGGGAAAGTGAAATTAAGCCACATACAAAATTCTCCCACAACTGGTTTCCACTTGCGAAATATTTATGCACAATTTATAAGCTATGAAGCCAGAAATGACTTATTTCAACAGATTCTACTTTGCCAAACTGTGTGGGTGCAAAACTCCAAGGGGAATTACTCAGGTTTTGAAACTCAGATGCAAAGAGAAAAAATGATCTAATTTTTCACTCTTTATGACTGACATTCTCAAAAGTCGAGTCGAATGGCATGTAGATACAAGAACTAAATTATATCCACCAAGTCACTTTTTAATCGGAATGAATCAACTTTTCTCTAATGTGTTATCAAAGACACCTGCTAGTTTCAACAAGTTGGACCCAAGAACTGATGGATCGCAGGCGGGAATAATCACGGGCTTCAACTGCAGGAACACTACTCCAAGAATACGCGTGGAGAACGTCCGCACTCAATGAATTTACACGGCGTTAAACTGGGCAAACGAGTACAACAAAAGACACGCCTTCCCAGATTTCCTTAAAAATCAGGGAGTCTTTATTTTTACTGCTTCCAGCCAACTGTCAGGTCGACTAAAAGGACGAGTAAGGGCAAATTCACCTCGCTGCACCAGCTACTCGGGAAGGCTGAACTTGCTGTTAATTCGTGCCAGGAAAAATCCAGGCTCGGTTGCAGGGAGAATGGAGAAACGGGGGAGCTTTAAAGGATGAGACGGATGCAAAGCCTGGTGGGCACAGGGAGGAGTGTCTATGAAAGTGAGAAATAGGTGAAGACGGTGGTCAAGGAAAACACTGATTGGCTGGAGAGCGAAGAAAGGGAAGCTCAGAAGGAAATTCTAGAAAGCCACAAGGAGCCGAGCGACACGACGAGCGGCGGGAGCCCCCGCAGTTCCAAGCTCCACAGCGAAGCGGGCACGCAACGGCCGCGTCTCAGGTTTCCGCGGGTCACAAAAGGATAACGGACATCCTCCCAACGGTGGACCTGGGGGCTCCGCGCGCCGCTTCCGCCCCGCCGCCCCGCCCCGGCCGCCCGGCGCGGCCCACCTGCGCTCGGCATCCCGGGCCCGGCGCCTCGCGGGGAAGGGCGCTCGCGGCGAGATGCGGGCCCGCCGCCATTCTCCTCTGCGGCCCGCCCGCCCGCCTTTGTTCGCCTGGCCCTGCACACTCACCGCCGCCATCGCCCGCACGGAGCCAGGCGCCGAGAGCAAACGCCGCCCGACGCGAAAAAGGAGGCACAGGCGTTTCTCGTCAAAGCAGACTTTATTGGGCGCCGGGGCCGCCCGGCGCGCGCCGCCCGCTCCCCCTCGCGTCCTCCGGGCCGCCTGCCCGCCTGGCCCCCGCAGACCCGCCCCCCGCCCCCGCGGCGCCACGGACCGCGCACCGCTCACCGGCTCCCGAGGCGGCGGCTGCAGCGGTGACGCCCCGCTCCCGAGTGCGGCCCGGGCTCGGGGCGGCGGGTCTCGCTGCTGTGGCACCGCGGAGGGCGGGAGCGGCGCGACTCGCGGCGGCGGGCGGTGGCGGCGCGCTGACGTCACGCGCCGCGGCCGGGCGGCGCGCGCGCGCGCGCGGGGGCCGCCCCGTCGACCCCAATCCGGGAGGAGCCGGGTGAGTGGGCGGGGCCACGGCGGCGAACCGGCAGATCAATTGGCAGAGGGGGAGGAGCGAGAGAGCCTGTGGGCGAGTGGGAGCGAGGCGGGGCGGGCCGAGGCCAGCGCGGAAGTCTCGCGAGGCCGAGCCTGAGCGGAGTGTGGCGGCGGCGGCGGCGGCGAGATCTGGGCTCGGGGTGAGGAGTTGGTATTTGTGTGGAAGGAGGCGGAGGCGCAGGAGGAAGGGGGAAGCGGAGCGCCGGCCCGGAGGGCGGGAGGAGGCGCGGCCAGAGCGGGCGGCCGAGGCGCGGCGAGGCGGGGCGCCGGGGCGAGCAGCGGCCGAGCGAGCGCGGGGCGCACCGAGGCGAGGAGGCGGGGAAGCCCGCCGCCGCCGCCGCCGCGCCCGCCCCTTCCCCCCGCCGCCCGCCCCCTCTCCCCCCGCCCGCCCGCCGCCTTCCTCCCTCTGCCTTCCTTCCCCACGGCCGGCCGCCTCCTCGCCCGCCCGTAGCCCCGGAGCCGAGGCCGCCGCGGCCGTGGCGGCGGAGCCCTCAGCCATGGCCTCGGGCGACACCCTCTACATTGCCACGGACGGCTCGGAGATGCCGGCCGAGATCGTGGAGCTGCACGAGATTGAGGTGGAGACCATCCCGGTGGAGACCATCGAGACCACGGTGGTGGGCGAGGAGGAAGAGGAGGACGACGACGACGAGGACGGCGGCGGCGGCGACCACGGCGGCGGGGGCGGCCACGGGCACGCGGGCCACCACCACCACCACCATCACCACCACCCGCCCATGATCGCGCTGCAGCCGCTCGTCACCGACGACCCGACCCAGGTGCACCACCACCAGGAGGTGATCCTGGTGCAGACGCGCGAGGAGGTGGTGGGCGGCGACGACTCGGACGGGCTGCGCGCCGAGGACGGCTTCGAGGACCAGATCCTCATCCCGGTGCCCGCGCCGGCCGGCGGCGACGACGACTACATCGAGCAGACGCTGGTCACCGTGGCGGCGGCCGGCAAGAGCGGCGGCGGCGGCTCGTCGTCGTCGGGCGGCGGCCGCGTCAAGAAGGGCGGCGGCAAGAAGAGCGGCAAGAAGGGCTACCTCGGCGGCGGGGCCGGGGCGGCGGGCGGCGCGGACGCGGGCAACAAGAAGTGGGAGCAGAAGCAGGTGCAGATCAAGACCCTGGAGGGCGAATTCTCGGTCACCATGTGGTCCTCAGGTGAGCGTCGGCGCGCGCCGGCCCCCGGGATGTTTTTGTTTTGAAGGGAAGCCATGTTTTATGTGTGTGATGGGCGCCGCCATCTTCTTCGCAGGGCAAGTATGGCGGCCCCAAAAGATGGCGGGCCGCGGCGGGGGCGGCGGGCCGGCGGGCCGGCGGGCCGAAGATGGCGGCGGGAGGCGCGGCGCCGCCCGCTAGGCCGCAATGGCGTAGTTTCCCCGGGCGGGGCGGCGGCGCGGGGCGGGGCGGCGCGGCGCGGGGCGGGGCGCGCTGGGGCCAACGGACGGCCGCCGGCCCGTTGGCCGCCGCCCCCGCCCGGCTGGCTCCCCGCGAGGCCTGGGGGTGCGGGGTGCGGGGCGCGGGGCGGGCCTCGGCGGGCCTGCGCGGAGCTCGCTCCCGGCCGGGCCGCCCGCCCGCCGCCTTGCCCCCCCCGCTCCCGCGCTGGCCTCTGGGGGGCGTCTCGGCCCCGCCCCCCGCCCCGGACCCTCAGCTGCTCCCGAGAGGCGCTTTCCGCTCCCACGCCCGGCGCGCAGGCCGGACTCTGCCCGCGGCTGCGCTCCCCGTGCTCCCCGCGCTCCCCGCGCTCGCCTCGGTGGGGCGGGACTTGGGCGGCACGTAGGGCTCGCGTGTGCGGGCTCCGCGCCGCCGGGGCCTGTCACCGCGCTGCCGGCGAGGTCCTCGGCCCCCCCCGCCCCCCCGAAGCACGTCGGGGCGAGGGTCCGCGAGGTTTTGTAGATTGCTCTTAACCCTTTACGTTTGGGGAAGTTTCAGTTTGTCAGATGGTCGGCGCGTTGCAAAGGGGTCGGTTATCGACGCAAGTGGGGACGTTTGTCACTAAATAAAGTCGAGTCCTTTAAGTTTTTGCGCGATTTTTAGTTGATAGAAGGTCATCTAGCTACTTCCCCCGTGAAGAGGAAGCTGCTGCAGAGCCGGAGAAAATATCTAGGGCCCAAGGGACCTACCTGCGTGTTGAAGTCTCGTCTTTTTTTTTTTTTTTTTTATGTTTATAACTACGGGAAAGCTGGCTTTTTTCCTGTGGGTACCTATCTTGTTCCTCTTTTTTAAACTTTAAAAAGTTTTTATTTTTATTTTATTTATTTTTAAGAGAGAGAGACCGCGTGAGTAGGGAAGGGTCAGAGAGAGAGGGAGATACAGAATCGAAGACAGGCTCTAGGCTCTGAGCTGCTTCCAGCACAGAGCCCGACCCGGGGCTCGAACCCATGAACCGGGAGATCTCAATCTGAGCCGAAATCGGATGCTTCACCGACTGAGCCCGCAGGCGCCCCCGTTCCTCTTTTCACATGCTACCTCGTTAGATTGCCGGCATGGTGAAGCCACTACACCGAGACCCAGCCTGCCCTGGCTCGTCTGCTTGTGAGGGTCCCACTTGGCACTAAGTCTCTGCTGCGGAATCCTTGACCGCTGTCGCCCACATTCTCAGAATTGTACGGAGCCTCAAAGCGCGATGACCCCTGAGTGTTCAAGGATTGTTAACGATTGAGAGGAACAAGGGAAGCGGAAGGTGGGAAGGCTGGTCTGTTTGTAGCCACTGAGAACCCCCAGACGAGATACCTGCCCTGGGGATGGGTCTGTGACTCCGGACCCGGCGATGGGATCCGAGTTGCTGCCAGAATTCAGCAGCAAGTGATCAGAGGCGCCGCTGTTTTGGATCTCAGAGCGTCTCGGGGAAGTCTTAGGAGTTTGAGTTTGGTAGGAGGTACGCGTTTCAGTGAGACCTGTCTACTTACTACTCACTCACTGGTTATCAAAGCACCTTCTGTAGATTCTGGAAGCTCTAGAATGAGCGCATGCACACATGCACACAGTTCGTGTTGAAACTAAAAACCACGTGTTTCCACTAATATGAATTGCTTGTTGAATTTTGCCTAATTGGGATACCTAATTGAAATTAGATATTGACGTAAAGATATGCTAACCACATAAAACCAAGTTATTTTTTCTTACGGTGGGGACACGCTGGTTTTTCAGGGTGTTAGATGTTTCTGCGTTTGATCTTCGCACGTTGCTTACCCACTTTTCCCTACCCAGAAAACTTGGCAATGGCATCTTTACTTGATGAAGTGCTGCGTTATCAAGTCAGCCGGTGGGGGCGGGGGGAGGTCGGAGGGGCCTGACTAGTGGGAGTTCATTTACAGTTAGGTCAGAACTGAAAACTCATTATTTCCCCTGTGCAAGTGGCTGCTTACAGAGTTGCACAGTTTGGGGTTACTTTAATGCCCATTTCTTTGCCACAGTTAGTTGTCTGCGTTACAGAGTACTCTGTGCATACAGCTAATTATAAATATTTGATGGCAATAACATAGCATGGCCTGTTTCCTCAGACATGTTTCGTGGTGGGCTGTGCCCTGGTCCTTGTCCTTTGGAATTAACACCAAAGAGACGCTAAATAGTTCGTGATTGACTGCACATCCCAGGTACAAATTCTGAATATAGCGGAATCTTCGGAGCCGAAACGAGGAGATAATTGATGATAGGTGAAGAAATCGAAGGAGCTTCGTTGTTAGGCTGAATTTCTGTGTGTCTGTGTGTTGGCCATGGTAGGCGGTATGCTCCGTGCTTTCACGTACTCAAATCTCATTTGATCCCAGGCCTGAGAGTTTACACTGTGGTTTCACGGGAAGTCCTTTAGATTGGAAATGAGCTGTGAGGGGACAGTTTTGTCCAAGTCCAAGCTTCGTGACCCGAAGTCTTTATGAGAATAATTGTGCACGGGGTAGTCTCAGGGCTCTAGTTATTTCCTAGTACCTCTTTGTTAAAAAAAAAAAAAAATGTAGTGGGAGCCGGCATGTTTGTGGGAACCAATTGGAATTTTATGGGTTTCTGTTGCTTGTTTGCCATCTTACTTTAATTTCCCACAGAGTAGCAGCAGTCTGTGTGATTGGCATCTTTTTAATGGAATAACAGCAAGGGAATCTAGTGCTTCTGTACCAGAGTAGTTTTAGACCTGAAAGGGTCCTTAGAAATCTACTGTTTTGTTTCCTCTTTTTTAACTGATGTCATTCACATGGGCACTGCTCAGCGGTTTCCACTATGTTCACCAGGTTGTGCAGCCATCACGGCTTGCTAATTCCAGCATATTTCCATCAGTCCAGAAAGAAACCCCATACCTAGTATCACTCCCGATTCCACCCTGCCGCGACCACTCATCTTTGGGTTCCTCTGGATTTGCCCATTCTGGACATTTCACTTCAGTGGAATCAATCTGTGGTCTCATGTGTCTGACTTAGTCTGTTTTCAACGTTCATCCACATTGTAGAACGTACTTTATTCCTTTTTAAGGCTGAATAGTATTCCATTGTGTAGATACTAGAGAAGGCCTGCTGAATTTTGCAGATGAGAAGATGAAGAAGGCTCAGTGAGGCTTAAAGTATGTTTCAGTATTGCCTCACGCTCCAGTTAGGTCTTGGACATCCTTAGTCCATTGCTTTAGTGTTTACTTTTGTGTTTTTCCCTGGTGTATGACTAATGAACATTTCCATGTTGCCAGATTTAGGACACAGTCTGATAGGTCTATTTTTCCGAAAATTGTCATCAGTATTGTATGGGAGTGACATCTGTTTTATAGAGTTTACTATAAACTAAACTGCTTAATTGTTGGGCCGAATTGGGAAGCTCATGATAAAAGCTGCATATTCAAGACATTCAGTGTTGGGAATAGCCTAAGAAGTCTTTAAAATCTTGAGGTTTTGGGTATTCAGAAATTATGACCTTCACTCAAGGCTGTTGGTATTTTAATTATCTTCTGTTAGACCAAATATAGAAGTGCTTTGTACTGGGTTGAGTAAAACAGATATCCAAGACTCGAAAAGCATTGATGTTAAAATCAGTAAATTGAAAGAAAGTTGAAAAATATTTAATTTTCTTTCAGTTCTATACATTAAGAAAGTTCAGGGGCCCCTGAGTGGTTCAGTCTGTTTATTGAGCATCCAACTTTGGCTCAGGTCTGTGGGTTCAAGCCCCGTGTCGGGCTCTGTGCTGACAGCTCAGAGCCTGGAGCCTGCTTCTGATTCTGTGTCTTCTCTCTCTGCCCCTCGCCTGCTTGTGCTCTGTCTTTCTCTACCTCTCAAAAATAAATAAACATTGAATAATTTTTTTTAAAAGTTCGGGTTTGCTAAAAGTCACCAGTCCTGACCATTTGCCTCTCTGTGGGTTTTCTATGTTGTCCTTTCTTATCTGCTGTTTATCTTTAACTAGAGGCGCTGTGCACAGAAATCCCCACAGAGCCAAGCCAGGGAAGCCCTCCAAAGTGATCTTGTCACCCTTGCGACCTCCGTAAGGCAGGCGAAGTCCTAGGTCTGATTCCTGACCTGGTGGTCCTGGAGCCTGGCTTGCTGGCCCAGCCTCTCCCCAGGTTACCCGCTCCCCTTTCCTCTTTGCTTCCACCATCAGCAGCTGACTCCCCCTGGTGGGAAAGGAAAAGGGCAGTACTTACGACTAGCATTTTAGGCTTTTGAAAGAGAACAAATCAAGTAATGATTTTAAAAACCTATGCCAGCCTTGGTGGATATTTACAAAAGGCTGTTTATTTTTGTTGTTGAAGTAAGGTGGGTTTGTGTTAAGGCTGGGAAATTTGGGGCCTGTTATTGGCATAAACAATTAGAGTGAACATTTCTTAAGAACATTTCTCTGCATTCCTGTGTTAACCTCTGATCTGCTCTTCCCAGGGCACCATTCTCTGGACTCTGTGCTGACTCCTTCCCACAAAGGTAGTGCCTGGAAGTGAGAACTTATTATCATTTCTGAGTCTGAACACTTACTAGTGGGTCGTTTTCTATAGTGTGGTCGGATAAACATTGAAACCTCGTATTTAGAATTTGGCATCTGAAGCACTCTCTGGAAGTTGGCAGCAATAGTGGCATGGCGGTCAGTGGAATCTGAGGACGGTGTGCGCAGTTTTGGAAGTTAGTTGACGGTACTCTATGAGTTCGTGCTTTGCCTGGTGCGGTGGACTTCCCTGCACCCGAGAGCCGCGTCCTAGTCCTGAGTCCCTTGTGTTAGGAGGTCCCATCCTGTTGAACTTTGTGAGTGATTGTCAACAATAGCCTGGGTTTCTGAGAATCCTGTCAGTCACCGCATCAGATTTCCTCGTTAGGGGGCACTGACCCGAGTACCCTGTGTTGGAGTCTTAACTTCTGACTTTGGTTTCTTTGTAAAATGACTTAGAGTAGGGGGATCCCTCACAGCGTTTTCAGTTCCTTTAGAACAAAGAAATTCTACTCCTTTCCAGACTCCTTCCTGCGTGACAGTCGGGAGGTGTACTCACTTTCTTAAAGCGGAACTCTTTAATTTTAACGTGATCTGGTGAATGAGATAATAGGAACTCGAGTAAGATTCTTTTTTTTCCGACTTTTTTTTTTAAGTTCATTTATTTTGAGAGACCACGCATGCCCATGGGCAAGAGAGAGGGAAAGAGAGAATCCCAAGCAGGCTCTGTACTGTCATCCCAGAGCCCGAAGGTGGGCCTCGAACTCCCCAACCATGAGATTATGACCTGAGCTTAGCCAGCTAAGCCATCCAGTTTCCACACTGAGTAAAAAAAAATAAAAAATTAGGGGATTTTTTTTTTTTTTTTTTTTTTGAGAAGGAGAGAGAGAGAGTGCAAGCAGGAGAGGGGCAGAGAGAGGCAGGCACAGAATCCGAAGCAGGCTCCAGGCTCTGAGCTGTCAGCACAGAGCCCGACGCGGGGCCCCATCCCATGAACCGCAAGATCATGACCTGAGCCGGAGCGGGACACTTACTTAACGACTGAGCCAGCTCTGATGACCAGAGCTGAAGTCAGATGCTTAACTGACCGAGCCACCCAGGTGCCTCTGGACCCTGTTTCTTCTACAAGAGTCACAAACTACAGAATTTCTAGTACCTCACAGACTGTCACACTTTTCTTCGTGGTTCTCAACTCTGTCCTCTCTCCTTTTCCTTTTATGTCTTGTAGCCCATAAGCACCCAACACCTTGAGGGCTGCAGCCACTTCTCCAAGTTAACAGTTGGCTTTTCGTTTCTTATTTTGCTGGCAACTCACAGTTCGTGCTGATGCCTGTGGCCCCTGTGATCGTCGTGACCAGGACTATGTAGTTTTCTGGATTCCATCTCTGGGGATCTAGGCACACACCATCTATCTACACCTTTCTGAGTGTTCTGAGACTTAAGTCAGAGGGCTTCAGTGCCCCCTGCTTAAGAGTCCTCCCAACTCAACCGCGTGAATATCCTTAATGCCACCCAACTGTCGACTTTAAAATGGTTACATTGGGGCACCTGGGTGACTCGGTTGTGAGTTCTGGCCCCACGTCGGGCTTGTGCTGATGCCTCAGAGCCTGGAGCCTGCTTCGGATTCTGTGTCTCCCTCTCTCTCTCTCTCAGCCCCTCCGCCACCTACACTCTGTCTCTCTCTCTCAAAAGTAAAACAAACATTAAAAGTTTTTTAATGATTACAGTGGTAAATACCATATTTTGTGTTTACACGCACACACGTCCTGCAGATGCCTCGTCACATTGTGTAAAACCCAAACTCCTATATCGTAAGGCCACACGTGACTGGGCCCCTGCTTTCCTTTCCTCCCTCCTCGCTCCTCCCCTTTTGTGCTCCAGCCATTCCAGCCTTCTTGCAGTTCCTTGAACTTGTTCCTTTGCTCTCCCCTCAGCTTCCAGTGTGGAGACCCCACGTGTCCCGTGTTCCTGTGCTGCATTGGTTTTCCCATTTCGGCTCTGACTCTCTCCTAACCCTGTTCGAGTCTCTTTGGAATACTGTCCGAAATTAGCTTGCCTTTTTGTTGTTGTTGTTTTAACTTGCTTCTGTCTGCTTCCTTTAGAGAGTAAGTTTGGGGCCTGTCATCCTGCAGCCTTGCTTTGCACTAGGCATATAGAAGGTTTTCCGTAAATAAGTGAGTGAGTGGCTGGGAACTGCTCAGGAAGGTGGCGTCGTGGCCTAGAGACCAGAGTATCGCTATCTTCCACGCCTGCTTGGGTGGAACAGTAGGAAGGGTGAGGCGCGGCCAGAGGAGTGCTCCCTTTTTAGGAAAGGCATGGACTTCAGTCAATCCTAGTTTCAAATCCTGGTCTGCCACTTACCTGTGCTGCTTCCAGCACGTGACTTGACATTTCTGCGGCTTATTTCTGTAAGCAGAATAACGGGGTTAATATCTGCAAGGTTGTGTTTGCATCGAGGAGTAGGACAGCTGTGCACATGAAGCAGGCACGCAGTGATGACGGTGTCCTGTCTTCAGGTCTCTGTTAGTGGGGAAGAGTGGGAACAGCTATGAGCGATTTCTGCCCGGTGCTCAGCACTGGATTTCAGGTAGTTAGTTAGCTCTCCCCCGTTTCCCCAGCGGAGGGGTGATAGCAGTGGTGAGTCAATAATGTCAGTTTTGCCGGAAGTCACCTTCTTAGAAGGGTCAGACCAAAGTTGACAGCCTGAGATGAAAGGTGTGGAGAAAGAAGATCTAGCCAACTCACATAAATGAGTAAGTAGGTAAATACACTGCATGCCTCGGTAAAAATAGAAAATCGGGATCACGGGGGAAAAGGAAGCATTAGGGCCAACCCTCATGAGCTCCCTGTCAGTCAAGGTGAAAAGGGAAATCAGGTTACTGATAACTCAGTCTAAAATAAGAAAAGCTTCCAGAGAAGTCCAGCCTTTCTTAGGACTGAATTCTAAAACACTGCTTGTGCATGAAGGGATCTGCTGAACGCCGAGGTGCAGTCTCTAGACCAGGTTGGTGTCCAGAATTTCACGTGGTAAGGACAGGCGAAGACTTAACGTAAGCCAATTGAAGGCGAGTCAGGATTTTCTGTGTCCTTTATGTGCGTACTCCTGTTGAACGGAAGTTCTCACCATTCTTTAAAAATCATCAAGCTTAGGACTTACTGTTCCCCTTCCACCTCGGAGGGTCAGGGAGGTAGGATGAAGGTGTTTGCGTCCCCCCCCCCCCCGCCCCCGGGCTGTGGTCCAGACCCAGTGGCTGATGTTTAAAGCCTTCTCTGCTTTTAGCCTTAGAGATGGTCTAGTCTTTTTCAAGCAAGCAACGGAGGCTCAGTGACAGGAATGAAAGGCCTCTTGCAGGAAAGAGACTTGGGCTCTGGAGAGCAGGCTGGGTGTGGGGCGGGGGGTAGGCACAGGGGAAAGTGGGAGCTACCACGCAGCCTTTCTTCACTGAACAATGTGAGAGGGCCGGTTTGCTTGGAGTGGGGAGGGCAGGTGAGTCTCCACAGTTTTGTTTTTTTGGTTTTTTAATTTAAGAAAGGGTGCGTGCTTCAGCAGGGAAGAGGGGCAGAGAGAGAATTTTTTTTTACCTTTTTTTTTTTAATGTTTACTCAGTTTTGACAGACAGGGTGAGCGGGGGAGGGGCAGAGAGGGAGACACAGAACCTGAAGCAGACCCCAGGCTCTGAGCTGTCAGTGCAGAACCCCATGTGGGGCTCGAACTGACAAACCGTGAGATCATGACCTGGGCCGAAGTCGGCTGCTTAACTGACTGAGCCCCCCAGGCGCCTTGAGAGAGAGAGAATTTTAAGCAGGCTCTACACTCAGTCCGGAGCCTGACTCAGGGCTTGACCCCATGACCCTGCCATCATGATCTGAGTGGGAATCAAGATTCAGACACTCAGCCGACTAAGCCACTCACCCAAGTGCCTGAGGCCCCACTTTTTAAGACTCTTCCCTGGACCTAGGACCAGTACAGTGCTCTCAGCCTTTTCCGTTTACTTAGTTCCTTGATGCTGTCCTTCTTTGTCTTTTTTTCACACCTTTGAGTCTTTATTCAGAGTTGGGGTGTTTTTGGGTTTTTTTTTGTTTGTTTGTTTGTTTTTTTAAGTACCATCTACCCCCACCGTCGGGCTCGAACTCACTGTCCCAAGATCAGGAGTCACAGTCTCCACTGACGGAGCCAGCCAGGGCCCCAGTCCTGCCACTTTGTAAATTATTTTGAGCCTCTTTGCTTTGTCTCTCAAACTAGGATGGGAGAGATGAGTGCTTTGGTGATGGAGGAGGCTGAGCAGTTGGGAGGTGGGGTTAGGACGGGGACGTACTTCTACTTATTTATGGAAGTCCCCCTTCTCTGTTGGGGTGCATTCCAAGACCCCCAGGGGAGGCCTGAAACCACACATACGTAAAACTTAACTACTGATGAACAGTAACTAAGGATAGAACCGCTAACAACCACTGGCCGCAATAAAAGTCCTGGGAATGTGGTTTCTCGCACAAGTGTCTTGGAGGCTCCTGGGTGGCTCTGCGAGTTGACCGTCCGACTCTTGATTTCGGCTCAGGTCATGATCCCAGGATTGCGGGGATCAAGCCCCTTGTGGGCGACAGCACAGGTCCTGCTTGAGACTCCCTCCCTCTCCCCTGCCCCTCTGCCCCCTCTGAAGTTAAACAGCAGCAGCCACGTCTGGTGGTGCCTCTCGTTGTACCCTAGTCGCCCTTCTCAGAATGGTGCGAGATGATGACAGGCAGGGGGGAGGGGCGGGGAGGGGAAGGACCACAGGCACGCCCCGCAGTGCGGGGCTGCCCTGGGCCCTTGGACCAAACCCCTGGAAGAGAACCATCTGCCTCCAGGCCGTTTGAACACAAAGCGTGTGCCCTGTTTGCGGGTGGAATTGGATAGATTTTGTTCTTCCTTGTCTTCCATCGTTGGTTGCTTCACCTCAGTCTGATGGTTGTAGGTCATTCACGGGTGTGGGGTCACCTGACCCGTTTCAACTGGAAGTCCTCATTACGTCTCTTCCTCCCACACTAACCCCTTTGAATCAGTGGCCTGCGTTCTTTTTCCAATTAGGAATTCTGAAATTTGGCTGTGACTTACCTTTTGTCCAGTTGTGTTCTGGTTCTCAGGATCCTAAATTGAAGTCAGACCGGTTCTAACAGTCTCGTTGCAGGGAGACTCACGTGGCTCTCTGGACCCTCCAGGGGACACTCCAGGGGGACCTCCAGCGGTGTGACAGTTTTCAGAGGAGGTTTGGGATATTTTGCCTCATGAGCCTGCTTGGCCTCGGTGTGAACTCGGTCTTATCGCGCCGAGCACATCGGCAGCCGGTGGGCGTCCGTAAGCTCCTGGCTTGCGGAGCTGGCCCGTTGGTAGCCCCCCTCTACAGGGCAGACCTGTTCAGTAGCGGTTGCGAAATGAAAGGGTTAAAATAACGGCCATTGCCGAGAGTGAATTTTCTTTATTTGAATGCATAACAGTAAGACATGTTTTAATGAAACAAAACTGTACGATTAGCGCTTTTTTTAGGGCGTCATAAATTTATATTTGGCCAAAACCCCCACAAGTTTTCTTCAGCAAAAATCAGATTAAGTGACCAAAAAATAGCAGACATTGACATTCTTCGATCTTTTCCTTAGTGTGTGTCGAGTTCTTGGTGAAAATGAGGCAAACATGGTCTTTGGTTTCTCCTACCTAACCTTGCCATTTCTGTGGCAGGTTTGTTTTTTTAATGTGATTTTTTTTTTCTATATAAAGAGTTTATTTGCCTACATTTTGTTGTGGAGTCCTTAATGGCCCTTTTGATGATTTCTGCATGCGGGTGGTCTTCAAGGAGTTCAACAAGTTAACTTGTAACCTGCTCCTTCTGGAGGAGTCAGTAACAGACACACTAACACGGAGCTTGAATGTATACTATGAGAGCGGACGGCAGTTCTTTGGAAAGGCCCAACGAAAGATCTCGGAAGGCAAGAGTGTCGTGGCCCAGACATTGCTCAGAACTGCCGATCTAGGGAGGTCCTCAAAAGCAGGTTGTCCTTGGGCATCTGGGTGGCTCAGTCGGTTAAGCCTCCGACTTCGGCTCAGGTCAGATCTCACACTCGTGGGTTCGAGTCCCGCATCAGGCTCTGTGCAGACAGCTAGCTCAGAGCCTGGAGCCTGCTTCCAGTTCTGTGTCTCCTTCTCTCTCTGCCCCTCCCCCTTTCATGCTCTGTCTCTCTCAGTATCAAAAATAAATAAAACATTAAAAAAATTAAAAAAAAAAAAAAGCAGGTTGTCCTTAATCCATGTGACCGGGGTTTTACCATTGCGTGCGGACCATGTGGTTATTGTCTATACTCGGGACAGACTGCTTTGACTCTGTCACTTGTCTTGCTCATTTGCTCAACCAGTTCACTCACATGTTCGTTCTGAGCCATCTCCTCTCTACATTTCCTTCGATAGATAATATTCTGGATATCTCTGGTTTTAATTAAATGCAGTACACATGCCAGTAATGTCCATGTAGTTCTCTTAGCCTTGATTTCTTTTATCCTCACATTTGCATATCCAAGTATCTCTTTGCGGCCTGTCCGAGAGGTGCCTCACAGCCGCCTCACATTCAAGTGGAATTCTGGGGCCTCTGCACACGTCTTTCCCGCCGTTGTTCTCTGGCGTAGCTGATGGCATCCTCCCAGAAATGCAAGCACGAGACTTCGACGGCCCACTTAGCGTCCTTGCCCACGCCCTCACCCACCCATCTGATTCACAGCCCAGACACGTGTAGTCCTCCTCCAGAATAAAACTTGAAGGGGGGGCTCATTCAGTTAAGCGTCCGACTTCAGCTCAGGTCATGATCTCACTTGTCTGGGTTCAAGCCCCACATCAGGTTCTGTGCTGACAGTTCAGAGCCTGGAGCCTGCTTTGGATTCTGTGTTTCCTTTCTCTCTCTCTCTCTCTCTCTCTCTCTCTCTCTCTCTCTCTCTCACACACACACACACACAAATAAACCTTAAAAAAAAGACCTGCTGACAAATGTTGTCACATTTGGTAGTAAATCTCATTATTTGGTCATCTGAGTCAGAAATTTGTTCTGTGCCCTATAAAAAAAAATCTCCACTCTAGTTTAATCCTACTTACTCTAAGTAAAATCCCGTCATATACATAAGAGGTCGGTAAGCTTTCCCTGTAAAGGGCTATAGATGGTCATGTTTTAGGTTTTATAGGTCCTAATGCAAGTGACCAACTCCACAGTGTCACTGTAGCAGGAGAGTAGCCATCGGTGACGCCGAACCGAGCGTGGCTGTGTCTCAGTAAAACGGTATTTGTAAAGGTAGATGGCGCATGTGCACACTGGCTCACCACAGCGTTACCCACAGCAGCCATACGGTGGAAACAGCCCATGTCTCGATCAGATAGATGGATAAACCAAATGTGTCCACACGGGAATATTGTTTCGCCATGAAAAAGAATGAGATTTTTTTATATATGCTACAACATGGATGGACCCTGAAAACATTGTGCTTAGCGAAATCACCAGATGTGGAAGGACAAATACTGTTTGATGCCATTTACAGAAGGGATCTGGAGGGGCGCCTGGCCTTGGTTGCTTGAGGGTCCAACTCTTGATTTCGACTCCGCTCATGATCCCAGGGTTGTAGGATTGAGCACAGCATCCTGCTCTGCACTAAATGTGGAGCCTGCTTAAGCTTCTCTCTCCTTCTCCCCCTCACTCTCTTTCTCCCCCTGTCTCCCTCCCTCCCCAGCTCTCCTCTCCCTCTCCCTCCTCCTCCCTCTCTTCCTCTCCCCCTCTCCTTCCTCCCCTCCCCACTCACTCTTGCTGTCTCTCATGCTCTCTAAAATAAAATAAAAATAACTTAAAAGGTACCCGGATTAGGCAAATTTGTACAAACAGGAAGTAGAATGGAGGTTACCAGGGGAGGGGGCAGTTACCTTTAATGGGCACTGACTGTCTGTTGGAGATAGTGAAATTTCAGGTATAGATAGTAGTGATGTATGATGTATGTATTTATATACTCAGTATATGTACACGTATGTATATTGAGAGTGAGTATACCTAATGCCCTGAACCGCACATTTTCAGTGGTTAAAATCGTTACAGTGGTTAAAATGGTTATATTTACAAATGGCCAGAATGATCAACATTATGTTAATGTCTATTTAACGAGAAGTTGTTTATTTTTTAATTTTTTTAATGTTTGTTAATTTTTGAGAGAGAGAGAGAGAGAGAGAGAGAGAGAGAGAGAGAGAGAGAGAGAACATGAGCAGCGGAGGGGCAGAGAGAGGGACACAGAATCCGAAGTAGGTTCCAGGCTCTGAGCTGTCAGCACAGAGCCCTACGTGGGGCTCGAACCCAGGAATTGTGAGATCTTGACCTGAGCCGAAGTTGGACACTTACCAACTGAGTCACCCAGGCAACCCGAAAAGTTCTTTTAAAACATAAGGAAACCATGAAAATGGCGGGGGGTGCTGGCAGGCGGGTTCTGGCTCACCAGCTGTGCTCGGGGATTGTGAAAGTTGTCTATCTCCACACACTTCATGCACGTTCTGGGTTGTGGTTCTTAGTGATGTCAACGACTCTTCTGGGCGCTTTGATGTTCTTGAATGTTCGCACTGAGAACCGAGTCTGGAGCCTGAGGAAGCGTTTCCTCATTTGACTTGTTTGTGTGCCCCCCCCACCCCCCCAAATTTAGAAGTTTAAGTCCCCAGTATGATCTTACTCTGGAGGTGAGGCCTTTGGAAGTAATTAGGTCATGAGGTGGAGCCCTCACCACGGGCCACGAGGGAGATGTGAGCACACGGCAGGAAGGCTGTTGCCCGGCCAGCGGGAGCGGCTCCCCGGAGCCGAGTCGGCGGACACGTGGGTCCCCAGAACTGGGGGAGAGAGACGGGGTTGAGCCCCGCGCTCTGTGCCCGTTGTGTTGTCGCCGCCGGGGCCAGGGGGGCTTCTCTCGCCAGGCCAGGAGCTCCGCGGGGGCAGGGGCTGTGTTCTGTGCCAGGCGCGCAGGAGCTTCCTCGGCAGCGGCAGCGGTGACCGTCAGCCTTGCTGGTGTCCTTGTCACGGAGGCACAGAGTGGCCCCCTGCCCGTCAGGGCATTTCTGCAGCCCCCGAGAGTGGGCGGGATAGAGGTCGTGCCTCCGTGGGAAGATTGGACAGCGAAGGAGTGATGACCACGCTGGGAACCTAAAGGATCCGGATGCGGTGCAGAGTCCTCCCTCGCCTCCGAGCCTTGGGTCATTAAGTGCGTCGCCTGTCCTTCGTGAAGGCATCCAGCTGTTTCTTTCCCCCAGGCTGCTGCTTCTGTAAAGAGTGAATGTGGGAGAGGTTGTCCAGATCATTCTTGGTCCGAACAAGAGGCAGCTGGGCCTCACCATGAAGGACCCAAGTCTGAGAAGCCGCCCGAGTTCACCCCTGCCGCCTCCTGGCCTAGTCAGTCCGGGGCAGGCCGCTTAGCGTCCCTGAGCCGCAGCTTTGTCCCCAGTAACGCGAACGAGCCTGCTTGTCCACTTCAAGGGCGGTACGCGCGGTGACTAAAACAGCGCCCACTAGAGGCCAACTTTCGATGACGTGTCAGCTGCTGATTCCTTGCGATGATGAGTAACGTTTTCTGAGATGAAGAGTGGGGGGAGAAGAGAAACAAAGTTTAAGGGATCCTGTTCTGTGTTTTTTCTCATCGCGGGGAGTGATCGATTGAACGTGATAATGACCACAGGCATCAAGCGAAACTGCCTTCTGGAAACAACCTTCTGTCTTCATCTTGCCCACAATCCCTGGTGTCCGAGGGCTGCGTGTTACGCAGCTGGGCCTGGTTGTTCGGTAGTAACAGCAGCTGTAGGGTTGGGTTTGGTTGGGTTTGGGTTTTGGTCTTTTTAACACTGGTGGAAAGGTAAGGATCAGACGAGCCAGTTTTCACTTTGGGGAGTCCTATGGTTACAGCTGTCTAGCAAGCATTTTGATGGAGAAGCAGAAATCTCCAGTTAGCATTGAAAATTGGGGGCCCTGGGGGGGGGCTCAGTCACTTAAGCGTCGGGCTCTTGACTTCGGCTCAGGTCACGTTCTCACAGTTCGTGGGTTCAGGCCCTCCGTCAGGCTCTTTACTGACAGTGTGGAGCCTGAGAGCCTGATTTAGAGTGTGTTGGTGGTGTTCCCAGAAAGTCCTGTTAGGAGGTCAAGGACGAGAGAAGACTCCGCGGCTAGAGCAGGACAATCAGCAAGCCCCTAGAGAGCACCCCCCGCCAGGCGCCTGTGAGCTGACCCGTGAGGAGCACGGCCTGCTGAGAGCGCGGACGGCGCACGCGCAGGGGAGAGCTAGGAGGCCGGGCCAGACGCGGGCACTGGGGCCAGGCGGCCAGGGCGCCAGGAGGCCGCCTTGAAGTAGTTTATACCTCTGGGGGCACCCAGGTGGCTCAGTCGGTTAAGCATTTGACATCGGCTCAGGTCATGATCTTTCGGTTTGTGAGTTCGAGCCCCACATCAGGCTCTGCTGTGCTGTGTGCTCAGGGCCTGGAGCCTGCTTTAGATTCTGTGTCTCTTTCTCTGTCCCTCCCCTACTCACTCTGTGTGTGTCTCTGAAAATAAGTAAACATTAAAAAAATTTAAAAAGAAAATTATGCCTCTGAAGGATTCCCGCCACAAGGTGGAAACACACCGGCTGTGTTTTGTGCATCAGTTGATCTGTGGCACACGGGGCGTCGCCCCAGCAGAGGACAGAACGAGGGGGGGTCAAGAAGCTGTGAGGGCGGTTGAGGTTTGAGATGAGGGTGGGACCTACCTTGATGGCCGTGGGGCAGGGGGAGACGACCTTTCAAAAATCAATAGGATTTGCGCTCTCGGATGTGGGAGATTAATGACGGGGGGGGGGCAGTATTCCTTGTTGTTTATTTTTTAACCTTTTGAATTTGTAAGACCTGTGGGTAGAGATGTGCATTTTTGGAACACGTATTTGTTGAGAGCCCATTATGTGCGGACTGACCAGGGGCCTGGGGATCAGGAGAGGCCATGCGCTGTGGTTCGGGATTTGCACGAGCACGGGCCACGGGGTTGGGGTGAGGGGCCGGGAGTCCTTGCAGGGACTGAAAGGCCAGCACAGGCGGAGCAGAGCGAGAACGAGGGTGGGGGGGAGAGCCCAGACACGGGGCGGAGGGTGGGGCAGGAGACTCCAGGCTGCGGGGCCGCTTCACAGGAGATGTGTAGGGTGGACAGAGAGCAGATGTGTGGGACATGGGGCGGGGGGGCCGGTTCGAGAAATGGGGGCGTTCCCAGGCTAGTGAATGCCGCGTCAGGAGTGGGGACCGTTCCTGGCAGGCTAAGCCGCCCCACCAGCACAGAGGTTTGGCATTGCAGAGCTTGGTGACCTTCAAGCAGGAACGGGACTTCGAGAGATGGAGGAGGAAGACTGGGTGGGTAAGAAAGGGGCTGCGGCTATAAATCACCCGTCTCAGATGCTGCTCATGAAAGCCCTTTTCATAGTTTTTGTAAACGTATTTGCCCACACGCACATTTTTATGCCCCTAAAAATCATCTTCTGGCATTTTTCAGATGAAAAAAAAGATATTGACCACGAGACCGTGGTTGAAGAGCAGATCATTGGCGAGAACTCTCCTCCTGATTACTCCGAGTACATGACCGGAAAGAAGCTTCCTCCCGGGGGGATTCCCGGCATTGACCTCTCAGACCCCAAGCAGCTGGCGGAATTTGCTAGGTAAGTCGGACGAACTTGGCCTTTCTCTTTCGTCTCACAGAGTGCTTGAGTGTCTGCAGCGATGGTTTTGGTGCCTCCGTAAGTTCCAGTGGCGGTTTGTATTCTTGCTCCGAGGGGCCTCCTGAAGACAGAGGCAGCCAGTCTTAGTTTTAGTAGGGGCTATGCTGTGAGTATGAGTGGCACCATTTTAGACCCCAGCAGACAGATGAGGCATATACTTTTTAATTTCATAGTTGATCCTGCCTGCGAATAAACTGCACGTGATTTGTTTAGAAGTGGCTATCTTTACGCTGGCCTCCTGGCGTGTATTGTACATTTGAGGGTGCGGTGCCGGACCCCTGGGTCACTTCTAGACGTGTGCAGCCAGCCACTGGAAAGGAATCGTCCCTTCGTTTTGCAGCATGTCCTCAGTTTCGCTCCCAGCGTCTCGTTCATTAAAGCTGCCATGACAGGACCAGGTCTAGTATTTAGGGCCAGGACCCCCGGGACAGTCCCAGGGAAGCCATCAGGAAAGTCTGAACCCGCTGCGGGTTTGTGCTGCCGGAGGCGGGCCGGGTTCCCGCAGGAGCCTCTCTGCCCCTTTTCACGGTGTTTATTTTCCAGTACGTTTGGCAGTCGTTACGAGGATGTGAGACACGCTCAGAGACAGAATTGTAAATAAAATGAAAAGAACTCCTGAACTCTGGAGCAGAAGGACTCCTTCCTTCCCAGTCTGGGGTGAATGAAGCCTGGAGCAGCCAGGGGGCGTGGGCAGGGCCAGGGCAGGAAGGGAGACAGCGTCGTGACCCCACGCCGTCTAGGGAGGCGGGTTTCCATCCCATGGAACTGCAGTCACGAGGAATCAGACAAAGTAGCTGAATTCTGATTGATCACCGCTTACCCAGAACAGTTAAGGCTTCTGTGCTTTTGTTGAGGACGCCGCGTCCCGTGCCATTCACGGTTCAGGTACTGGCACGTTACTCAAATATGAACTCCATTACCCCCCCACCCCCGAACGCGAATGACAGTGGAGTCTGTAGACGTACAGTCAGCAGTGAGGGGAGTTGGGACAATCTCAGTCACGTTTCCCGCCAGGGTTTAGTGCTGTCACGTCTGCGTCAGTGAGCGCAGGGGCTGCTCTCTCGGGCAGCGCTGCGGGACCCAGGCGTCGAGGAAAGCCTCATAGAAGGGGCGGCATCTGATCTGAGCCCTGAAGACATGGAGACTTGGCGGCCGGCACCGTCTCCTTGGCGGGCCTGATGCTGCAGAGGGAAGGGGCGCGGTCAGCCCCCACTCGCGATGCGCTCAGAAAACAAAGACATAGGTTTGGCTGGGAATTTGGATACTCTCGGGGAGACATTCGGAGTTTAAGAGGTCATTGGGCTCCGTGACTGCTGGGCCAGCGTGTGTGGACGTTTTCAGCGCGCAGAGGTCAGCCGCTGGAGGTGTGTGACCAGTAGGGTGGGGGCTCCGTGATCACAGGGGGACTTGGCGAATTGCACCTCAGCCGTCTCCTGGTTGGCTTGGTGCGGGTGCAGCCAGCAAGCGGGAGGGGTCATGGAGGCCCGAGCCAGGACTGTGGCGGCCAGTCTAGGGAAGAATCCGTGTTGATCACGTGGCAGGGGATGGTGACCGAGAGCCAGACCAGCTAGCTGTGTGTCTCAGCAGAGGAGGAATTGACATAGATGTCCCAAGCTTTGCACCGTAGGTGGCAGGAGACTGGGAGGGGGTGCCAGTTCAGGGCTCAGGGTGGGCAGTGTTTGGTGTTAGGTCCCTCCCTGTGGGACTCGAGGTGGTTTCAGGAAGTAAGTTAGGTGCTGTGATGCAGGTGGCGAAGCGGGAAGGTGCCGCAGACAGACCCTGTGCTCAGAGGGTAAGGCCACCAGCGACAGAAGGGAGGGCCCATCCATGCAGACAGGGTGCTTGGGAGAGTGAGGACAGCATCACGGAAGCCTCTGGGGTGGCTGGGAGGCCAGGAGAGGGACGGAGGACGGTTCTCTGAGGTGTGCACTGCGAAGTATTTCCGGGGAGGGGCGGAGGGCGGAGGCCGGGTGTGGGAGCGGAAGTGACTGGGTGCTGGTGGCCCTGGGCCTTGTTCCCCCTTGCTGATGAATTGGGGCAGCTGGTCTGAAAGCTCGTCCCCAGTTTTAGGAACAGAAAATAGGGTGTTGCGGCCCTCTACTCAGGAGGCGCCTGTCACTGTTGTGGGATAATAGATGGAAGTTTCTTCTTGTTTCCATGCGGCCTTGCCTCTGCCTCAAGGCAGCCTTAACCCCATGAGGTTCCAATGCGACCTTTCTTGGCCAACAATAGAGAATCCAAAGACAGAGGAGCCACGTTTTGTGATTTGTGAGAAGTTACTATAAACCAGGAATCCTTGGTCCAGGCGGAACGGTGGCAGCGGGAGGCGTGGGAGGACTTGTTGGGTGTCACACGCACCCTTTCTGAGGGGTCCCTTGCAGACCCACCAGCACAGCAAAAGGAAGCCTTCCTAAAGAATCTGGTGCACAGACCGTCAAGCAGGCCGCTGTGTGGCGGGCTGGAGACACGTTTGATTCAGAATAGAAAGTTGGCAAGTTGTAAGAGTTTCTTGAGGAAAAGTCAAGTGGGAACAGAAAGGTGGGAAGGGAAGGGAAGGAAGGCAAGCAGGAGGTGTTGGGACGGGAGAAAGGACGATCAGAAACCCCCGAAGGGAGAAAGGCGGTGCGGAGAAAGCCAGGGCCTAAAAACCGTACATTTGACATTGAAAGTGCAGAGCACGTGTTCGGCCTGACGCTGTGAGTCTGGGTGTCCCAAAGCCCCTGCGTTGGGCTCCTGGAGCAGGACGCGTGGGCCTCGTGCACAGGGATGGACGTCCTGCAGTGGGTGGTGTCTGGACGTGATCATCTAAACGTAGTGTGTGATTCTTTTCTGATGAGCCCGTTAGAGGTTTCGTTCTGTGCACCGGATAGAATGAGGTCCACACCCTTCCTGACGGTGTGTACAACGTGAGGGTGTACGCTTGGGCTCGTGCGCGTCCCCGTTGCCCTTAGTGTCCTGGAGCAGGTCATGTCCAGCCACACCAGTCTCTAATGGGACGGTGGCAGCAGTGAGGGGGATTGGAGCCTGGAGTGCCCTGTTTTGTTAGGTCTTCGTGTTTTGAGAATGGGTGCAGCCAGCTGCTGAATAGGGTTCTCCAGGGGCCCTGGCACTGGGGCTCTGAAAGCCAAAGACAGGAAAGCACTAAGTTTCCAAGTGTCGGCCATCAGACTCCGGCGTCTTCCCTTGTAAAGACCCACAGACCTTGCTCTGCTGGCCTCCCCCCTTCATCCACCTCCACTCTCTGACCCTGCTGTTGGCATGAGGTGGCACGTTCACTGCTCTTGCCTGTTCCCCGTGTGCTGGGGTGACAGGCTTCTGCCCCGGACCTCAAAACCAACCGAGGAATGCTTCGGCATCCCTGCCGCACTGAGCTAGCAAGCCGGTGGTAAATCAGTTACCGCGTGGGAGAAGAGTGAGGAGTCAGGGCTTTAATTAGAAAGTGCTGGTACTGGGGAGGTGACTCTGGGACCAGGTGAGTTCCGCTTCCTGGTGAAATCAGACATGCTTTGTGCCTTTTGCACCAACTAAAGTTAGCCCTTGGGCAGCCCATGGTCTAGAAAGAGTGCAATTCAGAGTGGTTAGGTCAGTCTCGGGTTGGTCATTTTTGTCATGGAGGCTCCTTCACGGGGTCAGCGTGAAGATGAGCTGTGCCGGCGGGGCTGCAGGCGGGGACTGCTGCGCCTCCGGCAGGGTCACAGCCAGGGTCGTGGCAGCGGGGCTTGCTGGGCAGCAGAGAGGCCTGTTTTCATCGAGAAGCGCTGCTTCACTGGGCCATTGAGGGCCACCAGCGGCCGGGCCTCGGGGAGCGGGGACTCTGTTTCTGTAACTGGATGGAAGCTTCTCCTGCTGGGCACCAGGCTCCTCCCTGGGATTTGTGAGAATGAAGGCGCCTTTCCATTTGTGCCGTGTCTCTCCAGTCTCTCAGCCCTTTAGTTGAAACCGGGGGCTTGGAGCACCAGAACCTTCTGGATTCTTAGGTCTGGCTGGCTTTTTTTTTTTTTTTTATAAGGCATGGACTTGTTGATAGCTAGGCCCACTTAGCACACAGCCGGGGGGGACAGTAGCTGCCGTCGCGCGCCCCATCTCTTCCAGGCGTGGCCGCTCTGGCGCAGGTAGCACGCTGCCTTCTTACAGAGGGAGAAACTGAGGCTGAGGAGTTCAGTGATCTGCTCAAGGTCGCTCGGCCCGCAGGAGTCCACACCGAGTCCGCCACAGGGCCTGGGCCACCGTTGGTGGTGTCCATCGCAAAGGATCCCAGTGGGAAAAACCCCAGTCCTGGGTACCCTGAGCAGTTTGGGCGGCTGTGGAGACGCCCGGAGGGGCAGCAGAAGATTTCAGTCTTTTAAAAAATTGTTCTTTTTTTTAGGGCTCTTAGATGCTTTTTTATTTGGTGGATTATCCGCTGGTGCCGTGAAGACTTTAATCTCGGTCTTTACTCGCTCGCTTACGCGCTTTTCAATCCGGGCTTTGGAAATGACCTTTTCGGTGTTTGCCTTCAAATAAAATAGAAAAGGTACCAACATTTACTGCTCATTTGCCACGCTGTGGTGGAGGAGGAGGATTTGCCAAGGAGCTTAAGAGTGGCTGCAATTAAACCTTCCACTTCCTTCTCGGGCTCATGGTGTTTGTCCAAATACATGTGAAACTTCCGTTCTCAAATCAGTGATACTGCTAAATGCTGGCACACATTTTGCAAATGAAATTTTTAAGAAAAATACCACCATTCAGAAATCGAGAGTTGGTTCAGTGGTACAGGGGGCCGTGTTCTTTAATTTTGTGTATATTTGAAAATTTTCATGATAAACATGATTTGAAAATCAAGTTCCTAGGAGTAAATTGAAGAAGCTGTGTGGGAGGTAGAGTGGGTACACGTGTCTCCCTGATGCAGGCTCCTCACTGACCTTGACCCCACCTGGGAACCCCGGAGGGGTGGGACAGGAAGTGGCTGTCTGCGACCGACCTGTCGAAGTCAGTTGATTTCCGTCACTTGCACACAGTGAGGTTCACTCTCTGAGGGGAGCACCACCTAGGAGGACTCGGGCAGGCGAGGTCGTGCGGCCCTTTTCGCGGAAGGGACAGCGCCTTCCCAGAGCGGTCCTCGGAGAGTAAGCATTGTGCGTTGGGAAGATGAAGCTTGGTTCTTGATGCGCCTTTTTGGACTATCAATGCCTGCGGGAGTAGGACCCATTCCTGTGAGTCACGGTTGTTTTCCAAGCTCGGATGCTGCCTCCAGGTGGCGCAGTGGCACCACATTTCTGTCCTCTGCCCTTCTGCCTCCGCGCTCATTCTCCAGCTCCAGGATTTCATCCTGTTTAAGACAACAGGATAGTTCCGAGCCCTGTATGCGCACAGCCCCTTAGAGAGTATCTGCTCACCGAGGGGGCGATCGTCCAAGTACAAACAAGAACGCGGACCTCCAGGCTTGGGGTGGGGGTGGGTGCCAAGCTGGAGTGTCCTCCTAGAATCGAAAGTGGACAGTGTGTGCGGTCTTGAACAGACTCCTTAGAACTAAATTCCACATCGCTTTTCAGCCTTTTGGCTGGGATCAAGAGAAGGGTAGAAATAAGTCACGGCCACCCGTTAAATTGTGTCTCCGCTGCTCGCCCAGGGGTAGAGCTTTGACCGGGTGACTCCGTGAGCTCAGGTTTTGCCGAAGAAAAGCTTCAGGTCCTCCCTTTCCCCAGACCAGGGCTGAAGAAGGGCAGTGTTAGGGCCTTGGCTGACTTCAGGGAGACCCCGGACATCTTTTGTCCTGACAGAGTGCTGGTAAGTCAGCCCTTCCTGGGAAGGCCTCGCTGGCTGTTACGTGTGCGTCCTCGCGTAGGAGTGAGTGGCAAATGCAGGGACAGGAGAGACCCTCTGTTTCAGAGAAGTAAATCTGTTTCTCTAGTTTTTCTAGGAACTCTCAATCTCTCACCCCTCTACCACACACAGATCTGTAGGGAGTATTTGGAGACAAAGTTTTGACCAAAGACCAAAGGTTGGTTCAGTGGAAATAGCAGGTAGGTAAGCTACCAAAGCAGCAAGCTCTCTGGGTAGTTGCTCCGCACGGGGCTCTCCGCGCTGCCCACATATGTGATCGGGCCTCTTGTTTGACCCCGTCCCGGGGCAGGGCCGGAACCCCGTCACTTCAAAAAAAAAACGCACTTATATTTTGAAAAATGGTAATTTCCTTCCCACCGCCACCAAAAGTAGTCGTATGATAAAACTTAAAACAGTGTGAAAGGGTGTGGGGTGTTCCTGCCTGGCCACCAGTCCCTTGGGCCCCCGCCCCCAGCCCCAATACCAGCACTTCTGTTAACTGTGTCTCTTTCCAGAATAATGTTAAGTAGTTCTCTTCTGGACCCTTTTACAGAAGTGTCTTACGGATCAGGCCTGTCCGTAAGAAATGAACCTTCCTTCCCTTTCCTGTAAGCAGTGTTCTAGGGACACGTGGAGGGCCTCCCGGGCCGGCTTCCCCCTTTGCGCGAGGTGCCCTGTCCTCAGAGCCGCCGCTCCTGGACACCACGCGTGCTCCCACCGGGAGGCCCCTCTCTCGTGGTACGTAAGGAGCCGGAAGGAAGGAGCAGATGCACGGAGCACCTGAGCCCTTCCGAGCTCCCGGAGAGGCCCTGGCCGCGGCCCCGCCCCGCGAGGCGGGCACGGGCTTCCCCGGCGCGGGTGCCCAGTGTGGGCGCGGTGGCCGCGGCCCTCCCTCTGGGACACACGCTGCGGTCTTCGTGGTTTGTATCTGTGAGGAAACCCTTCCAGGGGCTGCGTGATTGATGCCAGCCGAGTCTGCCCGCTCCTACAAATTTCTCTCTCTCTCCTTTTTTTTTTCTTTTTCTTTTTTGGTAAGAATGAAGCCAAGAAAAATTAAAGAAGACGATGCTCCAAGAACGATAGCTTGCCCTCATAAAGTAAGTACTAGGGGGAGGGCTCCGCCGCGTGCCCCCCAGAGCCCCGCGCTGTCCCCGCGTCTCGTAATTAAGGGAGGAGCTGGAATCTTCGGCTTCTCCCACCCGGAGGCTGTTTGTGTGCTGTAAGTTTGTCGTTCAGTGAAGGCCACTTCCCCTTAGTGCTCCTGAGCGGGGGGACCGTGGGGTGCCCGTGTGCTTGCCCTCGGTATGTGTCCAGGATGCAGTGTTAGGCGGTGATTTCTCCTTCTGAGTCCTCGACAAGGCCGGTCTCCAGACGTTGGCTCGTGGCTCCCCCGCGGGCCTTTATGGGACTGTAAACTCATTATGGAAATTTGGAAATTATTTTGGGTGTTGCTAAAAGCAAGCCTAATAAACTTCATTTCCCGCACAATTTTCTTAATTTACCCTGTTAATTGTGTGTTGCTAGTAGGACGCTTAATTGTTTTCAAATGTGGGTCACCTTCAAGACCGAAGGGTCGCCTAGACAGTCCTCAGAGGCGTTGGCGGGGTGGGTTTCACACTCAACTGGATGGCTGCGAAGCTCCCAGAGAGAGAAGGACCCCGCAGGCGAGGGGAAAGCGGAGGGGGAGGGGTGTGCACGGGGGGGTGGGTGGGGGGAGTGTTGGAGGCTCGGCCCGGAGGAGCCGTCACCGGGCGCCCTCCCGGCCCTGTGTTCTGTTCTAACTCACGCTGCATGGAGCCGAAGCCTGGAGCGGTTTCCTCCGGGCGCCTGGGAACAGTCACCCCACAGTTACGCCCTCCCTGCCTGTCGCATCTCTAGCTTCTCCGTGTGCTTCTTTCCCAAATGACACTCGACCGGTTCCATCTTCTAAGCGGAGACACAGCCTGAGGGTTAAGGTGGAGAAGCTGTGGCTCTCCGCTCCCCGTGTCCTCCCATCGTGCTGTCCCCACCCCCTCCATTCCCCGGCCGCAACTGCAGAAGAAATGGCCGAGGCCGTGCGTCTCTGGGGCGTCTCTGGGGCGCCCTGTGCCCGGCCGCCACCCCTGCCCTCCCCGGTGCCCGTGTGCCTGCTTCTCTTGTAGCGGCTCTCCGAGTCCGTTTCTTCTGTAGTTGTCACTCCCTGGGGACCTCTTCTTTCTCTGTCGAGAAGGGGAAAGAGGCAAAGAGAGAAGAGGGAAGAGTAGGCGATGGAGAAGGACAGCCCATGCTCTCGCGGCACAGGCTGGGGGCCCACCCGGGCTAGTGGGGGCCGGCCGCCAGGCCGCCTCCGCCTGTTTATCAGGCTTGTGTCATTTCGGGGGGGGGTGCATATTGGGTGAGGCAGCTGGGGTGCTGGGTTCTATTCCCGGCTCAGCTCCTACTGGCCGTGCGGCCTTGGGCAAGTCTACCTAAAGACATCTCTGAGCCTGTTTCCTCATCTGTAAAACAAGGGTTTGCATTAAATGAGAACGCCTTTTCCAGCTGTTTTTGTTTTTCGTTTTGTCTTAAATACTGTGGTATTTCTACTGCAATACTAAGTAAAATGGAAGGGGGGGGTCTGAGTGGGGAGGGTCTCTTGCATCGGTGACGGCTGCTCAGTGGTTGGATCCTTTGTAACGGCTGCTGCGGGAACCTCTAAGTCTCTCTCTGTTCGAAGGGCTGCACAAAGATGTTCAGGGATAACTCCGCCATGAGAAAGCACCTGCACACCCACGGCCCCAGAGTCCACGTCTGTGCAGAATGTGGCAAGGCCTTTGTTGAGAGCTCAAAACTAAAACGACACCAACTGGTTCATACTGGAGAGAAGCCCTTTCAGGTAGAGCCAGTCCCTTCCCTAGGCAGGGCCGGGTGCTGGGGCGGCGCGGCCCAGAGCCTCGGGAAGCGGCTGGGGTCCCGAGCAAGCGCCGAGAAGGGCTGCCCGGGTCCCGGGTCCTGGAGGCGGGCTGTAGGGGTGTGCCGGGGGGGCCCGAGGGGGTGTACCTCCCGTGCGGAGGAAAGCAGGGTTGCTCGTGTGAGCGTAAACCTGCAGTCCTAGTGCGCTCACGGGGGCGTGTAAGCACTTACTCTCTGTCGTTGACATAAGCATGTCGCACTCCTAATTGACCGCACGAGAATAAGTATGGTTACTATTTTGTCTTTTTTTTTTTTTTGAGAGAGAGAGAGAGCAAGTGTGAGCAGGGGAGGGTCTGAGAGAGAGGGAGACACAGAATCTGAAGCAGGCTCCAGGCTCTGAGCTAGCTGTCAGCACAGAGCCTGACGCGGGGCTCGAACCCACGAACCGCAAGATTATGGACTGAGCCATCTAGGCGCCCCAACTTTTATCTGAGTATTATCTATACCCAATGTGGGGCTTGAACTCACAACCCCGAGATCAAGAGTCACATGCTCTTCTGACAGAGCCAGCCAGGTGTCCCAGCATGGTTCTCTTTGATAACTTGACAGCAGAACTCTTCCTAATCGTCTGTATTTTTATTTATTTACTTACTTATTTAATGTTTGTTTATGTTAGAGAGCTCATGCAGACAAATGCACGCCAGTGGGGCAGGGGCAGAGAGAGAGAGAGGGAGACAGAATCCGAAGCAGGCTCAGGCTCCGAGCTGTCAGTGCAGAGCCCGACTCGAGGCTTGAAGTCACAAACCATGAGCTCATGACCTGAGCCAAAGTGGGACGCTTAAACGGCTGAGCCCCGCCCCCCCAGGCGCACCTCATTTGTATTTATTATCTGAAACACTTACAGAAGTCCTAAGACCTTAAGGTGATGCTGAGAGAGATTCTTGGTACTTTGCCAAGTGTCTGTCTCCCCTCGTAAGTCGCAAGGACCGACCGTGGGTTCGGGAGCCCCCCTGTGGCGGGCCGGCCGCGTCCCCCGGGCAGGGAGGGCGCGGCGTCCGGTGAGGGCAGCGGGCCGCCCCGG
This sequence comes from Mungos mungo, assembly GCA_004023785.1. Lineage (NCBI taxonomy): Eukaryota > Metazoa > Chordata > Mammalia > Carnivora > Herpestidae > Mungos > Mungos mungo. The sequence goes on along the minus strand of PISW01001504.1, from coordinate 296,939 downwards.
CGCAGCCCCCGGGCCCAGGCCCGGCCTCAGCGGCTTCTCTCTGGTCTCTCCCGGACAGTGCACGTTCGAAGGCTGCGGGAAGCGCTTCTCACTGGACTTCAATTTGCGCACACACGTGCGCATCCATACCGGGGACAGGCCCTACGTGTGCCCCTTCGACGGCTGCAATAAGAAGTTTGCTCAGTCGACTAACCTGAAATCTCACATCTTAACACACGCTAAGGCCAAAAACAACCAGTGAGAAGAAGCCGGAGAAGCCCCTCCCCCAGGAGCGGGGGCGGGGTAGCAGCGCCTCTCCTTTGTATATTGTTTCTAGGAAAGAATTTTAAAAATGAATCCTACACACCTAAGGGACATGTTTTGATAAAGTAGTAAAAATTAAAAAAAAAAACTTTAATAAGATGACATGGCTAAGATACTCTATCTTGCTCTGTAATCTCGTTTCAAAAACACGGTGTTTTTGTAAAGTGTGGTCCCGACAGGAGGACAATTCATGAACTTCGCATCAAAAGACAATTCTTTATACAAACAGTGCTGAAAACGGGACTTCTTTTCACATTCTTATAAATACGAAGCTCACCTGTTGCTTACAATTTTTTTAATTTTGTATTTTCCAAGTGTGCATATTGTACACTTTTTGGGGATATGCTTAGTAATGCTACGTGTGATTTTTCTGGAGGTTGATAACTTTGCTTGCAGTAGATTTTCTTTAAAAGAATGGGCAGTTACATGCATACTTCAAAAGTATTTTCCTGTAAAAAAAAAAAGTTATATAGGTTTTGTTTGCTATCTTAATTTTGGTTGTATTCTTTGATGTTAACACATTTTGTATAATTGTATCGTATAGCTGTATTGAATCATGTAGTATCAAATATTAGATGTGATTTAATAGTGTTAATCAAATTTAAACCCATTTTAGTCACTTTTTTTTTCCCCGAAAAATACTGCCAGATGCTGATGTTCAGTGTACCTTCGCCTGTTCAGTCACAGAAAGCGGTGCTCAGTTGTAGACTGTGTTGTACCTCTTGACCACCTGACGTGTACACCCCTTGTAACAGAAAGGGCAAAAATAAAACAGCGGTCCTACAGAAAGAATACGGCAGAAAAAGATCTGTAAGCACAGTCTTATTTCCTTTTGTTGTCCAGAATAATTCTAATTCTTGAGCCTCCCAGAAATTGGAAGCTAAATAAAGCAACTGAAGTCTCCTTTACTTTTGCACTCAGTTACAGTGACTTGGGATCGAAGCAGTGCAGATACGTTAGTCCTTGCCACGCGTGCTGGGCTCTGAGAGCGACTAGGTGACGGCAGCCCGAGTTCAGGAACTACCTCAGAGCACCCTGCCCCCGCCCCCGCCCCCCGGCAAAAGTGTGGTCCAGACGGGTCGTGGCCTGTGTGTGCACGTGCTCAAAGCAAGCTGGCGAGCGGGGTGGGGGGGCACCGGGCACCCCTGCGGCTCAGGAGGCGCCCCTGCTTCGTGGCTGTCGGCTGGAGAGCCATGGCTCCCGCGTCCGGTGGAGTCTGTAAATGCCCGCACGTGCGCCACTTGGGCGCCCAGTGGCTTCACTGTCACGGGTGCAGCTGGATACCGAGTGCAAATTGGCAGGGCGATCCGGGGGTTCAGAAAGTTGTACTCAGTGAGTACTTTGCCTCTCACAGCGTGACCTCCTAAATGTACGGTTATAATTTTTGAAATTTCCTTAGAGTCGAATGTCAGACTCGTGAGACTGTTTTGTAAACCGCTACAGTAGATGCCGCGAAAACCCCATTGATACAAGCCGCAAAAGCACAGTGTGTCCTCGTGCTCGCCTCTGCAAGGTAATCGGCCCGTCAGCCCCAGTCTGAGATGTTAGGTGCAGGACGTCCGGGACACCCATCGGGTCCGAACTGTAGCCCTGTCTCTTCCAGCTTCTCCGTCGCTCCTGTACAGGAGGGCTGGTGACCTAATGACCATGACCCTACGGCTCTCCGGGATTTTGAAGTGCCTTCCGAATCATAAAGTGAAAATTTTAACTTCAGACACTTTTTTTTCTATTCGTTCAGAATCTGTTGTCCATTGGGTAGTGTGCTGGAAGTGAGTTAATCAGAAGACCCCAGCCGTCCCCTGGATAAGCCAGGCTTTGCTGGACCTGGCAGTCAGGAGAGAGGTAAGCCCGCAGCGGAGGTCCCTGGCAGAACCGCGTGCCCGTGGGTCTGGGGCCGGGCCTCCGCCGATGTCCCTGGTGCAGAGCGCCCATTCCCTCCCTCCCGCCCTCAGGTGAGCAGTCTCTGGGTGGCTGTACCCAATGCCACTCCAGGGGGGTGGCTGTGTTAGGAGGCTGGAGCCGAGTCACCCCCACCCAGCACTGCCTCCCGGGAGCCTGGTCCTGGCGCTGTCCTCAGGACTCCTGCCCCAGGGCCCACGGCAAGGCAGACTCGTGCCACGGGGATGTGTCACGTCACCAGCCCCAAGAGCCGCGCCGTGACCTGCGGAGAAGCCGGGTTCCCGTGTGGAGCAAGGTCCCTCCTTCCTCTGTGCCTTGATCCCTGTGGGGGATGCCTTGGTCATCTCTTCCGTCTCTGTCCGTGTGTCTTCTCTCAGGCTGCAGAGTTCACTGCTGGCGGGGATTTGATCGGGGGGGGGCTGAAGACCAGTCATGTCCCAGGCCCCTCGCGGGCAGTAATCCCTGTTCCCCACAGTGTAGGAAACGAATCCGCGAGGCAGTGTTAGGAGTGGTGGTGTTTCTCGTTGGCTGGAGCCCAAACCCATTTTGCTTGTGGTGAGAATTTATAATTTTGCTCGAGATGTGATTTACTACAATTGGAAGTGGTGTTCTGACCGTGAGTCACTTGTCTTGAGGATTAACCTGATTTGTAAGTAATACCGATAGACCTATTTTCTTACGCCCCAGCGGAAACAAGTGCGTGTTTCTAGCGTATGTAATATAAAAACTCCAGAGGATACGTTTACACTTAAGATGTTGTTTTCTATTTTTGGATTTCTTATTATTTCCCCCCCTTTTTGGTAGCGGGGCTCAGGGGGAAGCATAGAATTTGTATAAAGAACTGTCACCCCAGAGTGACCTTCGTTTTCCAAGGTGACAGTGAACTCACGCTGTTGGTTTCATATGGTGTTTGTGAGCTGTGCCTAGATCCAGGGCCCGAGGATTCGAGGAAAATCAAGATTTCTCCCCCTCCCGACCCCATTCGGTTTTCATGTGCAAGTTCTTTGAAATGTCACCTGCTTGGCTGGGCTTGAGTGCAGTAAGGCCCTTTGACAGCACGGTGTCTCGGCGCCTACCAGCGTCCCGAGCAGAGTTCTCGGCTGTCACTTGGCGGAGGAGAGTCCCTTCCGTTCGGCGAGAGCCCAGGGCGACTCGCCATCGGCCTGAACGGATGCAGCCCCCGCTCTGCCCCGCCTCCCTCGGCTACTGTCGCCCACCTCAGCGTGTGGCCAGGGTGCGGGAGCCCCTCCCGGGCCTCCCAGGGGCCTGAGGAGCCCGCTCCGCCCAGGCGGTGAGAATCCTTCGTTTCTCGTCTGACTCCTCGTGGCCGGAGACAGTGCGGCTCAGGAAAGCCGTGTGTGACTGCCCTTTGGTTCTGAGTTCCTTCCGTTCCCTGGACGCCTGGCCACCAGCAGGAGCGAGGATCCCAGGGCTCGGTGTCTCGGGAGAGCAGAAGCAGTTGACAGGCGTTCCGTTTGTGCCACGACCCTGCCAGGAGGCGCCCCCTTAGGGGGCAGGGGCACTCACCTAACTTCGTAGCCCTTTGTCCTGGTCCCCTTGCCGTCAGTCAGGTCCCGCAGGTGAAGGCAGGTGCATTACACCCAGACTTAACCCCCAAGGCAGGGAGGAAGCCCAGATCCCAAGCCCCGCCCCCTTGTTGCTCCGCCCACGCCCTCCACTGCCCCCTGACCTACCAGCCTTGGCCATCTTGGTCACCCCTCATGTGCACAGGCCCCCTGCTTGCCTGGTCAGCGTGAGCGCAGGCTCCTGGCATTTCCCTCTGAGCCGGAGAGGGTGCCGGAAGGTGCCGGGCAGGATGCTTCAGCTGGGCCTGAGTGGAGGCGGTGGGAGGGCAGCTGGCGTGTGCGCACACACTGCGGTTGCAATGGAATGTGGGCTTCCGTTAGGCTGGCAGGAAGTCAGACTTCCCTCGAGCGGGTCACCCCGCTCCCCGTGTTCCTGCCCGGCACTCAGGCAGTCTGCAGAGGGGGACGGTGGGACCACAGCCATGTCGGCCAGGCCACCAATGACTGATTTTCCACACAGCGGCAAGTTCGATCAAATTGGTTTTCGTTCAAGACTCTCAGACGCCATAAGAAACAGAGTCAGGGTGTCGCGGGGAGGGGGCCCTTGCCGTGCTGTCGTCTGTCTGCTGCCCTCTCTGGGGGCCACACAAGGTTTGCCTACACAGTGGAGGGGAAAGGGCGTCGGTACCGAACAGAGTGACCTGTGTCTACAACCTCCGTCACTGTCACGAGGCTCTGTTGGCTACGTGTGGTGATTGGTCAAGCCGTTTTCACAGAACAGTTCTGGTTTTATTCACTCTCTGGTAACTTCCGTAGGCCCTGACTCGAGGACTTAGCATTGTGTCTCATGTACATCTTTTCTTAAATGTTCTTTGCCATTTCTGGAATTGTCCTTGGTTCTCCTTAGCTCATAGGTCATAGATGCAGAAATACTGTAGTACTTACGGCATCCGCACCAAGCCTCAGATGGCTTTGCATCCAGAAAAACATTTACCGATAACTCCGTCTGAAGCACCACGCATGTGTAACATGGCTCTATAAAATATAATAAACGCATAACGTTGTTAAGCTTTTTAATGCCTGTGGTTTTCGTTTGTCCCTTGGTCCCCCGAGTCTCCTTACCCGGCGAGCCTGGCCGCACGCTGCCCGGGGTGGCCCCTCGTGGGTTGGCTTCTGGCACAGAAATGGAAACTCGCAGGACTCCACTCGTTCCTGAACATCGCCTCTGCGCGCTCCACGCTGGACTAGCGGGCCAGACTCCGAACGAGGACCTCCCCTTTCAGGAGGCACAGCCGCACGTTCTCCAGGCTGGGTTAGTCCTGGGCGCTCCGAAGCCGGGAGAGCTCACTCACGGAGACAGACTCCAGCACTCAGAGCTGCTTGGGCCTCGGCCGAAAGCACAGTGCAGGGAAGGGTCTTGATCTGCCCTGGCCGGGGCCCTGGTGTCTGACGTCCTGATCAAGGGCATTCATGTGACCTTCTCTCCTTTTTTGCCAACGATGGAAGGGTCTGCTGACAGTGCTGCCGAGGCGGCTGGCGAGTCCCAGGTCTGCATGACGCCCAGAACTGCCAAGTGAAGGCTCGAGGTAGCGCTGAGCTGAGGGGTGGCCGTGGTCAGAGACGGTGTGTGCCCTCTCCGGGGTTTAGGTGGGAAGGAGGTGAGGTCATGGAGGGCTGTGGAATTGCGTCCTGTGGGCACCCCCAGATAACCGTGAGGCGCCTGTCCCTCCTTCCCCCTTGTGGGCATCTCCAGCTGGCCGCAGGAACGCTGGCTGAGAAGCTTACTGTGCCCGGGACCATGCCAGGCATGGCGAGCACCGTTCCGTTCACTCCTCCAAACTGCTCTGGGAGGAGCTCTGCAGCCTGGCCGCCTGTCGGGGACGAGGGTCATTGGCGAAGGTCCCGGCAGCTGGAATTCAAAACCCAGGCCTGCCTGCCTTCCGCCTGCCACTGCGCCCTCTGCCTGAGTCCGGCTCCTCCAACCCCTTTCAAAGAAACCGCTGTCCCTATTTAGGGGTGGCACTAGGCCTGCCCTGCCCAGTGTCTTAGAGGACCTTCCTGGCCGTGGAAGGTGGCTCCCGGGTCCGCTCACTAGTGGCCAGCAGGCCTCAACCCCTTATTCTGGTCCCGGCCGCTCCTCTCCAGCTTCCTGCGGGCACTTGGACGGGGCCAGTGTCCTAGCTGGGGCTCTCGCCACCTGAACCTGCAGCGGCTCCCCACTTGTGCAGAAGAAAGTCCAAAGCTTTCCACCTACACTCAAAGCTGAGCGCCAGCCCTGACCTACTTTCCCGACCTCTCCCACCTCTCTCCACCTTCCCCTTGACGGTTTTCATTTCCAAAGCTTCCCCTGCCCTGGAATTCCCAGGCTCGCTTAGTCCGGAGGGTGAGCTGTGTGTCCCGCGACTGGAACTTGCATTACCGCTAGCAGGTTGGTGGCAGGGCGGTCTCTGAGGACTCGCTGATGGTGACCTGGGTCGAGTGGCCCTCATCCATCACCTCCTGCTGCATGTTGCTGATGTACTAGGCCCCCTGGGCCCCGGCAGCTAGGGATCAGAGCCCCTCTCCGGCCCTGGCGAGGGCGGGGGGCGTCCGTTCTCCCCCTGCCTGGCCTTGGCCAGTTGGTTGGCGCCTCTGACCCGCCCTCCCTCCCGGAAGGCTTGGCCGCAGGCCCTGAGCGCTCCTCGCTGTGCTGCTCCAGCCTTGGCCGGCGCGCGTCCACCTCCGGCCGCGGGGGGCGCTGTGCCCGGCCGCTCTCCCGCCGCGCGGGGAGGCGGGGAGGCCAGGTGCGCGTGCGCGCGGCCCCGGCGGCCCGGACCCCGGAAAGCCAGTCCTGGGGACGCTGGGCGACTTCCGGAGCCCGCTGGGGCGGGGACGCTTAGGGTCCCCATCTGGGCGACAGCGTCTGTCGGGGGCCCGAGCGCAGCTGGTGGGAGGGCGCAGGGAGGAGGGGCGCATCCCCAAGTGCAGGTGACCTTGGGCCGCGGTGGCTTCCTCTGCGCGAGGAGCTGCGAGGCCTGCTCACTTGGGAGGGACGGGAGGGCGGCCCCGGGCGGCCGCGGGAGGCCGGGAGGAGGAGGCCGAAGGAAGGGGGAGGCGTTCCGGGAGGGCTCCTGGGGCACCCCCAGACCGGAGGGACCGAGGGAAGAGGTCCCAGGCGGCCGCCCGCTCCCATGTCCCCGGGACAGTCAGAATTTGGTGTCAGGGAGAGTGGGGGAGGAGCGGCCCAGGCGGGGGGGGGGGTCCCCCTCAGCAGCCCGCTTCCTCTCTCAAATCTTCGCCCTCTGCAGCCCGCTCTGCCGCAGTCACCCTACCTCAGCCTCCGTCCTCAGGGATGGCCCATCGCCTAACCAGTGACCCCTCCCCAGCCTGCCTCTGCTACAGGGCCTCCAGGACTTCGTTTTCGCTGACACCTGCCCCCTCCGATCTCCGTCCTGGGGTCCCGCTCTGCCCCTCCTGCCCTCCCCAGGGTCGCGCCCCAGCCTCAGCCTGGGCTCCTCAAGCCCCATGGGCCGGCTTCACTCCCTCCTACATTCCTGCCGTCCCTGGTCTCAGTTGCCTGGCAGGCAGCAGCGTCTGCCCTCCTCGGCCCTGTGTGTACACCCCTGGCCTAGCATGTCCCCCCATGTGTGCTCCCTGTCATGTCCCCACTGTTCCCACCATCCACGGGGACGGTCCAACCGGAACTCCCATGGGGGTCTCTCCTGGTGGCGGCCTTCCCCACCCCTCCCATACACTCAGGTATGAGTCCTGCCCCTGTGCTGCCCAGAACGGCCTGGACGCCCCCAGGGAGGCTTTGAGGGTCTGCCAACCCCTGAAAGCCACCCAGTGGTGATACCTGCAGGGGCTCCAGGGATGAGAGGGGGTCCCAGTTGGCATGCAGACATTTCCTGCCAGGCTTGGTCTTTTGGGGAACCTTTATGGAAGCACCGTCACCCTGCCCTGGAAGGGGAGTGCTTCCTCCAAGGCGGAGTGTGTGGTCAGGCACGCTGATCATTACAGCCCCGCTGAGGTCAGGTGGCCTGGGAGAGTGTGGCCAGGGCAGGGTGCGAGCCAGTGTCCCTGCGGGCTGAGCTCCCAGCAGCCACTGGGCCACCGCAGAAAGGAAGCAGAGGCCAAGGGGCACACAGGCTGGCCCCTGGCCCCTCTGGGGCCTGACCCACCACTCCAGGGCATCTGTCACCTGCAGCCACAGAACTTGGCGGGTGGACCTCCACGGGGCCAGCCTGGCTGATCCTGGCTCTTGTGACACTCCCCCGAGGCAGAGTGGAGGATGGCCCAGCGGGTCCCCACCCAGGCCTGGGGCAGGGGTGTGGGGAGGGCTGTAGGAACACAGACAGGGCTGTGCATCTGGCTTCCGTGGCAGATGGGCGTCTGTCGGGGGGAGTGAGAGCTGGCATGACGTCCCGGAACCTGCCAGCTACAGGGGGGCGGAGAAGGCCCCGCTCTGGGACGTTAGTGGGGCTCTTGATTTGTGAGCGCTGCTGAATAGGTCCGCTGAGCAGCAGGGGAGGGGGGTGGGGGGTCGACGCTGCCCTTGTGCGCCTGGGGCCCGAAGGGACACATGTGTGAGCACCAGGGAGGTGGCCGACACTTCCTCCCCACGGCTGCCCCCCCCCCCGCAACAAAGAAGCGGTGGGGGCCGGGCGTTTGTCGGGTTGACCCAGTGTCCCTCAAACTGCTATGGGGGCTTCATCTCCCCTTCCTGAGCGGTCCTGCCTGCAGTCCCTTCCCAGCCAGCCCTCGGGTGCCCTTCGGCTCAGGCACGTTTCTAAGGTAGCACCCGGAGCCTGTCTCTCCCCTGGGTAGACCCAGGCAGCTGCCGCCGGGGCCGTGATGCACGACACAGAGCCCAGGGAGGAAGCGTGGGACTGGCGGAGACCAGGCTGCCTCCGCCTCCGCGGGCAGCGCGCCCCCAAGTCCGCGGGGACATGGAGGCAGGGTCGGAAGTCACAGGATGGGCCGTGGTGCATTCGTCCCTTTGACAATCCTTTCTCGGAAGCCCCAGCCCCAGCTTTCATTTCGCTGACCAGGGGGGTCAGGGACACCGAAGCCCGCAGCCAATGGGGCTCCCCTAGAGACAGGCAGGCCACCTAGTAGGAAGGCACCGGGGAGGCTCAGCCCCGCTACGGGCCGCATGCGGCCAGGTGGCCCTCTCCATCCTCATGGCTGCTGCGCCGGGCCACGCCGCCCTTCCTTCCGCCTCCCCCCACCTCTGCGCACGGGCCTCCATCACCTCTGACCCCGCAGTTCCAGCCCCGCTGTCCCCTCCGGGGCCAGGGTGGCTGCTACGGGAGCACAGTACTAAGGGAAAGGCCTCTGTTGGGAGTTGAATCGTCTCCCCCAAAGAGAGACATTGAAGGCCTCAGCCTCTGTCTTTGCGGATGTTAGCAGCCAAAACGAGGTCCTACTGGAGCCGGGTGGGCCCGTCTGCCGACAGCGGGTGTCCTCCTAACAAGAGGGGACAGCGAGGCCCAGGGGGACGGCCACGTGAAGACGGAGGCGACACGGAGCAGGGTGTCTGCGAGCCGGGCCACCGGCGCCACCAGGTGAGGCGGCATCAGGATCCAGGCGTCCGGCCCTCAGAACTTCGAGGGAATAACCGTCAGTTCCCGCCACACGGCGTGTGGCACTTGGTTATGGTGGCCCAGGAACGAGCATGAGCTCGCTGCCAGCAGAAGCAGCACCGAACAGGCAGTACCCAGGTCACGCTTGGCGAGGAGTGCTTGTTCCCACGTGCCCGCCCGGAGCGGCCCCCGCCTCGGCCAGGGAGGTGGGGACAGGCCTCCTCTTCACAGCACAGCCCGAGGTCCCTTTGTATTTGTGATTTTTTACCACATTAATTCATGACTTATTCCAAATAAACATAAATTCAGATCGGGGAGAAGATGAAATGCCAAATTCATAAAACACCCACCCCCTCCCAATCCTTCCTCCTGCCCGATGTGCTGATAATGTTTAACTCTCCGCACTCGGGGCGGGATTGGGGGCCCCAGTTTTCGGTGCCTGCCTGGTCGCTTTCAGAGGAAACGGAAGTGAGGGAGGCCAGGGCGGCCTCCTGGGCCCCCAGGGTAGGGGCCGCTGGGCTGAAGGAGCCTGCGATGGGCCTGAGGACCCCGCGCCCTGGGGCCGCCGGCCAGCCTCTGCAGGCGAGCTCAGGGTCACAGGCTGATGCTGGGGACTAAGTGCGGTGTCCCAGGGGGCTGGCGGCCCTCTCTCCGGCCCTCCCCTTAACTGAGGCAGAAGCTTCTTGGCTCAAGCAGTCAAGAAGGAAGACGACTCCTGGCTGGTAGCTGTCGGGACTTGGGATGCCCAGGACTGCCTCCAGGAAAGTGGGCAGAGGTGAGGGTGGGCGGACGGCAAGACACCCCTTTGGGGAAGGAGGCCTCCAGGGAGCACTCCCGGGCCACTTAGGCTGGGGTAGGTCTGAGCTCAGACAGATCCATTCACTCAGACCTGCCCTCCTCCAGGAGTCCGCCTCTGGCCTCAGCAGCATGCCCTCTCTGCGCCCCTCCCACACCTCGGTCCCCCAGGGGGCTCACAGCCACGGTGCCTGGCCAGCGGCAGGGGGATGCGCAGGACGCAGGCGGCAACACTGCTGGGAAATCGAGGGCAGTGGCAGCATCTGCTGAAGGGCTGCCACCACCATGTTTGCAAGTTTACTCACCTGATCATCTTCATGCCGACGCTAACCTCGTTTTGCAGACAAAGAGACAGAGGGTCTACATGTACCCTGGAGCCTCCCCTGGTCTCAGGCTGCCATCCAGGCCCCACAGCACAGACCCCAGCAAGCCAGCCCCCGCTTCCTCTGGGACACACAAACAAGGCCATGCCTCTTAATAAAGAATATTTTATTCCTGCAGCAGTTTCTGTGCAACAGTGACACCACGAGACTAGGATGGGAGTCTTGACCTCCTTGACCCCAGTCTGCCTCCCGGGAGGAGGGATCGCATCGCCCAAGGGGCTGAGCTCCACTCAGGGCAAAGGAGGCCACTGTCCTCTCCAACCTGTGCAAAAACGTCCGCCCCCCTGTCCCCAAAGGCATGGCCCCACTGCACCAGATGTGCCTGGGCTGCCCCAAGCTCACCGACCGCTGGCTCGGACCCCACTCGGCCCAGGGGACCCCACATTGGTCACCCCTGTGCTGGCTAACAGGCCCTTCCTCAGTGGCCTCCCGGGAACAGCACACAGGACTCCCTGGGACAGACCTCATTTACTGTGGGGGAGTGGGGGTCCCCTGTACCCGTGTCCCTGATGACCCCACCGCACACCTGAGGGAACTGGCCATTGGTAGCGGGTCAGAGCCCCCCATGGCAGCTGGCCCATGTCCCCGTTTAGTAGACGGGCAACCTGAGGACCAGAGGGTGGCAAGCCCTCCCCGCTCTGCGGCTGGACTTCAGTCCATCTCCCCCCGCCACTGGCCGGTGCCTGGTCCCCCAGCCCAGGCCCTAGGCTGATCCAGACCCAAGCTTCTGAGCGGGTCCCCCCGTGGGAGTGGCACAGCAGGGGCGTCCCCAGGGGTGCCAACCGGGGAAGCTGGGGTGCACCGGCAGAGTACTCTGCCCCGGGATGCCAGGAGGCACCTGGAGATGCCTCTCTGTCCCTAACACAGAGAATGGACAGGTGGCCAAGACGCGTCCCTGGGGCTCTCCCGGGTGGACTTGGTCACCGGATGGCCCGTGGTGGGTCATCAAAGACCCCGAGGCAGTGTTGGCCCGGACCCCAGGAAAGGGCTGGAGTGTCGGCTGGGATTTCGGAAGGCTCCGAGTAACAGCAACAGCAGGGCGTGTCACCGCCGAGCTCGAGGACTGTAAGAGGCGGGCGCGAGGCTCCGGACCCCGCGGCCGAGGAGCGTGCGGCCAAGGGCCCCGGGCCGCGCGGCCTCACAGGCTGGAGGGCTGGGTCAGGCCGGGCCCCGCCGGGGCGGAGGCGGCGGCGGCGGCGGCGGGCACGGCCTCGCCCTCGGGCCGCGCCTCGGGGCCGCGCGCGTAGGACAGCACCACGGTGACGGTGGCGAAGGTGGCGGCGTTGACGGGGAAGGCGCGCAGCAGCGTGGACGCCAGCCCGCGCGTGAAGACGCGCCAGCCCTCGGCGCGGTAGCTCTGGCGCACGCAGTCCACGAAGCCGCCGTAGCGCGGGGGCCCGCGCACCCCGTCGGCCTGCAGCCGCGACTTGACCACGTCCACGGGGTAGGTGGACAGCCAGGACAGGATGCCCGACGTGCCGCCCGCCAGCAGCAGCTTGGGCACCAGCAGCCGGTCGCCGGGCTCGCAGCCCAGCGCGCGCGTCAGCACGTCGTAGGAGAGGAAGTAGACGCCGAAGCTGGGGGTCTCGCGCAGCAGGGTGGACGTCATGCCGCGGTTGACGCCGCGCAGGCCCTCCCGCCGGTAGATCTGCGCCAGGCAGTCCAGCGAGCCGCGGTAGGTGCGGCCCGGGCCCGCGTCCTGCAGCTGCAGCCGCGTCTTGGCCAGCTCCATGGGGCAGCAGATGACGCACTGGATGGCGCCGGCCGCCGCGCCAGCCACGAACTGGTTCAGCGGCGTGTCGCGGCCCAGGGCCCGCAGGGTGTTGCCCTGCACGCCGAACACCAGCGCATTGATGAACGTGAGCCCCATGAGGGGCGAGCCCAGGCCCTTGTACAGGCCCAGCACCTGCGGGGCACACACAGCGTCAGGTGCACTCCTGGCCGGGGCCTGGGGTGGCCCACCATGCTCCCCCGGGCCCTGCTTGCAGCTGGGGGTGGGGTGACCCCAGCCCAGCCCTCACGTTCCAGAGGACCAAGCAGGGTCCTCCCAGAACCAGTGTCCCCGATGGCCAAGGCCCGGGCAGTCACACCTGCCCATTTTCAGAGTGCCCCTGTGCCATAGTCCTGCAGCCACCTGCTTTTCCAGCTCAGTGGTCTGGGGCCCAAAACATCCCAGGGGCTGGTTCCTGCAGCCACCCTGACCGCCCCCCCCCCCCGCCCCCCTCCCCCCGGCCCCAGGCCACTCACACTCTCCTGCTTGATGATGGACTGGAAGCAGTGCAGGGTCCCTCGGTACTGTGGCTTCTCCGTGCTCTGGACCTGAAGCCGCACCTGGAAGGACAGGGCCCCGTGAAGGGCGGGCCAGCCGGGCCAGAGCGCCCGCAGCTCCCGCAGCCCCCACTCCGGGCAGCCCGGGGAGGCTCTCCCAAGGAGGCCCAGGGAGCCACGCAGCCTCCCGTGGCTTTTGGAATTCCAGGATGGGGCAGGGCCAAGCGTCCGTGCCTCCTCAGCGAGGGGGCACCAGCGGGCAAACCGCACAGGGGGCAGGGGGCCCCCAAGATCTCAGCCGAGTAGGGGCCAGGCCTCCTGTTGCACTCTCTTGGCACCATGGGCATTTCCCCGACTCCCCCACTGCCCTGGTGGCCGTGGCCGATGCCAAAGGGGCTTCTCACCTAATTTTCTTTTTATTTTTTTTTTTAATGCTTTATTTTATTTTTGATACAGAGGGAGACAGAGCATGAGAGGGGTAGGGTCAGAGAGAGAGAGAGACACACAGAACCGGAAGCAGGCTCCAGGCTCTGAGCTAGCTGTCAGCACAGAGCCTGACGCGGGGCTCGAACCCACAAACGTGAGATCTGACCTGAGCCGAAGTCGGAGGCTTAACCGACTGAGCCCCCCAGGCGCCCCTTCTCACCTAATTCTTAACACTCAACTCCCCTCATCACGGGGCGTCAGTGCCTCGGTGGGTTTGTTAAAAGCAACGAGGCTTGGATTCTGGGGACTCCTGATTTCTGCCAGCAGCCCCTGGTGCGCACAGTGGGGGTGAATTAACAAAGCAGGGACAGGAGAGCAGCTGACAGCCTCCTTAGTGGCCGTGTCACCACCTCCAGGGCCTCCCGCCCAGCCACCCTCGGAGCCCTGTGGCCCTGAACCTCGTAATGTGAAAACAGTGTTCTTGACTGACATTTCCTGAACTTGGAATCCAGGTCCCGGGGGTAGGGGTGGAGGTGGGGAGCTAGGGTAAGTCACGTTCTCAGGAGCGGACTCAGAAATCATTACCACAGCCAGGGCACCGGCAGGAACGCCCCTCGGTGCTTGGCAGCACCAGAGGGCCTAACACTGGAATCACCAGCCAAGGTGCGTGTGCTCATGACCCCCATTTCCCAGATGGGAAGACTGAGGCTCAGTGCTGTTTTACGACTCTGCCCAGGCTCTCTGTCCTCTCCAATGACACGGGCAGCTCGGCTATGCTGGTGGGGGCCGGTGGGGGGAGGTGCTGGCCGGTGAGAGCCTTCCCGTGGGTCTTCTGTGGACAAACGCACTTAAAGAAGAACGTTTTCTAAGATCACGAGAGTATCATCTCCACACACGGGGCCCTCTGCAGCTGGTGGCCGCGGCCCCGAGAAGTGGCAGACGCCCGAGTGCTCCCTGCGGCAGGTCGCCCCAGAGCCACTACCCGCCCTGGGTGCCCAGTGCTGCCAGCTCTTGGTGGGGGAAGGGTGGGTTTTCGGAGAAAAGCAGAAGGTCTTGTCGAACTATAATCACATATTAGCACCTTGAGCGCTGTGCTTCGAGGGGTTTTTGTTTTCCCTTCTGGGAAACTCCTGATTTCTCCCAGCAGCCCCTGGTGTGCACAGTGGGGGTGTTCTGGGGTCCCCTCTGGAACACTTGTCTTTCTCGGGCGCCCCCCCCAACATGGGCACTAAGTGGGCTGTGGTAGCAGAAGTAACAGGAAGCAGAGAGCTGTCCCCGCTTCGGGCTGGACTTTCTTTCACACACCTACCTGGACAGTGGCTTCAAGTCTGAGGCTTGGACCCGCTCAGGCCCAGGTTCGGGCCGGGCTCGGGCCCCACAGGCCCCACAGGAGGGGAGCACAGAGGCTCCTCCCCTTTGTTTCTGACCCCTGGACCCGGGATGAGTGCTTGGGGGCTGGGCGTCTGGGGGACCAGGTTTGGGGGAGAAATGGGGCCCAGGTCTTGTGACATCTAGAGTTGGGGTGAACATTTTGGGGTGACAGGACCTCCTTTGAGGATGGGTGGCCCCGCCCCTGGAAAAGCTGTCACTGTCACTGTCTCACATGCCCAGAAGGGCTCCCAGCTGTCTGCAGGGCTGAGAGACCCCAACCAGCCCCAGCTGGGCCCCCGCCCCAGGACAGGTGCTGGCCAAGCTCACCTGTCCCCTGCGAGTCGGGGAGGGGACTCCTGGGGGGGCGGAGTAGGAGGGCGTGGCGGGGTGCGGTTGGGGCCTGAGTCTGGTTGGGGGAGAGCAGAGAAGGTTCGCTGGTCTGTACTCCCCAGCGCTCTCCAGGCTGAGGCTTACGCTCCCTACATCAAAGTTACACTTTTGCTAAGGATGGAGACAGCCCCCGGCTCAGAAAGGAAAGGCAGTTAAAGCAACACCAACGTCACGTCTGGGCGCGGAGCCCCCAGGGCCAGCCCCCCACCTCGCCACCCCCTCCCCCGCCCCGGGATGGCCACTGGTCGGTGGTTTTACACGCAGTGTCCCGGGTCACTGTCACGTCCAGGGCAGCAAAACAGGAACCTGCCTGCGGACGGAAGCAGGTGCGAAGGCAGTGTGCAGAGGGCAGGGGCTGGGGTTCTGGGAGAAAAAGGAAAGCCCGATTTCGGCTTAAGTCCAGTCCCAAGGGCCTGGCGGAACGAAGAGAGGATCTCCCAGTCACGAGCTGCGTGACCTGACGTGGGACATGGGTGTCCCCTCATGTGTTCTGGGGCAGAAGTCCAATTCTGAGGTTCAGGAAGAGGCAAAGGGGACCATGGCGTGAGAAGTCAGGAGAGTGCGGTGCCTGGCTGGCTGGGTCGGAAGAGCTCTTGATCTTGGGGTCATGAGTTCGGGCCCCATGCTGGGCATGGAGCTTACATGAAAAAAGAAGTTAGGAGAGTGGACAGCCAGAGAAAGGGCAGGGGCTGCTGGGAGGACTGGGGGGCTCCGGGGCAGGGGGCATTGTTCTACCTTCCCCGGGCGCGGGCTTCAGGGTGATTCACGGATCTGTACACTTAGCATGCGTGCCCGTTTCTACGTGTTAAATGTCAGTCAAAACAGCCACCACGAGGACACCTGGGTGGCTCAGTCGGTTAAGCGTCTGACTGGCTCAGGTCATGACTTCACGGTTTGTGAGTTTGAGTCCCGCACCTGGTCTGTGCCTTTTTTTTGTTTGTTTGTTTATATGTCTTTATAATGGTTGAAACATTTTTTTTTACAGCCTACCTTACTTTTGTTAATAGAAGGTCAACAAAGAAAATGTGGTGGTGGCAGAGGTGGGGGCCTGAAGGAAGTGAACAAAACGTGAGCACCAGTTTGTCGGTATAAGGAGTTAATTTGCTTTTCTACATTTTCCAATTTTCTTTTAATGAGAACTGTTTAACTTTTATGGTGGAAAATAGCCAATAAAAAATACGGCCATCGGTAATACAGCATCATATTATGAGAACAAGAGGGGTCACACGAGTTGGGGGATGGCGGTGACTACCGGGGACGTAAGACGAAGATTGGGGTCCCTGCGTGGCTCAGGAGGTTGAGCGTCTGACTCTCGATTTCAGGTCAGGTCATGGTCTCATGGTTCGGGAGGTCAGGCTCTGAGCCCTGCCTGAGATTGTCTCTCCCCCTCTCTCTGCTCCTCCCCTGGCTGCTCCTCTTTCTCTCACTCAAAAATAAATGAACATAAAAAAAAAAAAAAAAGATTGGCTTTTAAAGACAGGTTTGCCCGGGCCGCACTGGCCAGAAAAAGTCACCCAATGGGGTTCTTCAAAGACCACCCTCCGGGAGCAAGGGGAGGAACCCAGTGGGGTGGAGAGGCTCCTGCGCCCAAATCACCCAGGGGCTTTGAGAGGGCAGAGACCCCAGGACAACGCACTCCCAGCCTGGGGGCGCAGGGCTGGCGGAGGGGGCCCGGGGCTGCCCAGGCTGAGTCATAGGTCAGAGGGGCGTGGCCCCTGCAAAGCTGGGCCGAGGAAGTGAATCGAGAGTCACTTCTTGGCCGGGTACAGAGGCATTTATGACATGTGACCACAGGCATAACGTGGACAGTGCCAGGCTGCCCTGGGCTGTGGACAGGCCTCCCCGGACGGCCAGCTAGGCGGCGCACAGGCAGCTGTGTGGACAGGCTCTCGGCGGGCCTGTGCAAGGACTCTGGGGTCCCCGTGTGGCAAGAAGGCCTGGCCCTTCCCCCACAACCTGCATACGACGCGCTGGGAGAAATCTGTGCTCTTCAGCACCAGCCTTCCATGCAGCCCAAACCCTGCTGGTGAGCGCAGGGCCCGGCGATGGCCTCCGTAATCTTGCCTAAGCCCCTCGGTTCGCAGGCGAGAACACGGGGCCGAGAGGCAGAGCGCCCGGCCTGAGCTCACACGGCACGCTGGCCCGCAGGACAGAACTTGTAAGGTCAGAGCCAATCCATAAAGCCAGGCCCTCGTGCTTGCGCGGAGGAAACCCCAGCCCTGAGTTCCTAAGTCCTTTTCTTGGCCAGCGACCATTTTGGCTTCTGCTGAAAACAGAGGGGACAGGAAGGGACCTCAAACCCAGCCAGGGATGACATCCTTGCCTTGGCTCTACCCTCGCTCCAGCAGGAACAGGCGCCAAGTTCAGCGTTCACAGGGGCACACAGGGTCTGGCCCAGTGCCCCGTCACCTACCGCTCGTCCCCATCCCCAGGTGTAAGGACACGAGACCCAGCCACGGGGAGAGACTCTTATTTGGGAGCCCCAGGAGAGCATGGACTTCCTTTGTTTCGGTTCTGAGCATCTGAGAACCTGGATCTGGACAATTTATGGGGGAGGAACTGGCTAACCACGCGCCCGCCCGGGGGTCACACTCTGGGGCCTCAGACGGAGCAGGTGCGCACCAGCCCGGGGGCACCGGTCACTGCTTCGAGCCCATGGTGGTCACTCTGTGAAGATCACGTTCCTGGGAACACTGACAAGCCTCAGGCTTTCTGTATTTTCTCTCAGAACCGCTCTCTCCTTCTAGAAGAGGGGGGGCTCCAGCGGTTGACGGTCTGACTCCTGTTTTCAGCTCAGGTCATGATCTCAGTTCGTGAGTTCCAGCCCCACGTCGGGTTGTCTGCTGACAGCGCAGAGACCGCTTCGGATCCTCTGTACCGGTCTCTCTGCCCCTCCCCCACCCATTCTCTCTCTCTCTCTCAAAACTAAATTTTTTTAAAAAGGGGGGGTCACTGGAAAGGGGCCTCCAGCCATCCCAGCCCTGCACAGGCCCAAGGTCTGCCCCTCCCCGAAGACCTGAGAGGAACCCGTGACCAGAGACTCACCTTGACCGTGTCAAACGGGTGCCCCACAAGCACGCCGGCCACACCTGCGGGAAGAAAGGAGCGCGTCACCCAGATGCCTCAGAAGCCCGCGGCGCCGGGCCTTCCGGCAAGTGCTGCCCGGCTGCCGTGTGCCAGGTGCCCCGTGGGCTCCTCGCCCTCGCGTCCGCACGGGCAGTGGGAGTGGCGGTGCCATCCCTGTGGTCAAGCCAGGGTCTGTCCGACCCAACGCTGGGGTCTCTCCCGCCCCCGCCTCTCACCGCGCCAGACGACACTGGCCCCAGGACACCCCACGCGCTAGTTCTGAGGTCCCCTTGCTCCCAGCACCACCCGCGGCGGCGGGGCTGGGGGGCTCCAGAGATTGCGGACTTGGGGCCCGAGGGTCACCCAGATTTGACTTTCCCTCTGCCACTCACCGCTGGCCGAGCTCCCAAAGGACTGGGGGTCTGCGGCTCACTGCCCTCACCTGTACAGGCGGCGGCATCAACTCCCCCGAGCCCCCCGCCCTGACCCAGGGCCCGGGCGCCGGCCCACCGCCCCCTTTCCTGCACGGAGCCGCCTGGGGCCCGGGGAGTCAGCTCGGGACTTGTCCTCCTGCACCACGAGGCGTCCGTCCAGGCTCCGCCAAAACCCCAGCCCCCCAGGGGGACAAAGGCGCGTCACGCTCCAGACTGGCTCCTTTTCCGAGTCCTGAGTGCTGTTCAGGTGTAAACGTCACTGGGAATCAGGCACCTCGTGACCCCATTCACCAGAGACAGGGAGGCAGAGGGACGCGGAGCGGCCCGTGTGTGAATCTCTTAAAGGTCTCCTCGTGGGGGGGGGTGCGTATCTATGTATAATTCAAACAGTGTTCACGTGTCCACGTGCCCGTCACTGTTCTTAGCGTTGTAGCGTGCTAAGTCTCCCTCTCATATGTAAAGGACAGACTATGCCCATTTTACAGATGAGGGACCTGAGGCCAAGAGAAGTAGTGTGTCCACGCTTCGGGGCTGCCGAGGGGAGAGGCCTGGAGCCCTCCTCCTTCCCCACTCACCTCTCCTGCCCCCCACTGGGGCTGCTTACCAGGGTGGTGGGTGCCCAGCGGCTAGCGGGAGTCACCGCCCCTCTTTACAACTTGAATTTTTCATCCCTGCAGCCTGTGCCCCGCACCTTGCCTCACACTTTGGTCCTTAGGAGCCACTGGGTTTGATATTAAATTTTCCAGTCCTGCTTTCCTCCCGGGTGCGTGCGCCTGGCATCGCTTTGTGACAGTTAAATTTCAGGCTGGTTTCCTACTCCTTTGTTTTTGACGCTCCTGGAAACGAGCATCAAACGATGCTTGGCTCTGCTTCCGCGGCTCCCGTCGGAAGGCATCTCCGGTTCTGCCGAGACGGGAGATCTGACACGACTCCACGTTATTTTACTGTTATCTTACGTGAATGGTTTATTTCATCCCTTTTCCTTTCTACGTCTTTGCTGGTTCGGGCAAACCGCCACGTATCCGCCTTCTGCTTGCTAATGTTTAAGTTGGGCTAAAGGTTACTTCTTGTATTTTATTTTGTTTAATGTTTTATTTATTTTTGAGAGAGAGAGAGAGAGAGAGAGAGCGTGAGCAGGGGAGGGTCAGAGAGAGAGGGAGGCACAGAATCCGAAGACAGGCTCCAGGCCCTGAGCTCTCAGCACAGAGCCCGATGCGGGGCTCAAACCCATGAACCGTGAGATCATGACCTGAGCTGAAGCCGGACGCTCAACCGACTGAGCCACCCAGGCGCCCCACTTCTTGTATTTAAACAGGATAAGAACTATCACCACCCCAAAGGCTCTCTGCCGCCCTCCCCACCCCACCCCAGTAAGAGCCCCCCAACAAGGTTTCCACCCTTGATAGCTTCCTCTTCTACCCCGTTTAGACCACACGAGATTCAGAGCTATTCCCTCTCCGCCTCCCCTCTACCCCCTTCTTGGGGTCTCCACTCTCATCAGTTGGCTTTCTGGCAGAGCCTCTCTTGATTATTTTTCTCGGAGGTTAACACATAAGGAAACGACCCTGTATAATCTATTTCTTAAACACCATCCGGGAACAAGGGTCCTGTGCTCTGGGGAGGCGCCCAGGCCCAGGCCACTAGGGAGGCGGTGTTCCAGAATCTTCTCTCTTCTGGTGCCGCAGCTGAGAAATCTGTCGTCAGTGCATTCTTTCTCCTTTGTCAATAATTTATGCATTATTATTCTCAGGAAGCCGCTGAGATGGTATCTACAGATTTCACGAATGTCACCAGGAGATGCCAAGGGTGTGTCTTTTTTTTTTTTTAAGTAACCCGGCCTGGAACATCAGCCCTTTCTCTCTGCACATTCAGGCTTTTTCTGATCAGAGAAAAATTACACTATTATTTATTCATCCTAATCCTCATCTCCAGACCTTTTTCTTCTTCTGGGACCTCAAACATTCACAGGAAGATGAAAAGGCATCCCCAAGGTGTCTTTTCCCTCCAGACTTCCACACCTGGGACTCTGGTCATTTGAGACACACTTTGGTTTCTATCCACTTTCTCTTTCACGGCATGTTGTGAATTTTCTAAATTTGAAAAGCCCCGGGGTGCCTGGGTGGATCAGTCAGTTAAGCGTCCAACTTCAGTTCAGGTCATGTCGTGGTCCATGAGTTCGAGCCCCAGGTCGGGCTCAGTGCTGACAGCTCGGAGCCTGGAGCCTGCTTCGGATTCTGTTTCCCTCTCTCTCTCTCTGACCCTACCCCACTCACGCTCCGAATCTCTCTGTCTCTCAATAATGAATAAACCTTAAAACAAAACAAAACAAAAGCCTAGTTCTAGAACTTATTTTCTGGGGCTGTAATGATTTCCTTGGGGTTTGGAAACCTGACACTGCCAGGATGCTGTTCACCCCGCTCCCCCAGCTGTGGGCCTCGGGGCCTCCGTGCCCTCTCCAGCCAGGCCCTGTTGTGGGGTCCCCAAGAAGCCCGCACTGGAAACGCTGGAGGTCCCCTTCCTGTGGGGGCGGGTCCAGAGCCGGGCCCGGACTTGTCAGGGTCCAGCCTTCATCAGCCTCCAGGATGGGAGGGGTAGCCTTCATCCCACCAGCTTCGTTGGGAGGCCCCCCAAAGCCCCCAAAGGCAGCCATTTGCACTCCCCTTTCTCCAGAGGCTCGTTCCAATGCCCTCAGGGAGGGGGCTCGCGCCCTCACAAGGTCGTCCCCATTCACAGGAGCAGGGTGGGCCCGCCTCCATCGGGGCCTCGGGTCCCCCAAAGCCTTACTGCCTTAACCTCACGGGGAAGCCCTTCCAGGCCAGCTCCCCGACAGGGCGCTGAGACGCCGCAAGTGGACACTTTCTCCCACCTCCACAGCCAGTGCCCACTGCCCTACACGAGGTGGGTTCTCGGGGCACCGCTATCCCATGGTCCTCTGGGGTAGGAGCGGGGTGACCGCCGTCCCGGAGGCAGAGGCCGCAGGAGACAGGAGGACGCAGACCGGTCCTCCCCATCAGGATTCCCGGCCCCGCCACGGGGCCTCCTACTATCCGTGCACGGGGCAGGGAGGCCCCCATTCGAGCACAGGGTGCTGGGGGGCACAGACCTGGGACTGACCCCCTGGCGGGGAGTGTAGGTGGGCTTTCTGACCTTCCCGCCAACGTGAGGGTCTGGAAGCCTTCAATCAAGGTGCCGACCCCACCCACCCCAGGGTGAAACTGAACACGTGACCCGACACTCCGCCAATCAGAGGTGACGTACTGTTCTCCCTCCCAGGAATCTGAATATAGAGGGACCCCAGGCCACCGAAGAGAAGCGCGGCCATGATCTTGCCCTGAGCCTCAGGTCTGGAGGGGCCCAAGCCGAAGTAACCAGGCAGGGGCTCCCTGGGTCTCCAGGGGCCAGGCGTCGAGGCGGGGCCCTGCCGGCGAATAATTCCCCAGACAGTCCCTCCGCACAGGCTCCTTCGTGCCAGGGACCCAGAAGGCAGGCCAGGGACGCAGTCAGGTCACTGTCCCACTAGTCCCTCCACTTCTCAAGACCAAGGTTTCTCCTGGGTCACATAAGACCAGGAGAGGATCCCAGGGGAATGGGCCAACCACTTACATCCTCATCTGCCTGGGAGGCTCAGGCCTCCACTCACACAGCAGGGGGTAGGGGTGCACCAGCAGCCCCAGGCTTGCCCAGGGATCCGGAGTAAGGCAGCTGAGGGGTAGGGGTGAGGGGCTGGGGCCCATAGCTCCGCACGGTGCTGGCCCCTGACCTTGCCCCAACCCTGCAGCTTGGACAGGATCTCTCCTAGGTGGGTCTGGTGAGGAAAGTGGAAGGCATTCCTTTGAGTGTAGAGCCTACAGTGACTGAACACAGGTGGGGGTGGGGGTGAGGGGCTCCCTAAGTAGGCCTGGCTTTAGGATGAGTCCTACCCCAAACCCCACAGCTCCCAGGACACCTGGGAGAAATCAGAAGGAATCCTGCCCCTCTGGGGAAAAAACCCACATTCCCCAAGAAGTTAGAAAGGGGCTTTGGCCATGGGGCAGTCCAGCCCCATTAAGCCACCACTTGGGGGTGTGTAGAGGAGGGTTTGGGGGCTCGGGAGGAGCCAGAAGGGTTTGTGGCAGGTGCAGGGACCACAGTGGGGAGGGGAACAAGGGAGCTGAGAGCGGGATCTGCAGAGGCTGCCCCCGGCTGTCCCCTCTGGCCTGGGCTTAGGAGAAATTCACGCGTTTACGAAAGACCCTGGGTTTTTACCCCTTCTGCAAACTCCAGCCCCGTGGTTTCCTGAAGCCTGATTGGGTAAGAGGCTGGGAAGTTCTTAAATCTCTTGACCCACATCACTTCCCTGGCACACAGCCCTCTCCACCAGTCTGCTCTTGCCCAGAGCAGGAAGCTGAAATCGCAGAAGTTTAAGTGCCCCAGGCCATTGTCACTCCTCTTCCTCCAGGGCGCTCAAAGCCAAACCCAAACAGGCGTTTCAGGTGCTGGAGGAGAGAAATCCACCAATGCAGGACCAGGCCTGGAGACAGCAGCCAGCTCTAATGTCAGCTCCTTGGGGAACGACAGAACCCGGCTCTCAGCTAATACCCCTTAAATAAATGAACTCTCCAAGTAAAAGCAAAGAAGCTAAAGGCCAAACGGGGAAGGGCCCAGCTGCAAGCCCAGGGTCATCCCACAGCAGAGCCAGGGCTGCACATTGACAGCGGCCCTCCCGGGGGAACCGGCCTGGGGAGGACCCTAGCAGCCTGGCCTGGGCGAAGGTGCCCCACGCCGGCGACTCGCACCGGTGAGCACAGGTCTAGCCCATACCGCGGGTCAGGCCCATTCCCCGCCCGGGGGACCCCGGGGACCCCCCACTCCCACCCCCCGCCAGGCGCTCACTGATCGAATTAGAGTGGCGTGCCAAAGCATGACTTGGCGCCTAGGGGCCCACCGACGCCCTTCAGGGCCCTCCAAGGCCAGCCCCCTAGGGGGTCTTCCTGTGGCCCCAGCCCCGCTCAGACACCTGCGGAGAAAGGGGTGGAGCCGGCCCCCAACTTCTGAGGCCATGGGCGCCGGCTAGGGATGCTTGAAGCCGGGAGGGAGATGTGCCCGAGGCCTCGCGCGAGAAGGGCGCACGGGGGCACCGGGACGCGCTCCTAGCAGTCGCCCACTTGGCCAAGCCACGGTGCTGCCCCGGCGCCCCAGCCCTCTCGTCTGGACGAGCCCCGAAGGACTTGCCCGACATCTGCCCCGGCGGACGGCGTGCTAGACGCCCTCCGGGCCTGTTGTCTGTGAGCGTCCCCAAGAGCCCCGGGAGACGAGAGCATTGTTACCCCCGTGCTTCAGGCGAGGAAACCCCAGCCGGAGGGTGAACCGCCGGACCCAGCACCCGCAGGTGAGCCGGCCCCCCATCCCGCACGCCTGGCTCCGGCCTCCCGAGATCGCGCGGTCGGGGTGGGCGCCGCCCGCCAGCTTACCCCCAGCGCATCCAGCCAGGAAGTCGAGCGCCATGGCCGGGCCCCCGGCGAGGCCGCCCTTCCTCCTCGTCCTTCTCTGGTCCCTCGCCGGACTGGTGGCCGTCGGGGAGTCCCCCCGGCTCGCACGGTTGGGACTCGGCCTGGCCGCCGCCTCCTGGTGCGGAGCCCGGGGCCAGCCGGGGCCAGGGGACAGCGGCTGCTCCGAGCGCGGGTCCCCCGCCGCCGCAGGTCGCCGCTGGCCGGCTCGCTCGCCCTCGCTGCAGTCCGCCCGCAGCCGGTGGTCCCACACCTTTGGCCGCTCGCCCCGCCCCTCGGGCCTGCCGGCCGGGCTCCTGCGGGAGGGTGCGGAGCGCAGCCAATGGGCGGGCGAGGCGCGGACAACACCCCGGACCCTGCGCGCCGCCGCCGCCTCTCATTGGCTGGGCGTGTTCGGGGCGGGTCGGGCGGGGGGTGGACGTGGCGGGCGGGGGAGGTGCAGGGGCACCGCAGACAAAGAGTGTGCTTCGTGCGCCCGCCCGCGCCGCTCCGGAGGCGCGCTGCTGGGACGGTGGGGCTGGGTCGTGGAGCCCGGGGTGCGACGGCGGCCTGTGCAGGGGTGGGAACCTCCAGGCGAGAGCGACACGGGTCAGCTGAGCGGGAGGCAGGGTGTGCTCGCTCTGGACTGGACTCTTGAACCTGGTGCCTGGGTTCGGATCCTCAAGTCCTTGCCCGTGTAATGGGGATACGGGCGCGACAAGGGGCGCGTATTGCCAGGACCCTGCAAGGCTCGGACACAACTAGCAGTGATAACCCCTGGAGCGGCGAATCGCCGGGCCCGCACGCGGGGTCCCGGGACGGCAGGGAGCTGGAAGGGGGAAGGGAGTCGTGGGGCGCCCTTCTGGGGCCCGCACCTGCCTGCGCGCCGCTGGGCCACGGAGGGGTGCGGATCGGGGCAGGTTCCCTGATGGGCGCAGAGATGCACCGGTGCCGCCATCGGTGGCGGGGAGGGCGCGGGACTAGGCGAGCCCGCCCAAGTGGGAGGGCGCTGGGCGGCGGGGGACGAGAAGCTGGATCCTACACCCTGAGCCTGGAGAGCCCCTGAGATTGGCTGTGGCAAGGACCTCTCCCGGGTCCCTGGGGAGTGTCCCGTTCAGCGACCTGTCCTCCCCCCCTTCCCCAGCGCCTCGTGAAGTCTGGACTGTCCGGCCGGGACTGGACTTGACCAGGCACCTTCTGCACAATGAGAGTCAGATAACAGGTTCAGGCCCGCGGCCCAACTTCCGTCTTCACGATCCTGTGGTCAGCGTTGCCGCGTTGCTGCGTTTCCGGGTGGGGCACCGTGGTGCTTTCATTCTCGAGTTATCGTTTCTGGAATCAGGACAGGGATTACAATGGAGATGTATCCAGGGTTCCATTCTCTTTTTTTAAGTTTATTTATTTACTTAGTGAGAGAAAGAGAGAGCACTTGTGCGGGGGAGGGGCAGAGAGAGAGGGGGAGAGAGAATTCCAAGCAGGCCCAGTGCAGTCAGCCCAGATCCCCAGCCTGGATTTCCAGGCAGGGCTCTGACTCACAAACTGTGAGCTCATGACCTGAGCCAAAATGAAGAGTTGGACACTTAACCAACTGAGCCCTTCCGGTGCGCCGTGTGTCCAGGGTTTGAAAGCTTATATATTTCTGCTCAGAGGAGGCACATCAAGTGTATCTAAGTCGTCCGCCAGGAATCCGACGATGGTGTGTTAAGGGTTTCCTTTGATTCTTAGAATCTAAATAGAACGTTCCTTAAACAGAGACCCAAAGTCAGGTCTGCTGACTCCTAGTCCAGTGCTCGTGATGGCTGGTGGGCCCTGAACTAGGGGTCTGGAGGCCTGGGTTTGAATATCTCCAGCCTCTGACCTCCAGGAGCCAGGAAACCAATAGCCTGTGGGCCTGGGAGAAGCCCAGACGCCAGGAGTTGACTGTGGCCGGGGCTTCCGAGGCCACGATTAAACTGCTTCCGGGTGACTCAGCCTTACGAACCTGCGATCCCTTGGTGGCCGATGCCTCGGGAGGTGAAGCAAAATGTCTGCGGCGAGTTTTTGGAGGTTTGAGTGGAAAGCCAAGTACTTTAACAGGGCTGGAAGTCACAAAGTTAGAGCGGCGCATTAGATAAGGAAACAACTGATGACCTACTTTTTTTGGTTTCTCTTAAAAGAATGCACGTGCCGTTAAGTCGATACTTGCCCTCATGCTTGCGGGCAGCCTGACCTCCAGAGACACCCTCCCCTCCCCCCCCTCCCCCGCAGTTAGGGGAGAGACCCGAAAGAAGAATTAAGAAGTCACGCCAAGTCAGTGAGGACTCCTGCCCGTATTTTGGAGCACAGTCTCATCAGCAGTTGGGTTCTACGCCTGTTCTGTTTCATTTCCTGAGGATAAAATTACAGCACAAGATGTGAAGCTTTCAAGCCCTCGCCCACCCGCAGAGCCCCAGGCCCCACCCCCAGCCCAGGGGAGCCGCCCCGCAGGGGTTCTTCCCAGAGAAGGCCAGAGGGGCCCCGAGGCCAGAGCAGGATGGCCAGTCAGGGAGGGGTCATCACGGGGCACCGGAGGCCACGCCAGGTCACCGTCACTTGACGTGACTTGCTGCAATCTCCAGTGTGCACAGTTTTATAATTTCTTACACGAGACGGATCCAGTGTGGAAGAGTTAGAAACCCTGGCAGGAAAAGAGGACAAGATCATGACGCTGGTCTCCCTACCCTGGAATTCACTGGATCCAGGGACGGGGGCTGTTCTGACCTGGGCAAGGTGCAGCGGGGCAGGACCGCCAGCCGTCTCCCCACTCACGTGGAATAAAACTCAGTCGGTTGAGGGTCCAACTTCAGCTTAGGTCATGATCTCACAGCCTGTGGGTTCGAGCCCCGTGTCAGGCTCTGTGCTGACAGCTCAGAGCCTGGAGCCTGCTTCAGATTCTGTGTCTCCCTCTCTCTCTGACCCTCCCCTGCTCATGCTGTCTCTCTCTCTCTCTCTCTCTCTCTCTCTCAAATAAATAAAAACAGTAAAGAAAATTTAAAAAAAAAACGAAAAAACAACCAGGCTCAGGGCCTCTGGGCCCCAGGCGACCTGGCCCGGACCTCAGGCTCCAAGGTCATTCTCACCTCGGTGCCTTTTCACCAGCGGCTCCCTCTGCTGGGAAGCTCTTCCCTTGCCCAGATCACCTCCTGAACCCAGCTCCCCGCCCCCCTTCAGTTCACTCCTCACCTGTGCACCAGGGGCTTGGCTGGTCTTCCCCACCCCCATCTGCCACCCTGCCCCCACTCTGCGTTCTTCCAGCCCCTGGAGTGACTTCATTTGTTGCTCTGTGCCTTTGTCCCCTCCCTCCCACTAGAATGTATCCACCAGGGCAGGGGCCTTCACAGTCGCCTCTATTCACACTAAGCCAGGCACACAGTGCTGTGCGGGCACCCGGGGTGGGCCCTGGGTTGAGGTGAGGCGGCGGGACGGCTGACATCCTGACCCTTCTCCAGGGACGCGTGTTCCAGGAAAAAGGGGGGAGGGGTGGTGGGGGTTCCGGGTGATAGTTTTCCCTGAAGTGTATGTTTAGAGGGGCGCCTGGGTGGCTCAGTCGGTTAAGCATCTGATTTTGCCTCAGGCCAGGACCTCACAGTTTGAGAGTTTGAGCCCCATGCAGGGCTCTTGGCATTTGGTGCTTCGGATCCCCTGTCTCCCTCTCTCTCTCTGCCCCTCCCCTGCTCTCACTCTGTCTCTCTCTCTCAAAAATAAATAAACATTAAAAACTAATAACATGGGGGCACCTGGGTGGCTCAGTCGGTTAAGCGTCCCACTTCGGCTCAGGTCATGATCTCACGGCTGGTGGGTTCGAGCCCCGTGTCAGGCTCTGTGCTGACAGCTAGCTCAGAGCCTGGAGCTGCCTCAGATTCTGTGTCTCCCTCTCTCTCTGACCCTCCCCTGCTCACGCTGTCTCTCTCTGTCTCTCAAAAAAATAAACAAAGAACATAAAAATATTTTTAAAAAGACTAATAAC
The DNA here is from genome assembly GCA_004023785.1 of Mungos mungo. Taxonomy (NCBI): domain Eukaryota; kingdom Metazoa; phylum Chordata; class Mammalia; order Carnivora; family Herpestidae; genus Mungos; species Mungos mungo. The sequence goes on along the minus strand of PISW01001504.1, from coordinate 269,064 downwards.
ATGTATTTTTAAGATTAAGAACCTCTGAAACAAAGTTTCTCCCAGGCCGCAGTCGGCCTTGATAAGGAGCCAGGGAGTGTGTGTGTGTGTGTGTGTGTGTGTGTGTGTGTGTGTCTGTGTCGGCTCTGACTCAAGAGCAGGGGGTCGGCCTGCCAGCTCTGGGTGAGCGGGCCCTGAGGAGCCCTCTGGGTGAGGGGGTCGGGGCGCTGGCCTGCCCTGCCCTGGGGCCCCGGCCACAGTGTCCCCACTCCAGACCTCCGGATGCAGGCTTCCAGGAAGGTGGCTAAGACACACATCACCAGACCTAAGGAATCAGACTTAGGGGGCAGGGGGCTCGAAACCTGCATTTATTTTTTTAAAGTGCATTTATTTATTTTGAGAGAGAGAGAGAGAGCGAGAGAGCATGTGGCAGTGAGAAGGCGGAGAGAGAAGGAGACAGAATCTCAAGCAGGCTTTGTGCTGTTGGTGCAGAGCCCTGACGTGGGGCTTGAACCCCCGAACTGTGAGCTCACCACCTGAGCTGAAATCAAGAGTTGGACACTTGACTGACTGAGCCCCTCGGACGCCCTGAAACCTGCATTTCAAGTGACCGCTTCAGGGGCTTTGAGGTGGCTCTGGGGACCTCAGGTCGAGTCCGTCTCCAAGGACAGGCTCAGGAGCTTGACGTCAGCAGGTTTTGCCTTTCAGTCTCTCAACTTGGACCCCTCCTGGCTCTGTGACCCTGTGAGCCTTCTTGGCCTCAGTTTCCTCATTTGTAAAATGGGTTCAGGGGGACCCCAGGGGTCAGAGCAACTGAAGGAGCCCCACAAAGCAGGCACTTTTGTAGGAAAGGCGGTGTGGGGGGGTAAGAGTTGAGTTAATTACTTAGCTGAGGTATTGGGGTTTCCCACCCGCATCTTCAATTGTCCGGATGGAGACTCTGGCCCCGGAAGAACTTCTGAAGGCTGCAGCGAGCAGGTGTGGGGGTGGGGCGTTGGGGGAGGGGCACTGGGGACGGAGCTGTGCTTGGCTGCCAGGCAGTGGTGAGAACTGACTGCCCTCCGGGTTCCCAGTGAGCACACTGCTGCCGGGCTGTGGCTCCGCCCCTCCCATCCGGTCCGCTGGTGACTCCGCCCCCAACGGAGGAATCTACTTGGGGGGAGGGCTCAGAGACTGAAGAGCCTGGACCCTTTGGGGACAGGTAGCCACTGTCCTCTCAAGTCCGTGCCGCCCAGAGCTCTCTCGTTAAGTAGACTTGAAACGATTTATTTAAACGGAGTCAACCTCAAGGTAGCCACCATGCTGCAGGGGATTCTGGAATGTTCCTTCCACTGGAAATGTTCATAGTTTTCCCCAGGGCTGCCTCTCCAGGTGAGCTGTGGGCCTCCCTCATGCTCTGCCGGTCCCAGCCCACTTGGCCTTGGAGTGAACCAGAGACCGGAGCCAGGGAGGCCCTGGCCACATAGTGTTTGTTTGTTTGCTTAAGTTTATTTATTTCGAGAGAGAGAATCCCAAGCAGGCTCTGCACTGTCAGCATAGAGCCCGATGTGGGGCTCGAACCCACAAACCACGAGATCATGACCTGAGCTGAAGTCAAGTGTCAGACCCTTAACCCACTGAGCCCCGCAGGCGCCCCGCTCTGGCCGGGTTGTGAGATGGGCAGGAACTCAAGAAGGGCATGACATAGACGTGTGGCCAATGCTTCAAGTATAAAAATAGGGCCTCCCAGGGCCCGGGGGGTGGTCCGTGGCGGTCAGGACGGAGGACGGGGCGGCACACCGTCTGGTCTGGGGGGGATGGTCGGTGTGGGGGGCAGGCCCCCGGGGCTCGTGGCCAGAGGAGGGGAGAGCGCCCCTCCCTGGGCCGTGGTCCCGGTGGCGGAGTGAGCTGGACTTGACACCACAGGAGGAGGCAGAGGGCACAGTGGCGGATGGAGAACGCCACCCGCTGAGCCCGGAGGCGCATGGGGACAGTCACGGGTGTGGCAGGCAGGCCCTCGGGGAGGACACGGCCGTGGGAGGAGCCTGGGGCAGCTCAGAGCAGGCGGAGGAAGGAGGGAGAGAAAGCCCGCAGCGTCCTGGATTCCAGAGTCCTGGAGCTGGAGACCCGCTGTCCCAGAACCTGTCCCTGAAGGAAGGGCCTGTGGCGCCTCGCAGCCAGGCAGCATCTTCCAGGGGCTGCTGCCCGGCGACTGTCCCTCGGCTCCCACGGGCTTTGCTGCTTCGGGCTCTACTCTCTGGAGTCCTTGTCCTTGGCCCCCTGGATGGCACATGACAGGCAGCACGAGGGGCTGGCTGGGGGCCAGACGTGCCTCTGAGATGTACCCCCCTCACGGGCCCTCGCCGTCCGAGTGGAGGGGGGGCAGGCTGCTTTCCTCCCCCTCGTCTGGCCTCGAACATCTTTGTGTAGCGGCAGGGGCGTCCTGGGCAACCTCCGTCCATCCAGCCCACGCCGGGGATGCCCACTCACCTGCCCACTTCCAGAGCAGCCCGGCTGGGCCCCCTTCCCAGAGGCCTCTGCGACTGCGCCAGGGGAGGCTGGCTTCTCTCTGTGACAGGCTGGCCACACTTACCTGTTTCCGTTCCTGGCCCTCCATGGTGGCTTGAAACCACGTCCACTAATTCTTCCAGACTCCTGCTTCCTGATTTGCCTGTCACTGAGTGTGGGGCCGGAATGAGTGACTCAATTCCAGGGAATTGAAAATATTCACTGTTGAGGGGGGTGCAGTGCTGGGTGACTCCGCCGGCTAAGGGTCCGACTCTTGGTTTCTGCTCAGGTTATGATCTCATGGTTCGGGGGCTCGAGCCCCGAGTCAGGCTCTGTGCTGACAGCTCGGAGCCTGGAGCCTGCTTCCGATTCTGTGTCTCCCTTTCTCTCTCTCCCCCTCCCCTGCTCGCTCACTCTCAAAAATAAATAAGCATTTAAAAATTTTTTTAATAAAAGAAAAGAATATATTCACCGGGAATAACATTGCCTCACTTCTGAGACAGTCCCCAAGGCATCATGGCCGCCGCCTTGCTCTCCCTCTTGCAGCTGTGCTGGGAGCAGTCCTGCAGAGAGGTCCCTGCACTGAGGAACTGAAGCCTCCGGCCCACAGCCACACGAGAGAGTCACTTTGGAAGGGGGTCCCCTAGACCCGGTGCGGCCCATGCCCCCAGCTTGACCACAGCCTCGCGAGAGACCCTGAGCGCCAGCCACCCGGCCAAGGTGTCCCCAGATTCCTGACCCTCAGACACTATGAGGTAAGGAGTATTCAGTGTTTAGGGGCATCCGGGTGGCTCAGTTGGTTAAGCATCCAGTTTTGACTCAGGTCATGATCTTATGGTTTGTGGGTTCAAGCCCAGCGTCCGGCTCTGTGCTGACAGCTCGGAGCCTGGAGCCTGCTTGGGATTCTGTGTCTCCTTCTCTCTCTGACCTTCCCCTGCTCACACTGTCTCTCTCTCTCTCTCTCTCTATCAAAAATAAATAAAACATTAAAAATTAAAAAAAGTATTCAGCTGCTGAGTTTGGGGATAATCTGTTGTGCACGAATAGACCGGATCCCCTCCCCGCCCGGCTGGCCTGCAGGGCCGAGGGCAGCACCTCTGGACCCCAGGGCCCGCACGAGAATACACACACAGTCATGAGTGGCTCGGGTGGCCAACGTCGCCGGCATCAGGCCTTGGGTCCTGCCTTGGAGCCTCCTGTTCCTCAGTCCAACTCCCTGTGCTGTGGATGTGGGGGAGGGGTGGGGTCAGAGGTCACCTTGTTCAGCCCTTCCGGTTGGCACATTCCAGGGTCGACGACGCTTCCTGGGCAGGCCACCAAGGGGTCGCAAAGGTCTGGGAGCCGGGAAGGGCTTGGGTGCAAAGGGACCAACCACCATGGCCAGGGTGTGGGCAGGGCCGGGCGCAGGAGCTAAAGGAGCCGACAGGACAGTTCGGGGGGACACGTCAGCTGTAGGGTCAGGCCTGACGCAGCAGGCCCTCCCAGCCCCGCCTCTGCCGCATCCTCGTGTCAGGAGCCCTCACAGTCCCTACCTTCCTGGACCCCATCCCGTCCGGGTAGCTTCGTCCCTGCATCGAAAGGGTGGAGTCACTGGTGTCATCAGGGCGGGCGGGCCTCAAACTCTTCCCCTTGCCGGTTCCCACCGGCTGTCTCTCTGGCCCACGGTGGCCCCATCTGTCACATGGGAGCGGCTCCAGGGGGCCGGGAGGCTGAGTCGGACGCCTATGCCAACGGCAAGGGTGACAGTAGGCCCCGGCGGGGAGGCAGTGGGGAGACTGTAGTATGCTTTGTAGGTGCTGGGGTGGCCGGTGACACGGGTGCCAAAGCTGAAGAGCCACGAGCGGGGGACAGAGTGGATCCACTTTTGGGGGGAGGGGCGGCCATCAGGAGGGACGTCGGCCTGAGTTTCTGTCCGGGGGGCCTTCTGAGGGCTTTGGAAGGGTGAGGAGGGTGGTGGCTGTGCCCGTGGGCTGGGTGTGGGGAGGGGGCCGCCCGTGGCCCGGCCGGGCAGGAGGTGCCAGGAGGGGCTCTTGTCTGGGGCTCGTCCGGGGTGTGAGAACGTGTTTTGTAGTCATGCTCTACTTTCTGAGAACGGAGGGAGGGCCCTGGGACCGAGAAAAAGACAGTTCGGGCCAAGTGCAGCATCCTGGGAATTTTGTCTGTGAGCTGGGCTTTGACTAGACTCCTTTCAGTGGCCCTGAGGTCCCTCCCTCCCTCCCGGGGCGGGGGTCACACGGGCTTAGAGACCCCGGGCCCCGGGCCCTAACCCCTCAGCATGTCAGAGGAAGGGTAGAGTGTCCCGAAGGACTGAGTCTGGGGCTCATCCCACCCCACACCCCAGCCACACCCAGAGACGCCTCCTCCCGAAGACGGGGGCTGCCTCACCCCTGCCTGAGGCCCCGTGTCTGCTGGGCGTCGTGCAGATCCAAGCCCAGCAGGGCCAGGCCCGGCGTACGGACTCTTGTCTCCCGTCCCGTTTGATAGATGTAGGAAGCGCGGCCCGGGGCGTCCGTGGCTGTGGCTGGCTCGCGGTGGCAGAGTGAGCCGGGCGGGACCGTGGAGCCCGTTTTCTGGAAATGCCGAGGCTGGCAGTGCCTGGAGCCGGCCTGAGCCCCCACGCCTGCTCGGGGCTCCTGAGCCATTTCCACCGCCCGGAACCCCGCCGCCCCCCTCCGCCTCCAGCTCCCGTCCAAGTGGCCAAGTGTGTGAAAATGACAGAGCGGGCGTCTGTGACTCGGCAGTGCCCCCCGGAAACGACGGGAGACCCCAGCGCAGGCTTACGGGAGGCCTTTCTGTTGTACACTGGAAACAAGCTGGGGGTGCCACGACGACGTGTCGGGGCGGCGGTGTGTGGAACGTGCCTAGCCGTCTGCCAGGCTGGCCCCGGAGCTGCGCGGCCCTGCCCCTTCCGTCCTCCCAAAGCCGGACGGCGGAGGGCCGTGGAATTTCCCCTGTACAGACAAGGACACTAGGCTGGCTCAGCCTCCTGCCCACACACCCCCTACCCTTGGCCACACCGTGCGCACCGTGCCCAGGAAGGGCCTTTGCAGGAGCCGTGGGGACAAGCCGTCCTAGGCATGTTGATAAGGGACAGAAGCAAATCACAAAATGATAGTAAAAACGAAAATGGTTGTGTTTGCCCACACTCCACGTGGGGTTTTCCCTTTGCTGCCTCTCTTTGGTCTGGAGGGCTTTGGTTTTTTTCAGTAACTTATGGTTATTCCTTTATTTTCCTTAATTTTTTTTAATGTTTTTTATTTTTGAGAGACCGAGAGAGACAGCACAAGCAGGGGAGGGTCAGAGAGAGAGGGAGACACAGAATCCGAAGCAGCTCCAGGCTCCAAGCTGTCAGCACAGAGCCCAATGCGGGGCTCGAACCCACGAACCGTGAGATCATGACCTGAGCCAAAGCCGGAGGCTCTACTGACTGAGCCACCCAGGCACCCCTGGTTATTCCTTTTCTTATAAAATGTAACAGTGCATTTCGGAGAGTGACCAGCCCCTAGGCCAGAAAGACGCTGTGCCCAGTGCAGCGCCAGCCCCTTTCCCAGAACGCTTTGCAGCAGCTCAGGCTTACGTTTTCATGTGATGTCTGTCTCCTTCTAGAAGATGGGCCGAGCAGATCCGCACTAAATGGGGCTGGTGTTGCTGGAAGAGGCCTGGAGCCGGGCTTGGTGCTAATCATAGTCCATCTTGCCTGTTGAGACGAATGCCCCCGGAGGGTCCCACGGGCTGTGCCTTCCGCTATCCAGGCCAGACCCGGAGCCACACTCCTGGCCCATGGTCACACATCTGGGAGAGGCAGAGCCTGGAGCCAAACCGAGGCTGTGGGTGCCCAGCCTGAGCTCTCCCCCAGACCGTGTAGGGCTCTCCCCAGCCAAGACCTCTGCCCCGCCCAGCCACCCACTGGCCTCTCTGCCACCTCCTGTGTCAAGCCAATGTGAGCGGGTGACTTCTCCTGACTCGGGGGTTCATTCACTTGTAGCTTCAACTGTCAACCCACTCACCCCTCACCCTTCCACCTGTCCATTCTTCAGTCATCTGTCTGTCTGTCCATCCATCCACCCACCCATCTATTCACCTTCCCACTCACCGCATCCATCCATCCATCCATCCATCCATCCATCCATCCATCCATCCATCCTTTGATCTGCCCACCTGTCCATCCATCTATCCATCTATCTATCCATCCACCCACTCACCCCATCAATCCGTCCATCCATTTATCCATCCATCCCTCCTTTGATCTGCCCTCTGTACTTCCATCTGTCTTTCCACCTGTCCATTCTTCAGTCCATCTGTCTGTCCATCCATCCCTCCACCCACCTATTTATCCACCTTCCCACTCACCGCATCCATCCGTCCATCCATCCGTCCGTCCATCCATCCATCCATCCATCACCCATCCTTTGATCTTCCCACCTGTCCTTCCATCCTTCCATCCATCCGTCCGTCCATCCATCCATCCGTCCATCCATCACCCATCCTTTGATCTGCCCACCTGTCCGTCCATCTGTCCATCCATCTATCTAGCCATCCGTCCATCCACTGACTTGTTTCCTCATGCGTTTATTCACCCAGCCTCCCCAGGGAGCCTGTCCTCTGCCGGGAGCTGTGGGCTCAGGGACAAATCTGGCCCAGCCCTGCCGGCTAGAAGCTCACAGCTGGGTGGGAACCCTTAGACCTGCACCGAAGCAGCCTGAACCGGGAGGTGGTGTGTTCTGCGTCCCTGCTGTGGGGAGGGTAAAGTTTGGGCATGTTTGCTCCGGAGACAAAGGGCAGGTGAAACTTGGCTGCAGTGACCGAGAAAACACTCTTATCTTGCATGTCACTGTCTTGGGCTGCCCGCTCCCATGCTGCCCACCCTCTGCCCCCTCCCCCTTGTCCCCTCCCTACTCTGCCTCTGTCCTTGGCACTCCCTGCTGTTTGGCAGTTTCCTCACCTCTGGGGTGTCTGTTCCCCTCTGCCTAGAATGTGAGAGCCACGGGGCGGGGCGGGCCATGTCTTCTGGCATCAGGGCTGGGATTTGAATGCAGACAGTCTGGCCTGGCCCCTAAGCAGACACTGAGTGTGTCTCTTAAGGCCAGGATGAGGGGCGCCTGGGGGGCTCAGTCAGCTGGGTGTCCAACTTCAGTTCAGGTCATGATCTTGCGGTCTGAGAGTTCGAGGCCCGTGTTGAGCTCTGTACTGACCGCTCGGAGTCTGGAGCTGCTTCATATTCTGTGTCTCCTTCTCTCTCTCTGACCCTCCCCTGCTCACACTCTGTTTCTCTCTCACTTTCTCAAATATAAATAAACATTGAAAAAAAATGCTAAAGGCCAGGACAGGTGTCAGGATTGACGTTGGACGGGCTGCATCCTGCCCTCTGCCCTCTGCCTGGGCAGCTGCCACTGCCAGCTCGTCCCACCTTCACCCTGCAATGGCTGGGCAGGCGGGGATGTGGCTGCCTCGCCCTCCCCACCCCTGTCACACCCAGTCTGTTCAAGGCCTGTCTGCATCGGCCCATTAGAAGACAAGAAAACAGGTAGATGCACAGTCCCGGGCCTGAGGGCCACCTGGACCAGTCTGAACCCTGTGGCGTCAACACCTGCCCCTCTACCCCGGTCCTGCCAGCTTTCTGGTCGGCGGGACACTTGCTGTGCAGGACCCTGGGCAAGTTTGTGGCCACCTCGAAGCACTGCTGTGTGGCTCACTTGGGAGCACATGCTGAGCCCCTGGGAGGGCCCACGGGGTAACGGCCATGGGGGCAGAGCTCATGGACCTCAGGGCCTGGCCCTTGGCATCGGAGAGGCACTGGTTGTTCTAGAATGTTCCATCACATCCAGCCCCGCCACTTACCTGGCCTTGGACAAATCCCTCTTCTGGGCCTCGATGGCTCCAGCTGTACAAGGGAGACCGTTGCCCTGCTTCTCTCCAGGGCTGTGATGAGGACCCCGTGAGCTGGTGGAGGGGGAGTAAAGTGGGGTACACTGCTGGGGGGGTCAAGCGACCTCTTGTTGGAGCGGCTGCCTCTTCCGGAGCACCCTGGCTTAGAGGCCGGGCAGCAGCCCTGGCCCCTGGCCCCAGCAGGAGGCCCTGCAGGGCTTGGTCCCGGCTCTCAGTCAGTGCAGGACGCTGGGGACGGCTCGGAGGCACCCCTGGCGGGGCCTGGAAGGGGGCGGGTGACGGGAGGCAGATGTGGGGGCGCGGGGACAGTGCGGGACCCGGGCGGTGAGAAAGGTGCGGAGCAGACGCTGGCTGTGACCCGCGTTTGCTCCTGGAGCGGGGGCAGCCCTGTGCTCGCCTCCACTCCCCCCTGTCAGCTGGAGCTCCGTGAGGACGGGGCCGGGTCTCATGAGCCTCAGCTTGGACAGTGTTTGTTGCGCGAGTGGGGACGGAGCTCTGAGGGCTCCCGGGCAGGAGCGATCCCAGGGGAGCTGGCAAGGCCCGAGGACGCCACGAAGGGTCACGGTCATCACGGCCCCACCAGCGGACTGCCCCGGAGGTGTCTGGACGTGGCCTGGGGCTCAGCCCCGCAGGCAGTGTGGACGGGGAGCCTGCCACCTCCTGTGGCCTCTCACATATATCCCTGACACGTGGGTCCTGAGGGCACTGGGACAAGGGTCCTGGGGGGGTGGAGGGAGAGTCCAGCTCCCCGTGCCCGGATATGGGCATCGACCCGCATGGCCTCTGCCTTCGGGGCCACTGGTCAGGCAGGCTCCTGTCCCCTGTCCCGCCCCTGACCGCAGGGATTTAAGGCCCGCGAGGAGCTGACTCGCTGTTGAGGCCACCCCTGGTGGTGGCGTGGCTGCTGTCCGGCAGGCAGACCCCAAGCCCGTCCCCCCACGCCACCTCGCTGTCCATGGATTTTGTTGCTGGAGCCGTTGGAGGTAACGGACAGGACGGGAGACTCGGGGGGCTGGGGTGTGCTGTGGCCTGACAGCAGCCTTCCCACAGCAGTGGGGCTTGGGGGGCCCCCGGAAGGGGTCCGGACCTGGCATGGGCTGCAGGTGCCGGGGGGAGGCGTGGGGACATGAGTCAGCCTCAGCCTGGGAGGCGGTGGACAGCCACGTCCGGGGTGGGGACACTCGGTGGGGGTGGGTGGCAGAAGGTGGCCTCTGCCCGTACTCGCGTGGGGACGGTCGGGGACGCGGATAATGAGGACAAACCGGCCCTGGGTCCGGATCCTGAGGGGTGGGATGGGGGAGGGGGAGAGGCCCTGCTGAGCCCCGGCCTCACCCCCTGTTTGGATGCGTGTTGTCCCGGCCTTGCTGGGCTCGGAACTATTTTCCCTTCTGGGGAAAGGGCTGCTTGCGAAAGACGAATCCAGAGAGATAACAGGCTTGTTAGGAGACAGGCTGGGCAGGGGCTTCCCCCACGCCGCTGACCCTGCAGGCTGGGAGGCTATTTTGGGTGAGGCACCCTTGGCCTTGCTGGTCTTGTGCAACAGCCGTGGGTGCCGGACGATGCTGCTGGGAACGGTGTGGGCTGCTGTCCTTCCCTCAGGGGGGCTGGCGGTGCGGGTCCAGGGAAGACTGGAGCCCTGGCCTCACCGGCGACCCTTCTCAGGTCCTACTACGAGCTGGACCGGGGCCAGCTGCTGCCTGGATGTTAGTCCCCCCCCGGGAGGAGGCCCAGAGAAGGGGCTTGACCTGCCCAAGATCCCAGAGCCAGGAAGGGCTCCCGAGTCCCGCATTTTCGTCTGGGCCAGATCAGATGAGGGCCTTGTGGAGGACAGACGTGACGTGTGTGGGGCAGCGGCAAGACCACGTGACGGGGGCTCCGATCTACGTGTTTTCCGGCACAGAGGCAGCCCAGAGGCAGGGGTCAGGGAGGGCCCCAGACAGGGGGGCATGCTGTGGCAGGGCTTTGATGAACGAGCAGGAGTTTGGTGAGGTCAGTCTGTGGGAGGGTCAAGGAGGCGAATTCTGACCAAGTCATTCAGTCGGTCCTTTGTTTCGCTTGTTTTGTTCATTCACTCATTCACTGATTCGCTTTGCCCTCCACACAGTTACTGAGCCCCGGGACGCCTAGTAATTAGGGCTCCGCCCCCGAGTGCCTTGTGGTCCTCAGGCGCTCTCACCACCCCTGGCCTCCAGGGTACGGAGCCCCAGGGGTTTGAGGCTGTCTGGCTTCCCCAGCGCGGTTCTGGGGGCCCAGACACTGAGGCTCTGCTGCCAGGAGAGGAGGAAGGAACGGGAGGGGCACGCCTGGCCCCCGGCAGGGAGAGCGCCCGGGTCGAGGGAGCCTCCCGTCCCACTCTGTTCCACGCAGACCTGGGGTTCCAGGCGGTCCTTCACAGAGCCCCGGGTGACCTGGGCTTCCCCACGTGCTGCCTCTCCTGGGTCCGTGGCCCTCCTCCACACACCCCCTGCAGCCCAAGCCGACGAGCCCTTCACAGGCCTGAGGGCAAGAGCTGCCCGGCTTCGCGATGGTGCCCAGCCAGCGACGGAGCGGAGGCTCCTCCAAAATGTGACGCTGGAGGCAAAGCCGCGGAGCGCCTCTGGCTTTCAGCGCGAGGCGGCCCTGGGCCATAGCAGCTTGGCAGGGGGGACCTTACCTTTCTGGGCCTCAGTTTCCTTCTCTGCATCAATGCTCATGGGGTCGATGAGACACGGCGTGGAGGAGATGTGTGGGGCTGCTCTCAGTGGGGGCCCGTCAGGCTCCTCCCCACCCCCCACCCCTGCCCCTCACCTGCTTCGTCTGGTTTCCTTCCAGGAGTCTGTGGTGTCGCTGTGGGTTACCCGCTGGACACGGTGAAGGTACGGCAGGGCCAGGCCCCGCGCCCCCGCAAAGGCCCCTGGCTGGGACTCGGCTACCCTCCAAGTCTCCTGCTCCCCCTGTGGCCAGAGACCTTTCTCTGCCCACATTCAGCACGGCTCTGACAATCAAGGGCTTGATGCTTCCCCTTCCCCTGGACTACTGACCTTGCCCTAGGCCTGGAGCCACCCCTTCCTGAAGCCTGCTTCTCTCGCAGGTCAAGATCCAGACAGAGCCCAAGTACAGGGGCATCTGGCACTGCGTCTGGGACACGTATCGCCGGGAGCGGGTAGGCCTGGGGCCAGGGTGACGGGCAGGAGGATGTCAGGGCCTCACCCCCAAGCAGCCAGGGGATGCCGAACCCTGTTCTGTCACCTTCCAAATGGGAAGGACTGTACCAGCCTGCGGGGGCTCTCTGAGGAGGAGAGCCAGGTGTCCGGCCCTCAGGGAGTGCTCAGAGGAGGGCCTCTTGGGAGAGAGATTACAGGTGGCAGCTGGGGTCTCTGAGTGTCAGGGGGGGACCCCCGAGTGTTGGCATTCCTATCCCCCCCCAGGCTGGGCACCCCTTGAAAGCAGTGCTGGGTGGAGCCGTTAGGTGTCCCCGCGTCCAGCTCCGAGCCTGGTCCAGAGCGGGGACTCTCGCGAACCTGGGGCTCGGCGCTGGCCGGTGGGGGGACCGATGAACCACAGCCACAAGGGACCACGCCGTCCCACACCATCGCCAGCCGCCCTCTGCCTCCTCAACCCCTCACGTAACCTTGAAAGTGGGCTGTCTCGGTCCACAGTGTACAGCTGGGGAAACCGAGGCCCTGGGCAGTCAGAGACTGGCCGGAGGTCCCCTGGCAAAGCAGGGCAGAGCGGGGGCGAGACCCGGTCCCACTGGCCCAGGGCCCCTCTGGGCGGCCCTCTCCCTGCCGGGTCCCTGGCCTGACTCGGGCCCCCCGGCCCCGCCCGCCCAGGTGCGGGGCTTCTACAGGGGCCTCTCGCTGCCTGTGTGCACCGTGTCCCTGGTCTCGTCCGTGTCCTTCGGCACCTACCGCCGCTGCCTGGCGCACATCTGCCGAGTTCGGTATGGCAGCAGTGACGCCAAGCCCTCCAAGGCCGACATCACGCTCTCAGGATTTGCCTCTGGCCTGGTCCGCGTGAGTGTGGGGGGCACGGGGGGGCCTCAGGCTGGCGGGGCCGGGAGAGCCCGGCACGTGGGGAAACCGAGGCTCCGTGAGGGCAGAGGCTGGATGAGGCCTGGGGGCTGTCGGGGCGGGCTCCTCGGGTTCTCGTGAGCCCAGTGACCCTGGGCAAAGCTAGGGAGTCTCTCTGAGCTTCCGTCTCTTCGTCAGTAAGAGGCATGGTGAAGGTCAAGGAAGGTCAGGAGTGGAAAGCCCCCAGCATGGAGTCTGACGGGTATGAGGGTCCCCAGACGGCAGCCGGGATCGTTAGTAATATTGTAATTAGGAATATTACATTACTAATTACTGTTATTAAATACTTATGTTTACTGTCATATTATTCTTACATTAATTACATAATACATTAGGTCATTAACATATTAACTCCGTGATGAAGGCCTGCGCGAACCTCATACACACTCACCCAACACCCACCTTGCGCAGAGCCAGCTCCGTGCAGGCAGAGCTGTGCTGCTGAAGCAGAAGTGCTGGCCCTGAGCCCTGACCGTGACCATGACTGCGGGGCCAGCCTGAGGCTTCTTTTGTGAAATTATTATCATTTGTTATTATTATGAATTATTTTGTTATTTTATTATTTAATAAAATATTATTTAAAACTATTATTATTAGAGTTTTAAAAAATATTTACTTATTTTTAAGAGAGAGAGAGAGACAGAGACAGAGCATGACTAGGGGAGGGTCAGAGAGAGAGGGAGACAGAATTGGAAGCAGGCTCCAGGCTCTGAGCTGTCAGCACAGAGCCTGATGCGGGGCTCAAACCCATGGACTGTGAGATCGTGACTGAGTTGAAGTTGGATGTTTAACTGAGCCACCCAGGAGCCCTCCCTTCTTAAAAATTTTTTTAACGTTTACTTATTTATGAGAGAGACAGAGCACAAGTGGGGGAGGGGCAGAGAGAGAGGCAGCACAGAATCTGAAACAGGCTCCAGGCTCCGGGCTGTCAGCACGGAGCCTGTAGCGGCCCTTGAACTGTGAGCTCATGACCTGAGCTGAAGCCGGATGCTTAACCGACTGAGCCACCCAGGAGCCCTCCCCCCTTTCAAATAGTTATTTATTTTACGTTAAATGTTGATTTAGTTTTGGCAGACAGGGAGAGAGACAGTGCAGCAGGGAAGGGTGGAGAGGGAGGGAGCCAGCCGGAGGCTTCTTGAGCCCCCCCCCCCATGCTGCTGTGGGCAACAGGGAGGCCCCCGGAGGCCGGGCTGGGGCAGAGCAGCGGGCACCCCTTACTCTGCCACTTCCGCCTTCAGGTGTTCCTGACGTCGCCCACCGAGGTGGCCAAGGTCCGCCTGCAGACGCAGACGCAGCCGCAGCGGCGCCCCTCCGCCTCGGGGCCCTCAGCCGCGCCCCCCGCGTGTCCTGCGCCCCCCGCGGGCTCAGGGCCTGGGTCCAAGTACCGAGGGCCTCTGCACTGTCTGGCCACGGTGGCCCGTGAGGAGGGGCTGCGGGGCCTCTACAAGGGCAGCTCGGCCCTGCTCCTCCGCGACGGCCACTCCTTCGCCACCTACTTCCTGTCCTACACCCTCCTGTGCGAGCGGCTCACGCCCGCGGGCCGCAGCCAGCCAGGTGAGCGGGGCCGGGCACGGGGGGCAGGCCTGGCACGGTGGGATCTGAGGCCGGGAAGACGCTGTGCCCAACACGCGGTGCCTCCCAGGGCGGGGAGCGCTGCGCCCTCGACGCCAGGAGTCGGGACAGACCCGCCTGCGGCTTTGCGCGGTGACGTGGGCGGAGCCAGCCCCCTCGCCGGGTGCCCCGCTGGCCGTCCTCGTCCTCGGCGTCCCCGTTGGGCGGCGGTTGAGGCACTGGTGCGTCTCTCCCCGCAGACGTGCTGGGCGTGCTGGTGGCCGGGGGCTGTGCCGGGGTCCTGGCCTGGGCCGTGGCCACCCCCATGGACGTGATCAAGTCGCGCCTGCAGGCGGACGGCCGGGGCCGGCGGCGCTACCGGGGCCTCCTGCACTGCGTGGTGAGCAGCGTCCGGGAGGAGGGGCCGCGCGTCCTCTTCAAGGGGCTGGTGCTCAACTGCTGTCGCGCCTTCCCCGTCAACATGGCGGTCTTTGTCACCTACGAAGCCGTGCTGGGGCTCGCGCGGGGCCTGGCCGTGAGCTAGTCCCCACGCCCCAGGGCCAGCCGTCGGGGCTGGAGGCAGCGGCTGGAGTGTCGCCCTGCTTCACCACTGCCTTCCCCCCCACACCCCACGGGACAGCCGGAGCCTTGCGGTGGCCAGAGCCAGCTGTGCCTGGGGCTTCGCTAGCCCGGCGCTGGCTTGAGGGTCTCGTGAGCCAGGGAGGAGTGGGCCTCTTGGACGAGGACATTTGTTACGTGGAGTCGTTCGAACGTCTGGTCAGTTGGCCGTTCCAGCATCCCCCGGGCCTCTCCCTGCCGCCCGTGTCTTCAGGGCACTCCTGCCCTCACCCCATGCTGCTGGCCACCCTCCCCGGGAGGCCCCCGCCCGGCTCCCTTCGTCTGTTCGCTGAGCTCTGATGCACCGCCGGCTTGCTCCCCGGCACCAGGCTGCTCAGAGAGGGAGCCGCCCGGACAGCCACGACCAGCTTGGTGCCAGACCCGCTCACACGCCCACACTCTGCCCGGAGAGCCCCGAGACTCTGCTGGGAGCTGCTGACAATAAAACGACTTTGTTTGAACGTGCTCAGTGGTGTTGCTCTGTGGTTTGTGGGGCGGGCGGCCAGCTCATCCCAGAGGCCAAGCCCTCCACACCGTTCCCACTATGCAGATGGGCACACTGAGGCCCAGCCCTCTGGCTGGCTCCACTCCCTGGGCCTTTGGAGCACCGAGTCCTGCCACAGGGGGCCCTGCGGCTTCAGCATGATGCCTGCTCTCCCCACCACCCCCATCCCAAACCTACCCCGTCTGAGCGAACCTGGCCCCTCTGTTGCTGGACATCTGGCTGTGGGCCACCTTTCCGCAGGGGCCCGGAGGAGGGAGGGGCGGTGCGGGCTGGGTGCCGGGTGCCTCGCACAGGTCATCACACAGCCTGCCGGCAGGGGAGGGGACAGCTCCGAGAGGGAGATGTGGAGGGACGTGCCCCTGCACTGCTGAACCCCTCTTGGGGGACCACGTGGCTTCAGCAGTGAGCGGCCGTCAGGGGCCAGGCTGGCAGGTGGAGCCCTCTGGTAAAGCCGGCCGACACCTGCCTGGATGACACCGACACTGGCCTTGCCCGTGTGTTTGCACCGGAAGACCTCTTGTGCTATGCGCGGGCGGGTCCCCCCCCCCCCCCCGCCTGCTCCTGTCACACTGACCCCAGTAGCTGCTTCCACTGTGTTCTCTGCCAGGAACACCCTTCGCCCTCCTCTGCTAGGCACCCCCAGCATCACCTCCTTCAGGAGGCTCTCCCTGCCTGACCCCTGGGCTGATTTTCAGGCCCCCACCTGGCACCCCACTCCCCGCATGTCTGATGTGGACTCCATCAGCACAGCCGGGGCACAGCAGGGGCTGGGGGGCGGGTGTGGGATGAGTGGGAGAAGCCCCGCAGGCTCCCGGAAGTGCATGCAGCCTCGAGGCGAAAATGCTGGCGCGCCCGCGGGACCCAGGGAGCCGGTGCCGGAAGCACAAGGTGCTGAGAAGCCATCAAAAGCCTGACCCGCATCCAGCAGTGGCGAGACCGCAGAGTGCCCGCTGTTCCGCGGTGGCCCGGGAAGGGCAGCTGTCGGCACCGCTCCCGGCTGTGCCGGGCGCAGCTGGGGACCGTGGGGACCCTGGTCCCCGGGCAGCGGGCCTGCCCACGGTGGGGAAGTGGCTTGGCGGGAGGGCCTGGTCTGTGGTCCTCAAGCTCTCTACAACCTCCTGGTGACCCGGCCCGTTGGAGCCCACGCCCACCCCCTTTCAGAAATGGGGAAGAGAAGGCGGGCCCAGCTGGGTGTTCACCCTCTAAGTGTGGCCACCTCAACCAAGTCCAGGCTGCACTGGAAGGGGCAGGGCGGTCCCCCACTGCTGGGTGCTGGCGGGAGAATCCGGGGCTCAACTCCCTGCGAGAGCCGCACCGTCTGCTGGCGGGGCGCCCCCTTCCCGTTCTCGCTGACGCGCACCCTGGACTGTGCGCTCCCTAAAATGGTTTTTTTAGCAAAATGTGGGTGTGGGAGGAGCTGTGGCCTTAACAGCAGGGACCCGTGGGTGAGTCACCTGACCTCTGACCCACAGGACTGCTCCCAGGAACGGCGAGGTGCGGCTGCTCTCGTTTTCCCGGGAAGGGGTGGGGGTCCCCAGGGTCAGGAGGCCTGCCCGGTCCCACAGCCTCGGTGGGGAGGAGCTGCCCGCGAGGGGCCACAGCGCCTCCTGACTGCCGCCCCGACGGCAACACACTCCTCCCCAAGTGCTCTGGGGCCTTGGGGAGTTCACATGTGGCCCCTTGTTTTACCCCCGTGGTGACCAGTGGCGTGGGTACAAGGGCAGCAAGAGCTCTGTGGTGGCTCAGCCTCCAGCCATGCCAGCGGGGCAGGACAGGGGGGTGGGGGTGGAGGAGGCTGTCCCACATCCTGGCACCAGGGCGGGGCCCTCAGTGCCCTCATTGTGACGCAGTCCCTCTGTGTGCGTGGAGACAGCAAATAAGAGGCAGGACAGGCCAGCTCTGTCACAACTCAGTGTGGCCTTGGACAAACCCCAGATGAGGATGGACAGGCAGAGGAGTCCAGGGCTGCGTCCCTGCAGGGCCCTGGGCGAGTGGGCCAGCCCAGCTCCTGCCCCTCGGGCACTGCCGCTGCCCACCCGTGGCCGCTCCCTGCTGCGGAGTGAGGATAGCCACCCGTGGGGACACGTCCACCATGTGATGGCCGGGAGCCTTCATCCCAGCGCCATGGGGATCTCCTTGTCTGGGTCTCCAGCCCACGTCACCCCCTGGTGGACCCGGGACGCAATGGCCACCCTGGGAGGGGCTCTGCTCCCGGCAGCAGGCGCAGCGTGACCCCGGGCCTGACACAGGCCCGATGGTCCTCAAAGCCCGGACACCGCACAGAGACACAGGCGGGACCGAAGCAAGTTTATTCACGCCATCGAGTGACACGGGGGAGTGGACCCTGTGCCTCCAGAAAGGACAGACACCTCAACCAAGGGCTTTCCCTGAGATAGGTCTTCCGCTTTTCCGAAACCACACAGGGCGCACGGTTCAACAGGCCAGGGCCGTGAGGGAGCCACGTCCGCCTGCCCCAGGGCACCGCTCTGTGCAGAGCGACCTCCAGGCCAGTCACGGGTCAAAACAAAAGGATCTGCAAAGACAACAGAGCCCTCAGCACCTGGCACAGCCCGAGAGAGGCGGCCACCGGCTTTCCGGGCAGAGCGCAGAGGGCTCCGCGGTGGAAGTCAGGTGTTAGTACCCCGGGAAGAGCGTGATTTGCCGAGTGTGCACATGCGCCGTCTGGAGTGTGCTCAGGGGGCTGCAGTCTTGCCCACAGGACACGGGAGAACCGGGCGGCCCGGGCCGGTGACAAGCAGCCTGCCAGCTGGGAGCTCGTAGCTAAATGGACTGCAAAGCTTTCAGCTGTCAATTCTTTTAAGTGTGGAGGGGCAGAGGGTGAAATACCTCTGTGCCCATGAGACTTCCCACACGGACTCCCCAAAGCACGCTTTGGTCTACAATCAGGACGTTTTGGCTGCGGATATGTAAGCACACTCCGTGCTCTTTCACAGAGCGGGCTGCAGAGTGTGCGGAGAACATGGGAGGCTTCCACCGCAGGGCCCCGTGGACCCAGGCTGGCCTGCGGTCACTGGGCCAAAAGGCCCCACGTCTGGGGGCTGCTGTGGGAGAGACTCCAGCCGGACCTTCTGACCACGACACGTTAGCCGGCACCCGGTCCCGAGGTTTTGCCACAAGAGACAGAAAGGAGGGCATCACAGGAAGAAACAGTACAGATACGCACGGGCTTACAGATTCCAGGCCAGGAATTACCGTGTGGCAGAGCCTACGGGTAGTGGTGACTCGATTGGGCTGGGGTTACTGGGAAATTACACCCTTCAGAAGCATGTGTAAACTGAGTGTTACTGGAAGTCGTAGGACAGCGGCCTCGGAGTCATGAACTCTTTCACGATCTCGTCGGTGACCTCCTTGCGCCTGGCCTGGTGCTCGGCGATCAGGGGCTGCAGGACCTCTATGAGGACCTTCTTGAGCTCGCCGGTGAGCATGGCCCCGCTCGTGTAGTCCTGCCCGGAGGGAGACAGCGCGGTGAGGCGCGGCGGCACGTGCCCTGCGCCCTAAACTGCGCGTCGCAAGCCGGCCTGACGAGCGGCCAGGACCTGCCACCGCCCCAGCCGCCCCCTTTCCTGGTGGCAGAACTCCGGGCCAGACCATCGCCCGGGCTCCCGCCGGCCTTCCCGGCTTCTCTACATCGTCGCTGACCCTCCTTTCGTTTGACTGCGAAAGCGGTTCTCACGGAGCGGCCTTGACGCAAGGCACGGGCGGCAGCCAGGGCCACAAGAGCCACCTGCAGGGCCGGCAGCCGGCCTGTTTCTCTTAAAGAAGAGCTGACCTCGCTGCACCTCGTCGGGTGACTGCGATCACGGTCACGGGCACGTTGTCCCGTGTCACGGCCAACTCATGCCTGCGCGGTCACCCGTCCGTAACCCCTCCAGTCAGCGTCCCCTCTGCCGTACGGTCCTGCTGTTTTGAGCTTTAAAGGCCTTTGTATGGAAAGCGTGCTTTCTTATTCGGGACACTTCTTGGAAGGGATTCAGGGACTGGAAAACCTACGGCAAAGGCTACAAACACCCCTGGGCTCGCTCTTCACGCCTCTCCTCAAACCGCTCGGGAGAGGCCGTGGGGGACCCACCCTCCCCGCGCAGGCCTCGGAGCATCTGCCAACAGCCCGGGGACACTAGCCCGCTAGCTCGGCGGGGGGACTGTTCTAACTCTGACGCTGTCTTGCGTGACTCTGTCTGTCTGTCCCCAGCGTCCGGGAAGAGCCGACCACACTGCACTCAGTGCTCTCTCCTGCGAACGACCCCCTACGAGGCTTCGTGCAGGAGGTTACAGTGGACGGACCTCCTCACTCTCATCCCGTCTCCCCTGCGCGCCTGGCCCCGGGGCCTGGGCCCTGAGGGTCTCTGAGTCCCGTAAGCTCGGCTGCCAGCCCCCCACGTCCCCTGTGACAGAGCTGTGGGCCTGTGCCCCCACCACGTCCCCTGTGCAGAGCCGGGGGCCTGCGCCCTGTGCCCCCACCTTCCGGATCTGCTCCAGCTTGTCATCGTCCTCGAGGAAGAAGGTCAGGTACATGAAGGACACGTCCACGTCACAGTTGCCCCCCAGCTCCCTGTGCTCCTCGACGGTGTCCCTCCCTCCGGAGAACGCGTGCTTGTTGACCTGCACCGGCGAGAGCAGAGATGCCAGTCAGGCCGGCCGCCCCGCTGGTGCAGACTGCCTGCGAGCGGCCCGTGACTGCTTTCTGCCCCGTCAGGGCCCAAGTGGAGGGAGGCTGGGGTTCGCCGGCGGGAGGAGCCCCCCGAACTGTCCCTCCCCGCCTGTCAAGCCCGGGTGCGTGCCGGTGGGACTAGCTGGAGAGGAGTGGGGGCGGGGGTCCGCTCCGGTGCTTCCGACTCCAAGGAACACAGAACAGGGCTGGGGAAGCCAAGGCACCGCCTGCACTGGAAGGGGGGCGGGGGGCTGGCCTACAGCCCTCAGGTGACAGGTGGACACCAGGCACCTTCAGAGTGAGAGAGACCATCACGAAGGAGACCTCCGTGGAAGAGGCAGTGGGAGCCGCGAGAATGGGGCTCACGAGAGAGAGCAGAGCCCACAGGAAGCACAGAGGTAACGGCGCCTTCAGCCCCGGCTGAAGAGACGCAGTTTCAGGAACTGAAGAAAGACTCAGAAACGAACAAAAGGGCTTTCAGGAATCACTGAAGGTGATCTGGGAGGAGTCAGGGCCAAGAGGCGAGAGAAGAAAAGCCAAAAAGGACGAAGTTTCCTCAATCTTCTTTCCAGGAGCATCTGAGAAGCCCGCTATGTACAAATATCATCCTATTTTTTGTTAATGCTTCTTTTTGACAGGGAGAGGCCGAGCCCAAGCAGGGGAGGGGCAGAGAGAGAGGGAGATACAGAATCCGAAGCAGGCTCCAGGCTCTGTGCTGGGGCTCGAACTCACGAACCAGGAGATCCTGACCTGAGCCCAAGTGGGCAGCTTAACTGACTGAGCCCCCCAGGTGGCCCGTCACCCTATTTTTCTTTAATGGGAAAGAGGGAGGCAGAGCGGACAGTTTCTAGGTGGAGACGTTTATTCCTTCTCCCCAGGACTGCAGGGCAGACTGCTGACTGGGCGCTCCAGGGCTGTGGACACGCGGCGGGCGGACCCCAGGGGTAGAGGCTGCTCCAGTACAAAGGGGCCACGGACACCCACCCTGCTGGTGGCCGCCACCAAGCGGCTGCTCCAGAAGAGTGGGACCTGCCCTGTGCCCTGTGGGAGGGGCACCCGGCGAGAGGTGGGTGCTGGCAGGTGGACTGCGGCAGGAAAAAATAAAGGTAAGTGCGGGTTCATCTTTCCTGTTTTTCACAGAAAAGGCCAAGTTATAAATAAAATCAATGCAAGCAAACTACAAAAGCTACAGAAGACACTAAACAAGCGGGAGGAGAGAGCGCACAGTGCTGGGTTCTCCTGAGGTCCGGTGCCCCAACGCAGGCACTGGGGGTCTGACCGGGGTTGCGGGCCGGTGCGCGACATCTCCCTGTGCTCAGACTCCTGGGCGGCGCCAGGCCACGGCTGGGCCTCAGGGAAGACAGTCCAGTGCCGGGAAGAAAGTCTTGGGGACAGAACTGCCCAGGCTCCACGGGGCGGTGGTAAAGGTGACAGTTCCCAGTCCTCGTCTGAGAGGAGGAGGAGGAAAGGCGTGTTTGCTGCATGTTTTACCGGGCACTGGGGGAGGCCTGCCTCCTATGTGCTGCTCCTCCCCGGGCAGGGCCTCGGCCCAGGATGGCGCGCAGACGTGCGTCATCACCACCGCATCTGACCCGACGACCCAATGACCCCGGGTCCGCTCCCTCCACGTTATGGATGAAAGTGAGGTGTTGTGTCAAGGACCCGCAGTACGTGGCAGCGGATGGCAGGGCCAGGCCGACCCTTCCCGGGACACCAGGCCGCTGAGGGTTTGCCCGGGGTTGGCCTGGCCCGTCCTCAGGCCGCCAGGGCCGTGCTTGCAGGAGCCAGGAGGAAAACGGGTGTGCATTTAGGGGGAGGCACGGCCTCGGTTGTGGGGACGGACCGCAGCCGTCAGGACCCAAAATGACAGAAGCAGCTGAGATGTCCCCAAACTGTGTGCTATCAAAGGACCCTGCCTGGCGGGGATGTCGGAGGTGAAGGGTGGGGGAACCTGACTCAACCACTGAGCTCGGAGAGCAGGCGACCTCTGGCGCTATGACGCTACGGAAGGGGCGGGGCTGCAGGAGCCCCCAGGCCCCGGCAGAGGCGCGCGGGTCACCGAATATCCGCCCCGCAGTCGGAGGCCAGTCTGGAGTATGCACTGAAGGGGTCTCGTGGCCAGAAATCGCAAGCGGGGGCCCGGCTGGCCACTGCAGGACAGACCCTCACCCGGAGTGGGGGCTCCACACCCCCCGGCCACCTGCAGGAGGGAGGGGCTGCCTCGCCGGCTCTGGCGGGGCCCTGCGGCAGCCTGGCGAAGGCCTGTTTTGGCCCACACTGCAAAGGAGCCGTCCCACCATTCAGTTTCTGAACTAAACCCTTATATCTGGGAGGTGCGCTGCAGTTCACAGTCACTTCCCGCACGTGACGTCACGCAGGCCCGGTGTCAAGGCCGTGGAACCGGCACAGCCGCTCCCACTTCACAGCTGACCCCCCGGGACGGCGAGGTCACTCGCCGAGTGGCAGGGCCCAGAGATGGAGGAGTTGGGTCGCTGGGGTTCCTGACTCCAGGCTACGGGAGGGCCCAGCCCCCTGCCCCCAGCTGTGTGGACAGAAGCTGCCTGGTCCGAGTCTCGATTTCCTTGCCTACAAATTGGTCACGGCTCCCCGGGCAGCTGTTAGGACTGAGATCACACAGGCGAGCACACGGCGGGTGAGGCCGCGGCCGAACTGCTGTGTCCCCAGCTCGGCTTCTGCTGCTCCCCGCAGGGGAGCTGGTGCGGCGCTGCGGACTCGGGAGAGCAGGGTGGGCTCGGGGACTGAGGCGTCCCTGGTGGCCCCGGCAGCCGATCTCAGTGCCCCTCCGGCCCTCGGGGCCCTTGTGGTACCCAAATTAACGAAAAATGCCCCAGACCCAGAAATGACTTCTTCAAAACAACTCAGAACCAAACAAGATGACTTCTCTTCTGGAGAAAAGAGGAGCCCCCCTCCCTCCTCTGCACTCCCTGCTCTGGAACTTTCAGCCAGTGGTGAAAGCAAACAAGAAGCCCCGAGTGCACCAGCTTCCCACAGAGGCGGGGGAAGTGACGGCGCCCGCTTCCCAAAAGAAGGTTTTGACATTAAGGGTTTCCCCTCCCACAGGAGGGTCAGGGCGGGCCCTGACTCAGAGCTGCACCACGTGCCTCGAACAGTCCTGGTCACCCCCGCTGCAGTCTTCCAAGCTGCAACCCCCCCCGGACTCCAAGTGAAGCGCCCCCAGCCCTGGGGCAGTGAGGGGGTCCCAACTGTACAGGCGGCTCAGTACGGGCAGCAGAGCAGCGCCCCGGAAAATACAAAAACTCCTAGCTCTGGTTTCTTTGGTGACCCCACAAATGTTTGCAGAGCGCCTGCTGCACCAGGCCACGCACAGCTGTCCTGTCGAAGGGCACCCACCCGCTGTGGGTCTCCGCAAGGACACGCGGCCCCACGCCCCACTCCGGGCACGGGCGCCCACAGGCCAGGCGCTCCCCGCGGGTTTCGGAGGGGGAAGCCTGGCCAAGCTGGGCATCCTCCCTGGCCCTCATCCCTCTCGTTCCTCTAAAAGAAGTCACCGCTACCTCCCAGTGAGAAGTAAACACAGACAACGGAAGGCACCTGGTCCGTTCCTGGAACGGGGCCACCGGGCAGAAGTCACTAACGCATTTCCTGTTTGTTTGTTTTAGAGAAAACCACCAGAGCACCGTGCTGGTGGGAAAGTGGAGAAGAGAGAAAGAAGATAAACCTAAACAAAACGACACAAGACAAACCAGCTGGGGCCCCGGGCCGGTGGCAGTGGAGGCCGGAAGGACTGTCCCGCCCCGGTGCGCGTGCCCGCGCCTCTCAGGCGTGCTGTGCTGTTGTGCTGTGTGTGCGCAGGCCACCCTGCGCCCCGGGCCGTGCTCACCTTGGTCTTGATCTGCTTGGCGGTGTCCGTGAGGAAGATGGAGGAGTTGGGGTCGCTGGCGCTCATCTTGGTCTGGGCCCCCTGCAGGGCGGGGAAGAAGGTCGAGTGCAGCAGGGCTGGTTTGGGGTAGCCGATCCTGGGGGCGACGTCCCTGGTCATCCTGAAGTAAGGATCCTGCGGGGCGAGAGGGGCCTCTGAGGGCGGCGGGCAGAGCGGGGCTGGCTACCAGCCCGTGAACCACCTCCCTGCGGGCCTACAGGGATGCCCCGGAGCTGCAGTTAGCGACCTGAATTCCCGCCCACCGACACCTCTAAAACCTCCTTCCGCGTCAGAGGCCGCGGCGCCTGCTGACCTGGTCGATGGCACACGGGATGAGGCACTGGACGTCGGTCCTGTCTCTGAAGATCTGAGGGAATGAGTTGCTGAAGGAGGGCGCCGCCTGGATGGCAGGAAAGCTGATCTTCCCTGGAAGTGCAACAAAACGGTCTTACGCGGGACGCCACTCCGGTTTTGGCTTTCACCAGCGGAAGGCATGGACACTAGCGGGCTCTGTCCCCTCCGGAGAAGCGACAGGCATTTCGGTGGGTCTGAAAGCACAGAACGGGGTGGGCAGGAGCACACCTGCGGTCCCGCCAGTGTCTCCCTCCAGCGGCTCCTCCGGGTCCGTGACCGCGCTCCCCTTACTGGTCTCCTGCCTGCCGGTTTTCCTACTTGGTGACGTTCGCCCCCGTTGTTAAATACGTTCCGTCCCGCAACCGCGTCCGGTGGTGTTCAGCCACCCTCCACCCATGGGCACACGGGTTCCTCGTCCCCAGTCGTTACGGCCTAGGGTACTTTGGCACCCAAACTGTTTCCCATCTTTCGGGGCCTGCTGTTAGCACCGCTACTGCTACTTGCTCAGACCCGGAGAGTGGTCAAGGGGCACCCGCCTCCGCACGACCCTGACAAGTGGGGGGGGGCTGTGCTGTGTGGGCTCCCTCAGGCCCTGCAGGATGAGTTCCGGGGCGCTGCCTCTCTTCTCCCCTGAACGTCCTGCCTCTGTGATGTTCTCTCCTGGCAGAGACACCCCATTTCTGGGGGTCCCGTCGTCCTTGGGGGACCCAGGTAGATGGCTGTCCCCACCAGCAGGGCCTTCCCTGGGCTCAGCTCTGCTCACAGCTCTACGAGAGGGTGCCACGTGGCCCCTGTTCTACAGACGTGGACACTCAGGCTCAGACCGTTTACACAGCTTGCCAAAGCTAATCCACAGCAAGCAGCTGGCTGGGCCAGGGTTCAAGCCCGGGCGTCTGGAAGCAAAGCATGTGCAGCTATTTATGTCTACTGGTCACCCTTCTCGCCCAGGCTGCCTTCCCTGGAGGCTGGGATTCTGAGCCTTTCCAAAGCACAGGATTTATGCCCCAATTGTCAGGATCGAGTCTGACCGAAACATCAGAGAAAAGGCTCATGTGAAAAGCCTCCCAGTGAGGACTCTCCATGATGTTTCTCTCTGCACTTGTCCCTGAAGGTCCCTCACTGACCCTGGGATGCGCCCCCCCTGCAACGGCAAACTCTCCCGTGTGGCACATCCTGGCATGCTGTCCAGGCCTGGAGCCGTACCCCGAAATCAGGGCCGATCAGGAGACCCACCACGAGCCTCAGGGGGCGAGTCTTCAGGAGCTAAGGGTCTAGGAGAGGAGGTGGATGCAGCTGAAATGCACGGTGACACACAGAAGGGACGGGGCCCGAGCCACAGGAGGAGAGCGAGGGGGGGCAGGGTGAGCTCCATGGGGCCTCTGGTCAAACCTGTCCTCTTACAGGGGAGCCCGAAGCTTCCGGGCACCAGAGCAGGGCGTCCTGCAGCCCCTGGGCCCCCATTGGAGGGGCCCTGCACTGGCTGCGACCCCACCAGCGGGCAGAGGAAGCCCAGTCATCCCTGCCCTCTTCCTTCTTCTCAGCCTCCAGGGGATGACTGGCAGTCTCCTGCAGCTCCGCCCCACGCAGGCCAGAAACGGGGCGAAGCACAACACCAGCTCTTCAGGCTCCCAGGAGGACCTGCCCTGGGGCTCGCTGCCTGGAGGCCAGTGGTGACACCACCACCGGAGAGAGCTCAGGCCCCGGGCAGACGCCGGTGGCTCAGGCCAGCTGGCAGGGCCGCAGGCGGCGGCGAGCTCTTACCGATGCTGTCACTGTCGGTGAAGCCGAAAATGCCTTTCACTTGGTTGAAGGTAACGTGCTTCTGAATCTTCACCACGTTCTTGTAGAAGCCTGGACTCGACCTGCACAGACAATCAGAATCAAATGCCAGGTTTACGGGGTGGCCTGCCGCTGAGGCCAAGGCAGCAGACGGTGAAACCTGAGTGCGCACGTGTGGGCCGAGGACATAGAGTGGGCAGGGAAGGGCCCAGAAGGCACCCGTAGGCAAAGGCACCTGTGGCAGGCAAAAGAGTGGCTGGGGGAGGGCGGAAGAACCATCCACTGGGCTGCCTGCCACCAGTGCTGAGCCTCGACCTGGGACTTCTAGAACGCTCAGAGAACACACGGACTCGCCCCAAGGAACCACCCTGACCAGGAGCAGAGCTGCGTCTGGATCACCAGCTCTCAGATTCCTGGTGCAGTGTCTTTCCATCCCTCGTGGCTCCTGGCAGGAAGGCCTGTCTGGGCCCCCGCGTGGGGCCAGAAATGTGTGTGGGGACAGGGTATCTGGGGCCAGCCTCCCTGCCATGGACTTCTGTCCCCACAGAGCCCTGGCTGCTTTGCCCCCACCCAGAGAGAGGCTGGAGGCTGGCTTTGCTGTGGTTTCAGCTCTGAAAAACTGGGAGGGAGTCTGGTTCAATCAAAGAACTAGATTTTGAGTTGTCTCAAGAAAAAAAAGTAAAATGCTCAACTGTTTAAAAAAAACTCTTAAAGGGAGTAAGACATTTGAAAACAGGATTTAGCTTTTAAAACTTCTCTCCTGACTTTAGGTTCAATGAAAGAGGTCTTTCTGAGAAGAGGCAGCACAGAACCTTTGATTTATCTGGGTTTTCGTCTCTCCTGCGTGGTCGTGAAGGGAGAGGAAGTTCCTGCCGGGCAAAGGCGGAGGACGCACAGCGACAGGCTGGGAAGGTCGCCGCAGACCCACGTTCTCTCAGAATGTGCGGTGGCCTTTCACGTGCACTGTTCAGAAGACCACCTCCCATCACATGCCCACCCACTCAGGCATCTTCGTGGACTTGCAAGAGGTGTTTGCTTCTGCCCCACCAGTGTCTTGGGGCAGCAAGGAGGGGACTTTGGCCCACGGCTGTGTTTCTAGGGCCTAGGAGGCACCTGCCACAAAGGGCAGCCCGTGTCTACCGTCCTGACGTGGTGGGACAGGGCCACCCCTCACTGCGTACCAGATGCGGCTGTGTGGAGCCCAGGGTGCTGGGGGGTGCGTGTGACTCTGGGTGTCAGAGGGACAGCTCCCAGGAGAAGGGAGCGGGGCCGGGGAGAGGGGAGCAGGGCACACTCAGGGGCAGGGGGTGGGACTGCGGGTCATGCCATCTAGCTGGAGGCAGCAGGGACGCTGGGGAGGAACACCGACCAACCCTCTGAGGGGCCTGTGAGCTGAAGGGAAGGCGGACACTTCATCCTGACGCCGTCACAGAAGTGGGGGAGGCGCGGGGGGCAGGGCGGCGAGGCCCGGAGGGCGCTGGCTGCGGGCACGGAGGCTGAGGGGCTGCGTGGGGGGCAGGTGGCAGCACCGGAGGGTGTGGTGACTGAGTAGCGCCTGTCAGGAGGGCGCAGGGTGTGGCTTCTGCCCACACAGTTCCGTCAGTTTCTTTGAAGGAACGAGAGAAAGCGCCATGAAGATTATAATGACCACGGCGCCTGAGGTCTCATCCAGCCCCGTCTCGTGGACCAGACTCGGGCTGACTCGTGGCCACCGAACAGAGGAGCCAGGTCTCGAACCCGGGTCTGTCTCCTTCCTTCCACGACCACGTTTCCTTAAGGACGCCACAATGCCTCTGCCCACGGAGAAGTGATTTTTAAAAACTCAAGGTAAAGTTAAAAAGTTATTAATTCCTTCATAGTTGGTAGAGAGGCCAGACTTCCCATCAAGGCGAAGACGTCTCTGTGGACATAAAGCCCCCGCTCAGACGTCAGTCCTTACAAAGGGGGACGATCTGGGGAGACGGTGAGCAGGCTCCTCTGCACGGGGTGCGGACGCAGCCCGCCCCGTGTCTTCACCACGTCCCGTCCTGGCCCGGTAGGGAGCCCTTGGATGACGGGGGCCGCGCTCCTCCCGTGCCTCGGGCGCAGAGCTGCACCTCGGGGGCTCAGGAAGTACTCACTGAGCGGAACAGCGTATTCTCGGGACACCTGACCAAGCCTCAGTTTTCTAACGTGCTTCTTCGTAGTCATCTGGGATGAAACAGACCTCAGAAGTTTCGATTTGGGGATTTTCCGAATGCAGCATTTTGGCCTACTGAGTGGTCGACTTAAAGAACCGGCCCGTGAGCGGCCCGTGTGCCAGCGAGTCCTGCTCTGCCAGGAGAAAAGTATGCCAAGATGAAGGCGCTAACCCTGTGAACGGACGGCCTTGGAGAGAAACTACAGTTCTGCCTCCAGCTGGGGTGGAACCCTTCCCTGGAGAACGGAGCCAGTAAGCCATATCCTAACATTTCATAAAGGGAGGGAAACCGCCATCAGACCTCACACCGTTTCCGACCGCGAGGCCCCGGCGCCCGCGCCCGCTGCGCTCCTTACCCCATGTAGTCAAGGTCCGAGAAGATGAACGTCTTGTTGATGTCGAAGCCGCAGGCGATGATGTCCTTGGCGTTCTCCACGGCGTAGCCGTAGGCCTGGTCCAGGGTCAGGTCTTTCCACAGGTACTTCTCGTCGTCCGTCATCTGGATGACCAGGGGCACGTTAAACACATCCTGCAGCCACCTAGGAGACACCGGGGAGAGGCTGCCGTCTCGTTTCCCTGTTCTGCATCCGAAGACACAGCTCCTGCTAACAGGGGATGTCAAAGCTCTCTCGTCTCCACAACCACCGCACGGCGTCGTGCTGTGAAATGTGACCACTGCGACCGACAGGTGGGGAGGCCCCGCTTCCGCTCTGTGCTGCTTCACGGTACCGCGCAGGCTGGCGGCTGCTTTAGGAGGTGGGGAGTACCGCCGCCCTCCTGCAGACCTGCAGGTGGAGGCTCGGGGAAGGGACTCTGCTGCGGTCACAGGAACCGGGACAGGAGGGAACAGGCTGGCTGAGCCCATCACGGCACGCTTTCTAAAGTGACACCAGGTGCAACGTGAACAGGAGTCAGAGAGGCACCTTGTCTGTGTGACAAGCACAAACTGCGGCTGCCTTTTCATTCTAGACACGCTTTGTAAGTAATATCCCGGATTTACCGATAAGAGCGAAAAAAGGCACGCAACAGAATACTTACTTTGTGAAAATAAATGGGATGAGGTGACCTACGTGCATGGCTTCGGAAGAGGGGCCCCTGCCCGTGTACAGGTAAAACGGCTTCTTATTTTCATAGGCGTCAAGGACTTGATTCATATCTCTAAAGGAAAAAGGAGAAAAGGAAACAGTGTGGTTTTCTGAAATAAAAATTAAGGCCCTAATGCTCACTTGGAAATGATAGAGAAAATACAACACAATTGCTACCTGTGGCGCTTACGTTAGAAAAATGACAGGAAACGTCTGCTGACAGGACTTCTCCTGTGTTTGTTTTAAAAGCCTAAGACATGCAGGTTTGGAATCAAAGCTGGATACAGTTGGGCAGCCAGGGGAGCCCCTCTGGAATTTTCAAGTGTCAGTGTCCACGTGTCATCTGCTTTCCTGGGAATGACACCAAGCCGGCTCTACACTCTCCCTCCAGCCCTGAGACTCTGGAGACCCAGACTGGGGGACTGCAGGGTTCTGTGTGGTCCTGACGCGGGGCCGGGGGTGAGGAACGCCTGCGGGAGTGCAGAGGTGAGGACACCGGCTGCAGGTCTGATTCGGGGCTTCCTCAGCCAAGCCGGGGCCACGTGTCTTCACGTGGGAGTCACTGTGGCATCCTCGGCCCTCCCCTGGGCCTGGGGCCCACAGACCATGCCCGTGAAGGGTCTCCTTCCTGACCGTGCGGCAGAATCACCTGGACCCCACCTTCAGAGAATCTGACTCAGGGGGTCTGGGGTGATGTCTGGCAATCTGCATGTTTAAAAGCTCCCTCAGTGATGGCCATGGTGGCGGGTGTGAACCCACTACTCCAGGGTGTGAGTACTCTTCGTGTTCGGACAGTGTCCCCAAATAAAAAAGGCCCTTTCCCGGAGGTCTGGGTGGGAGATCCCACACAAGAATACTCTAAGAAATGTCCCCTCCTCACAGGCCAGACCAAGGCTTCCCAGCGCCCATCTTCGGGCTCATGGGACCATGGGAACCGCTTCTCTGTGCTAAACCTCTTTTACCTCCAGGGAATGATCGATCATACATGATTCTTGAGGTAAGGAAAGAATAAGAACATGTAATTTTGGAAGAAAAGAGTCCTTCTTTGGTTCTCACACCTGACTTTTACGGGCTTAAAGAAGCGAGAAAAAACCATAGCTGTCCCACGAGCTGTCCTCGAAGTCTGAGAGCCCCCCAGGGACTGCCCCGGCGTCCAGGCGCTCTTGAGGAGCAGAGGGCATGGACTAGGCCTTGCAATCTGAGCTCAGCTTCGTGAGGATGGCGTCCAGCAGGTGCGGGAGTCCAGGCAAAGCCCATGGCTGCAGCTTCACGGCCCGTGCTACCTCTCCCCTAACCCCGCGCGCAGGTGATAAAACTAGAGGGGCCTTCTCAAATCTGAGGATGGCCAAAAGCTGCAGGTCCTATGCCTTCCCAAGCCAAGAGCCTACAGGGTTGAACTGAAGTAAAAACAAGTCGTATGGGCAGTGAGAGCTGTAAGACGCTGAGTTTTGACCTAAGATCGATAAATCTGCTAAGCCTTCAGCTAAAGTGACCAAGGTGGGAAAAAAAGCACAAAGACTGTACCAAAGTCAGGAATGGAAGAAGGGATGTTATTACTGACTTCATGGGAATAAACAGGATTATAAAGGAATACTAAGAACCGTATGCCCACAAATGAGACAACCTTGATGAAAAAGACCAATTCCTAGACAGTGACAAACGACCAAACTGACTCAAGGAGGAAGAGAAAATCTGAACAAATCTAGAACAAGCAAAGAAACTGAACTAGTAATCAAGGAATGACCCACGAAGGAGAAGCCGGGACCCGACGGCCTCACGGTGGGTCCATCAGGCATGCAACAACAACAACAACAACCCTTCACAAACCCTTCCAAACACACTGACGAGGGAACACTTGCAAACTCATTCGGAGGCTGGGTTAGCCCGACACCGCGAGCGACAGAAAACCGCAGACCCTGGGGCACGGTTGCCACCACCGCCACAGCCAGGAGACCAGCCCAGCAGCACCACAAGACGCCACGGTCACGTGGGACTTGTCCGAGGAATGCAAGGTTGGCTCCACATACAAAGACGCACCAGTGTGATGCACGCTATTAATATGAAAACAAGACAAAACCACATGAGCATCTCAACAGACTTGGAAGAAGAATTTAATAAAACCCAACACCTTTCTCGATGAAAATACTCAACAAGCTAAGAAGAGACGGAAACTTCCTTAACATAATTCAGGGCATTTTTGGAAAACCCGCAGCTAAATGTAAAAATAAAACTCTCGGAAGAAAACACAGGTGCAAATCTTCATGATCTTGGACTAGGCAGCAGTTTCTTAGACAGGACACTAAAAGCAAAAGGAGCCAGAGGACAAAATAAACTGTATTTCATAAAAGTGAGACAAGTCTTGTGTTTCAAAGAACACTGTCAACAGGTGAAAAGACAGCACACACAATGGGAGCAAGTATTTGCAAACCGTGTATTTGATAAGAGACTAGGATCTGGACTATTACACAAAGAACTCTTACAGCTCAATTAAAAGACCGCCTAATCAAAAAATGGGCGAAGGAAAAGAATATTCTTCAAAGAACATATGAAAATAGCCAAGAAGCACACGAAAGGACGCTCAACACCATTAGTCATTGGGGAAATACAGATCAAGACACAACGCAAAACCACTCTAGGGGCGGCTGGGTGGCTCAGTCGGTTGAGCATCCGAGTCTTGATTTCGACTCAGGTCGTGATCCCAGGGTTGTGGGGTGGAGTCCCGCTTCAGGCTCCGTGCTGAGCTCGGAGCCTACTTGGGATCCTTTCTCTCTCTCCCTCTGCCCTCCTGCCAGATCTTGTGCGTGCTCTCTGTCTCCATCTCAAGAAGAAAAAATAAAAGAAAAAAGAAGAAAGAAAAAACCACTTCATACGCACAAGAAAGGCTATAAAGAAACAAACACAAAGCAGAGGACAGGCAGGGGCGGTGAGGGTGTGGGGACACTGGGACCCTTGCTGGTACGCTACCGGTGGGAGCACAGAGTCACAGCCACCGTGCGGACGTCTGGCAGATCCCCGGAAGGTTCAGGAGCTGCTTTACGATGCGGGAGTTCTGTCCCCACACGCACCCTGAAGACTGAGAATGTATGTCCACGCAGAAACTTGCATACAAATGTTCAGAGCAACGTTACCAATGACCAGGAAGTGGAAGTGACCCCAATGCCCAGCAATCGGTGAACAGATCAACAAAATGTGGGCCGAGTCCATTCAACAGCACATTATTCAGGTATAAAAGGAGTGAGGCACGAACACGGCCGGCAACATGAAGGCACCTGGAGACCCCAGAGATGGTGGTTGCCGGGGTGGGGGGCAGGGCTCCTTCCTGGGGTGGAGATGTTCTGGAGGTAGTGGTGGTGGTGGGGGGGCAGCTCATGAGTATACTAAAGATCACCGAACTGTGTACTTTAAACAGGTTAATTAAGTCTTAAGGTAAAAGCTTTGATTATGTCCTGTCCAGAAGGAGGGCAGAGTGCAGCCTGCAGTCTTGTGCACGTGGGATCCTAGGTGTTCCGGCAGACGGCCGGCGCTGTCCTGTGCTCTCCCGTGACCGTGAAGCCCACGCAGGACAGAACAGCCCTGCTGCGTGGGCCGTAAACCCCGTGAGCAGAGCTTCAGAAATGAGCTCCAGGAACCTTTTGGGAACCTGCCCATTTTCTGATGCAATCTGCGTGGAATTTATAGCCTGTTCCAGGTACACTCCAGTAGTTTCTCTTTTGCTAGGACTTATGAGGGGCCAGGACAATGGCAGGAAGACGGCACAGTTTCAGGAAGCCTCTGGCTTATCGCATGGGAAACGTTAAACTTGGACATACTAATCTCTTTTATCTGATGACACTTTATGATTTATTGTGCATAATCTGGACCATCGAACAGCATTTGATTTAGGGTTGAACCTCCTCTGCTGTGCATGTAACCTTCACCTTGTGAAGTGAACAGTTCACAAATGAATAAAGTTCACAAATGAATAAAGGGCCCAGGGTGAGGGGACCGACGTGAACCCATGGCCAGTTACTGACAGGACAGAAGTGGCCCCAGTCTTCAGACAAGGGCTATCACTCCCCCCATGGCAGACAGCCTGCTGGAGGGCCTCCTCACCACGGCTGGAACTACAGGGAGGGGGCGGGGAGCCCTGACCTGTGCGAGAAGAAGATGCCTCTGCGCAGGAAGCGGTGCGGCCTCTGCCCGGTGGCTCGCTCTATCCGGCTCACCAGCTCTTTGTCAATTTTGCTGCTCCCGAACCGAACTGGGGAAAACAAATTATAATAAAGAGGCGATGACGGTCTCAGGCGGTGTGGGGTCTGGTGATCGGTATCACCGGAGGGACAAGCTGGTGATCCGTGTACAACCGTAACGAACCCCGTTCTCTCCGGGACCTTCACTCCTAGTCCCTACTTCACCCCAAGTCGAATGTCGTTCACATTAACAGTGACCGCCAAGACGACAACCAGCGACACAGGAAACGGATAACAGGACAAAATGCTGCTTCGCCTGGGAATGGATTCTGAGGGGAAGTCTACCCAGAACTCAGTGTGGCCGGCCACGTTTCACCTCCGCCCCCTCCCCCCAGTTGCTTATTAAGGTAAACTTCATGAACACCGACAACTATGGTTTTAATACTCTTTAGCTGTTGAGTCAAACTAACCTCTGTCTACAAATGAATTTTCCCTCATTGATAGTCTATACTTAAATTATGGAAAATGGCTTTCGACTTTGATAGAAGCATTTCAGTAACGCCTCCTCTCTGGTGATCACCAGTGATCTCGGAGTAAGACCCTCCCTGAGCAGAAGCCCTGTGGGGAAGAGCTTGTCAGTGGCGACCTGTCCCTCCGAGGGGTCACCTTCTTAAGCGGACTTCCAGCTTTTCAGCTCGAGTCGAGATCACTGGAGGAGACTTCGGTGATCCAACACTGACTTTTACCATTCAGTGAAAGGTGATCTGAATGACTACAAAGATGTCATTGCAAGAGACCTTTCCTGAAGTTCTGAATTGCTCAACAAAAGGAGAAAGCTTCTACTAAGCTCTCTACTATAGACTGTTATATTTTGAAGTAACTTTTACGCTGTTATTTCAGTTGAGAAGAATCCTTTGGGAATATAATGCATGGCCAAAAGATTTTAGCATCTATTCTTTCTCAGCAATGACGTTTGACTGGGTTTATAATTCAAAATAAAAAAATACCAGGGACGTCAACTAGTGACCAATGGGATCAATTCTAAAAGTTGGGGCTTCCCCCAGGACGTACCAATGAGCTTGTCATAGTCAATGCCCTTGGCACTGCTGGTCTGTACCGTCCACGGGTCCACAAAATCCTCTTGGGCCCCCGCGCCACCCAGGCCTCTGTCGCTCTCGGGCGCCGGGTTCCCCGGAGGGCAGTCGGCTCTGTAATCCTCCCCCATGGCGGCCTTGTAGCTCATCTTCAATGATAACAGCATCTGCACTGCAGAAGCAATTTCATCCTGGACAAAGGAAATAAGGATGAGGCCTGAAAATACTGACATAGTGACGTTTTGCTGAACGTGACTGCCCCGGCCCTCGCACACGGCACCTCCTTCGGTCTCACGACAGCGCTCCACGGCACTGTCGCTGCTTTTCCAGCAAGACTCTGACGCTCAGAGAGGTGAAGGAGCTCGCCCATGGCCACACAGCAAGTCACCGGCCCGAGAGAATTTTACTTTCGCATCGTTCTCGTGGAGGATCCATGGAATCTACGGATTACTACCAGCAGCACTGCAGGATAAATGTGACGTGCTACGCACTGTCATTTACGACACAGTGAACACGCTAAGGACTTCTCAAACACCACCGACGCCAGGGAACGTGTGTGACAAGCTCCCTGGACTGCGTGTGCGGGAGTCCGCGTCGGGCCTTGTCTTCATGTGCCACACAGCTGAGGTGAGTGTCGGTGGCAGCTTGGATGATGACACCGAGGATAGAAAGCGCAATGCTAGGCATCAGGGAAACAGATACAGGCAAGGACAAATACAGGCTTTCAAGTCATAAACTAAGGAGGGGCGTAGTGGGAAACAGGAATATTACTATATTCTGGAGTCTGATCAAGCTGTCCAAAGTGTGGGCATACTGCGTGCCGAGAATCAGCATAAGGAAGATAAATGTAGACCGTACCCGTGGGTGCTCTGGAGATCCACCAAAGCCCTCCTGCTCCAGAAGCCCACACTGGCAGCCGTGAAGGCTGGCCTCTGAAAGAGCAGGCCTAATTAGGCACATTAGTCATGCTATGCCCCAAAGCTCGGCTCCCGTAATTGGCCTTGCTGGATTAGATCACAAACAAAGGAAACACGCAGTCCAATTTGCCTGCCAAAGGAAGTACAAACATTCCCGCTTAGAGCGGACACATAATGTTCCATAAACTGGGCTTCCTGGGGGGACCGCACGCCGGCCTCCGTCCAGATGCAGCTGTTGCATCGGGAGCGGCCCCGGGGCCAGAGAGCTGATACCTGGGGGCGGTGCTGCGACACAGATTTGTGTTTCAAGCTCAGAAACTGTCTGGAATCGGTTATTGAAGTGAATTGGAACCGTGGGCCGAGGCACCCCATGGCTACACCTCAAAGAGATGGGGGGTGTTTGGCCAGGTCGCACAGGTGAGAACGTGTTCCTCGTCTCACTCCTGCAGCGCCTAGTTCAGCGCAACCCCATAAATGTGCAGCAAGCACGATTTGTCGCACTACCTGTGGGAGGAATTAGCTTGCTCCGCGGTACACTGTGGCCAATACCTCGTCATCACCGGGTGTGTTGACATTTCATACTCTATCTGCCCCAACTCTGCTTGCTAGGAGGCTCTCTGGAAAGTCAAACATTTAAGCAGCACCCCTGCTCTGTAGTCTGGAGTTGGGACGTGAATAGACAGGCAAGCTCGCCGAGTCGATTTTCTTGTTTTCTTAATCTAACACGGGGCAGGACACTGAAACAGGATTTAAAAGCTGATTTTCAAGGGGAGGGAAAAAAAAAAGACGACTTGCAACCTGACTATATAAAGCCCCAACACAGGCAGAACTATCTACGGCGGAGGCCCAGGGTGGAGGGCAGGGGCCGGGGCTGAGGGGCCCAAGCATGGCTTCCGGGCACCGCTGTCTGGTCTCCTGAGTTGGGCGCTGGTTACACAGGTGTGGTCATTTTGTAAACCTTCTGGAAGCTGTCTGATGACGCTCGCCAGACTTTTCTCATTAAACTGCACTTCCGATGAAAAAGTTTACTTGAACTAGGAGCACAAGAAAGAAGACTGCTCTCTAGCTTCACCTCCACGACCCAGTGTCCTTTCCTGAGTCCTGCTCAAACTGTGCGCATGCCCAGCCACCGTCTCTTTGGAGCCCCTGGGTTCTGACCTGTCCCCCTCAAGGAGCAGCCTGCTTTTTAGGGAGCTGCTCCTGAGAGCAGGGGTCTTCTTCCCCCAGGACATGGAGGGGAGAAGACCGGAGAGGCCCCAGCCCCCCCACAGAGACGGCTGACGGCCAGGCCGGCGGTGCCCTCACTGAGTCGGCGCTCCCAGAGCGGCTCCCGTATTTTGCACGAAGGGAGTTTCTAACACGTCAAGTGCTTCTATTATAGGATATTCCAGAGTCAAATTTACTTCTGAATTTTCGCCATTTGGCTCTGACCTCATTGTGCAACCTCTGATCTCTCTTGTGGAGGGTCAGCTGATGGCTTAAGTCAAAGAACACACCTGGAAGAGTAATTCTAAATTGTGTTAAGTATTGCATGTTTAATAATGAACATAACTGGAATCACTAAGAATTGCTACCTAAAAATGCATATGAAACGTTACTCATATTTAATATTAAATAGATAAAAACACCACTGTCAAGTCTTAAAACATGGGTTTGAAGAGTAAATGAGTCAGGTCATGATCTCATGGTTCGTGGGTTCAAGCCCCGCATCGGGCTCTGTGCTGACAGCTAGCTCAGAGCCTGGATCCTGCTTCAGATTCTGTGTCTCCCTCTCTCTCTATCCCTCCCCTGTTCACACTCTGTCTCTCAAAAGTAAAAAAAAAAAAGTAAATGAGCAGCATCTGGGTCCTTTATTTATTTCAAGGTTTAAATAAATTTTTTTTTAACGTTTATTCATTTTTGAGAGACAGAGAGTGACTGGGGGAGGAGCAGAGAGAGACGGAGACACGGAATCTGAAGCAGGCTCCAGGCTCTGAGCTGTCAGCATAGAGCCTGATGCGGGGCTTGAACTCATGAACGGTGAGATCATGACCTGAGCTGAAGTTGGACGCCCAACTGAGCCACCCAGGCGCCCCTATTTTAAGATTTTTAAAAACGACTTAGCCTCATCCACTGAGTCCTACCTGGTGTATAAACTTTCTGTGAATAACCAATCCCTGTTTTCTGACATCACTGTCTTACAGTGCTATTTATTTCTTTTAACATATAATGGTTTATCTGGGGTCCAAAGAGTCAAAGTAAATTGCCTGGGTGGGTGGGAGATGGTTGACGCCGTCTGGGGAGGACCCAGGAAGGGCTCCTGAAAAGGAGAAGACAAAGGGGCTGCAAGTGAGGGATGAGGGAGTCGCGGCGATGAAGCCACCAGGAGACCTAAGAGTGGAGGAGGCGTCGGGCACGAAGGGCGGTGCTGGCGCTGGCGCGCATTAGGGATGCGGGCGGAACGGCTCACCCGCTGAGGCCTCCCGCGGCAGCCGCGGAGAGACCTGTAAGAAGCATAACCCCGTGAGGACAAAGGCAACAGAAAGAGGGTGCCAGCAACAAGATCTGGGAAGCTGCAGAGCTCCCGGATGACGGGGAGCAGGATGGCGGGCGAGCACTGCGATCTCGCCGCTGGGGAGTCCGCGGCTGGGGCATCGGTGGAAGTGAGGGGGAAGTGGGTTCTAAAATCAGGAGCACGGGTTGGAATCTGTTTAAGGAGCAGCTGGTTGGCTTTCTGCGTCCCCCTTCCCCCCATACAGAAGCTCCGTGTGAGGGAGGGGGAGTCAGAAGTGTCTAGACTGGGGGCGCACTGCACTGAACAGGGAGGCTCTGTGGCGGCCCCACGGCCCAGCCCCTCTGTCCCGACGAGGGTATCAGGAAAACCATCATCAAGATCTCAGAGATAAAAGGTCGCTGACTACACCTAGGACATAATAAAAGGGTGCCATAAGGGTGCTATTCAGAAAGCAAATGACTCGGGGTTAAAAAATGACAGGATAAATGAAACACGGTAGGAGGATTCAGAGTTGAGGAGGGAGTGCCTGGCTGGCTCAGTCGGTGGGGCACGGGACTCTTGATCTCAGGGCTGTGAGTTCAAGCCCCACGTTGGGTGTGGAGCCTACTCAAAGGGGAAAAAAAAAAAGGAAACATAAGAAGTTGAGGAAATATATCCGAAAAACAGCAACAAGAAAACAAAATGGAAAGGAGAAATTAAAAAAAACAAAAACAAACAGAGGGTGCCTGCTTCTAGGGAAAAAATTTCAGAGGGAACAGAGAAGACAGGAGAAAAGAAATCAAAGAAACAATATAATTTCTGAGAATTCAGGGCCCTCTTTTTCTTTTTCTGTTTTTAAGTTTATTTATTTTTGAGAGAGACGGAGAGTGGGCGAGCGAGCACCGCATGAGCGAGCCGGGCAGGCCCGGTGGGGCCGGGGTGGGGAGCAAACCCTCGAACCACGAGAGCAGGCCCCGAGCCCAGGTTGGATGCTGACCTGACTGAGCCACCCAGGCGCCCCGAGAATTAAGGGTCGTAAGTGTCTAGTTAGAAAGGACTGAGCACTGAGTACACATCCCAAGAAATCTCAGAAGGCTGGAGCAGAAAACTCCCCTGCAAACTTCCACAGAGAGAGGACAGGGCGACAGCACGTGGCTTCCCCACAGCAGCCCTGGGACCTGCGTGGAGACCGAGCTCGGGCTTCAGAAATCCGTGGGAAAACCTCTTCCACACCCACCCTGCTTATCAATCAAAGAGCAGATAAAACAATGTACTTTTAGACGTGCAAGATCCTCCCAAGTTATTTCTTTAGCGCTATTTTTTCAGAACCCATTGGAGGACTTGCTCTGTCAAGACAGAGTAAGAAAGGAGGAGTAAGACACAGGATCGGGAAACGGAGCGCACGGCGGGAGGGAAGGGGCAGCGCAGGAGCAGCCGTCCTGAGCAGGCGAAGGTCCTGGGGGAGGCCTTTCCGAGAAGATGAACTCAGACTGGCCGACGTGCGCGCCCCGGGGGGAGACCCGTTCCCATCAGGATGCAGAAGCACCGAGCAAACAGGAATCGGGACAAACAGCAACTCCAGGGCAGGAAAGGAAGGGTGCCTGGGGCAGACTCGCGGGTCGGCCGCCAGCAGCACTGGCGTGGTGCGAACGCGTCGATGCTGACACTGACGCGCAGGGGACAGCAGAGGGCTGGGAGGCGCGGACGGAGGTGCCAACTCCTCTCAGCCGCAGTGAGCGCCCCAAACTTGAGTATCGACAAGGAGCAATGGAGGAAGGGGGGTGCATCTCAAAGAACCCGCACAAAGAACTGAAACGTGTGTTTCCGGGCACAGCAAACGGGAGCAGGCAGGGTGGAGGGCTGCCGGACTTCCGAGGCTTTCTGCAGACCACACACATCAATAACGGAGAAAACGCACGCCCCGTCCGAAGACCTCAGTTACCGAGGGGACAGAGCTGTGGGCGCAGTCTGCTCCCCGGAAACACGACCCCGGACGTGGCCCAGGTGCATGTGCAGCGGACCCCACAAAGTCCCGTACCTGCGGGGCGCTGCCAGCTTTGAGGGACCGCACGAGCTCGCCCTGGGCAGCTATCCTGTCGAACAGCTCCAGCGGGGAGGCGCGGCCCTGCTCGCCGTTGGCCACATCCGCCATCTTCCAGGACCTGGGTCTCCGGCCGGCTAGGGTGGTGGAAGGTTTGCTCAGTGGTCCAGACGGAACTGTGGGGGACAAGGGGGAGAAGCCGATGAACAAAGCGCGGTAGCTGCTCTACCTCCCCGGCATCTACCCAGTCCTGCGTCTCTCCGACGAGGCTGGAGGAATTGCAAGCAAGGACATGGATAAAATAACTTTAATAAAGGCAGATGCAGGGATTTGGGCCACAATGGAGAAAAGAGGAAGAGCAAGTGCCAGTGTTAAGGACTGAAGGCAGGGCCATGAGTTCAGGGACGCCCAGAGGGCCCCTAGCAAGAGCACATGAGCCGCGCCCCACGCCCAGCAAGGATTCGAGTCTGCTCAGGGAACAAATACCCAAGTGTTTTTTTTTTTTAACATTTATTTATTATTGAGAGACAGTGAGAGACAGAGCACGAGCAGGGGAGGGGCAGAGAGAGAAGGAGACCGAATCTGAAGCAGGCTCCAGGCTCTGAGCTAGCTGTCAGCACAGAGCCCGATGCGAGGCCTGAACCCTCGAACTGCAAGATCATGACCTGAGCAGAAGTCAGTCGCTCAACTGACTGAGCCACTCAGGTGCCCCGGTACCCAAGTGTTTTAACAAGCCTAAGTCCACCGGAATGAAGACGTCTGGCAAACTGCTATTTACTCTACGTGAACTGTGCTGGGGGCGGGTTTCCAGGCCTTCGCAGCCACAGCCAACAAACTACCCAACACATGGCTTTCTGCGCCGGCCAGCTGCTCTGCTCTCAGGCAAAGTGAGGTCTGGGCTGGAGGGCCAGGCCTTATCTGGGTAAGGGCAGGGCCTTGTCTGCGCTGGGCTCCCAAGGAGGGGAGAACTATATATAGGCCATCCATTCTACGGGCAGCCTAACTTCACTGCAGACCTCCGAAGGGGTATCCGCACTTTCTCTTAGTTATTATTTAGCGTTTACCTCGAAAAGGGTGGGACACAAGGCAGGCCACCCGGTTCTGCCTTGGAGCAGAGACCAGCCACAGCCAGTCCCCTCTTGGGTCAGTGTCCACCAACCCTAACCCTCAGCTATGAAGTGGCCCCATCAGGAACCTCTTCACCTATTTGAGGGCTGTTCTAAAGAAGCGATGAGGAGAAGCAGGTGGCCTTTCATAAACTAAAGCAAGATACACAGCTCTCACAAGGAAGTACTGTCCTCGGGGCTCCGGGGCTCGGCCGAACCCCAGCACCATCTACGACCTGGCGGTTGTGCCTTGAATGAGGACTGGACAGGGACAGTGGGCTGGGCCAGATGGCT
Source organism: Mungos mungo (assembly GCA_004023785.1). Classification (NCBI taxonomy): domain Eukaryota; kingdom Metazoa; phylum Chordata; class Mammalia; order Carnivora; family Herpestidae; genus Mungos; species Mungos mungo. The sequence continues at coordinate 227,925 of PISW01001504.1, read as the reverse complement.
AACTCCCAGGAATCCTGTACCTGCTACTTTTCTCAGCGCCTCCTACACATCCACTCGCTTAGGCTTCACGGCAATCCTGTGAGGGAGATCTGTTGTCTCCGTTTCACGGATGAGTCAACCAAGGCACAGAGAGGTTACAAAACTTCCCCGAGACAACGCAAGGGGGAGAGACGGGACATAAGCTCAGGCAGCTGCCGCTTACGCTCTCCAAAGCTGTCCTGCACGCTCCCTGTCCCGGTACCACCACCTGCAAGACTGATGTGTGGATGCAGTGTGACAGCGTGGGTTACTTAATAAACAGTCCACAACATGGGGCACGTGGGGGGCTCAGTTGGTTGAGCATCTGACTTTGGCTCAGGTTATGATCTCACGTTCGTGGGTTTGAGCCCCGTGTCAGGCTCTGTGCTAACAGCTCAGAGCCTGGAGCCTGCTTCAGTTTCTGTTTCTCTTTCTCTCTCTGCCCCTCCCCTGTTCACACTCTGTCTCTCAAAAATAAATAAATGTAAAAAAAAAATTTAAAATAAACAGTCCATGACAGCATCGGCCCTGTGGCAGAGGTTCAATAAATGACTACTTTGTGTCTCTGATTATTTAAAAATTTTTTTATTAACTCTATGAACCAAATGCGCAAACTTGAGGAGTAAAAAAAAAATTTTTTTTAATAGGCTTCACACTCAGCATGGAGCCCAATGCGGGGCTTGAACTCACGACTCTGAGATCAAGACCTGAGCTGAGAGGGAGTTGAATGCTTACCCGGCTGAGCCAGCCAGGCGTCCCAGGTAATTTTATTTTTCAAACAAGCACTACTTGTGGGACTCAAATTCATAACCTCAAGATTAAGAGTTGCATGCTCTACCAACTATGCCAGCCAGGTGCCTCAAGGGGTAATTTATTTTTTATCAATCTGTTAAATGTTTACTTAAGAAGTATATAAATTTTAACTAGGCCAATTTTTATAAGTTAATAAAAAAACTGTAATACTGAAACCAGGATGAGACCAGAGCCAGTTCTGCTCCCTCTGCTCGGAGAATCCTCTCCATGCCCAGAATGGAAGTCAGATGAAAGGAGTGCCTCAGATACCACAGGCCCAGCGGAGGGAGGGCAGTAAAAGGAGATAAGGAAGGTGGAAGCGCCTCTGACCCGCGCTGGCGAGGACAAACACTCGGGCCTGTATCGAGTAACGATCAAGGGGAGGAAAACTCCTAGTGACAAGCGCCGCTCACCATGGCAGAGTGGGTTAGCCATGACAGGCTGTCGGCGCAGGGAAGTCAGAACCGCCCCGAGGTCCTGCCCCTCAGGTCCTGCTGCCTGCACAGCTAAGCCAGGATCCTTGCCAGAGCCCCTGAGTCACGTGCTCTATCGGAATGCCACTGCTCCCCTGCCTGGAACGTGATGCCCCCCCGCACACACACTTCGGGTCATCTTACTAATTCGGACCTCCGCTCTTTGGCAGCACCCTTTCCTGACCCCTTGGCCGTCGGGGATCCCCAAGCACCGTCAGTGGCTGTCTCAGGGCTGGCACACTGCATCTAGTTATTCTTGCCGTCTCTGGCAGACAGTGAGAGCAGGCACCGGGTTCTCTCTTTCCTGGGCTCCCAGGGTCTCGTACACAGCAATTTATCAACAAACATTTATTGAATTAATCAGTCTCATCAGACACCCAGTTCAATCTTCCCCTGAGGGTTTATACCTTTTTGTTACCTCCACAAGTGCTTTTTCCAGTTTAAGGTAGAGTCCCCCCATGGGGACTTTAAACAGCCTCATTTTTGGCAGCCTACCATGCAGCGGGGCCTGCCAGGATTCGGGAAGGGCCAGGCACCTTCTCCAGGTGTCACACGGCCAGCCTGGGTTCCCGCCCCATTACTGACATCTGCCTACCATCCTGGTCACTCTTTTTGGACTTCCCCTTTGGTTTATTCCTGTCCTTCCAAAAGGCAACTGGTGACAGCTAAGGTTCTGAAGTCTGCGGGTATGGCTAATAGCATGTGCAGATCAGAATTACCCCTAGGGAATTCCCAAGGAAAGTACCAGGTAGGACAATTGGGTGAGCCCTGGACAGACACAATCACCCCCCTGCAGGGGAGCCGATAACTGTAGAGAATCAGCTGGATGACTGGGGTCTGCACACTGTAGGGGAAACGGTCTTTCCCCAGAGGAATTCCATTTGAGAAGCAGCACACGGGGCTCAATCTGATGAGGGAGCAGCAGCGGAGGTCTCCCCGCTCTCGTGATCGTGAGGCAAACAGCGTATGGGAACCACCCACATGATAAACGGTGTGTGAGTGCGTGTGCACGTGCGTGATGCAACCTCGGTGAAGAGAGACAGTACAGAACCTCTCCTGTTTCACGCGCCCACCCATCTACCACCGTCCCATGTGCACGCTGTCCTTCCTCTCACATCTAGCTGACACGCTCTTTTATTTCTTTGTTGACTTTTAGGATGAAGTTTAACTTCAGAGGTTTTCAACCCTGAGTTCGGTGTGCCCGAAAGGACAGACACACCAGCACGGGCATTGTTTCCAGCAGAGTTTCCGGCTCCAGAGCATCCGGGTGGATTTTACAAAGGGTCTCAGATGCCAGAAATGTGCAGACAACTGTCTTGGTGTTTGCTGCATACACCGCAAGTAGGGCTTTGAATTGTTTTACCTAATGCGCGCGCGCACACACGCATGCGCACACACACACACACACACACACACACACGCGCGCGCGCGCACGCATGCGCACATGCACACACGCATGCACACACGCACCCGCACGCACACACACACGCACACACTTTTAGAAAGCGAAGGGTGGGTGGGGGAGAGAGGGTCAGAGGGAGAGACAGCATCTCAAGCAGGCTCCAGGTTCATCGCAGAGCCCGACGCGGGGCTTGAGCCCATGACCCCGGGACCATGACCTGAGCCGAAATCAAGAGTGGAATGCTCAACCAACTGAGCCACCCAGGCAGCCTTGAGTCTTCGTTAAGGAGACCTGTTTTATCTATTTACCAACCCTGCAATCTAAAACGAAGAAACAAAGCTATAATCTGTGGAGAAATCTATCATCTCCTCTGGAAAAAACATTGGGAGTGGAAAGAGCAGAACTGCATACTCCAGAGCAGGCCCCAGCGCCCCTTTAAAGAAAAAGTTAAAAGGCTCTTAAAAATTAATTCTCAATTCTTCTTTTTAGAGAACTTGACTCTTGCGCTCATTTTGACAGGTCCCATTGGCCTGGAGGGGCGTAACAAGCACCTGAAGAAACTGGCCACTTTTGGGATAAGGAATAGAAAGCATATTAGAACTGATTACCTGAACAACAAGACTTGGGCCACAGCAGTCATGTCACAGAGGCCCAGGGCACTCTGCAGCCTGGGGACAGGGTGCTTACACACAGCCCATTCTAGAGCAGCCGGCAGAGCAGGGCACCCAGCACTTTCCGGATGCCTGGACCACCACCAGGAGGTGGGATGCCATCCTTCACATCCTGGCCCCGGAGTGTGGGTGACAAGAGGACACGAAGGTGACTTTGGTAGAGCAAGGAGTTCTTTAACACTTCGAACCCCGGGACAGATTATGTCCCCCTTTTCTTTGTTAAACGCGGGGAGGAAAGGTAATTCTCCCCTTCAAATAATAAAAATGTACATGATATTCAAAGGCAAAGAAGCCACCGACATGTAAGAAGCTGGCCTAAGCTAAGTCTCGCGGGTCACAATAAGGCTGGCTCGTTGGGGTACGGACGATGTAAGGGGGCCTTACTGGTGAAAAACGGGAGAGCTAACACAAAGTGAGGCAGGTCAAGCCATAAATCCCAGCAGGCAACCACCTGCTCCGTCAAGATCTCCATCCCCGGGGGCAGCTGTGAACCACCTGAACTTGGGTCAACGGGATGAAACGCAAGCACGATGTGCCCTGTTTCTAGGAGAGACCACCCCTCACCTCCCCCGCCCCGCCCCAGCTTTCCAGCACGTTGGTAGAAGGCTGGTAGACACGCCAATAAGCCCTAAGCCTGGCAGAGACGGCAATACATACCCGGGTTGCAGGAGACACCGCAGAGGTGGCCGCTGGTCACGCGGGGCAGTGGCGGAGCTCAGACTGCCCTGAGCAGCCAGAGGTCTTCTTTAATAGTCTTCCCCTGTTTCTTTCAGTTTCCTTTTTAGTAAAAGGCTCTTCTCTTTTTTTTCCTTGTTTACCCCACTCTTCAGCTATGTGCATGTAGGGGCGTTTTAGAGAAATCACTCAGTTTCTCAGAAACACTTGAGATTCTTGACCAACCTCTTTGATGAGACTGTCCAATCAGGGGTGGCTTGGTGGGGGGGCGGGTGGAGATCAAGGAAACCCTCTTGAGAACCGAGCTATTAGCCGGTCATTGCATCAGCCGCCCCATAACCGAGACTGGCCTCCGCATAACCTCTCCACCCTCTTCCTGATCCCCACCCGAGCATCAGGATGACTAATTGTTATGTGGAGTCGTGGAGCGGCCGAAAGGCGACGGTGCCTTCCCCGCAGCTGTTGGCTGAGGCGGCGCAATGCAGTGGGAAGGATCATGAGTTCTGGGGCCGGGCGGACCTAGGTTTCAATCCCAGCTTGGGTATTTCTCTCGTTTCAACACCTGGGGCAAGTCACACTACCTCTCGGCCTCATCCTCGGTTTCCTCATCTGTGAAATGGGCATAAAGAAGCCTCCTCACTTTACCGTGGAGGGGACTGAGGACGAGACTACAGGCAAAGCCCCCGGCACGTGGCAGACACCCGTTAACGGTGGGGGCTTCTCGCCACGGACAAAAGGAAGAGGGAGGAGACGATGCAGGGTCGGTGCCAGCGGGACTGGGCGACAGACGGGGCCGCGGGCGCTCGGAGGAAGGGGGCGAGGGGCGCCGTGCCAGCCTCCGCGCCCCTCGTGGGGCCAGAACCCGGCGGGCAGCGAGCCGGGCTCTGAGGAGGATACTCCGGGCCCTCGCCTGCAGGCGGCTCCGGGAGGGCCACGTCTTCCGGCACCGCCCCGGCCTCCCGCCCTCCGTCATCCCCTCACTTACCGGCCCGGCCGGGCCCTTCAGCACAGCCGGCTCAGCCACGGGCGGCCTCCTTGGCGTCCTTGGAAACTCCTTCCGGCGGGAACCACTTCCGGCCAGGCTGTCCCACCATTGGCTGTTCGCGCGGGGGGGGCGGGACGGAGGCCGCGGGTGATTGGCTGGAGGCCCCGGCGCCGGCGGAACGCTGCTGGGCTGCGGGGTGCCGGCGGGACGGCCTCCGGGAGGACCGAGCGCTTCCGGTGCGTGTGGTGAGCCGCGGGCCGGGGGGCGGGAAGGGGCTGGCACCCGGCGGCGGCGGCGGCGGGAGAGCACCACACCCCTCCGCGCGGGCCTTTCTCCGTCCCTCGCCTGTCCTTCGTCGCTGCTGCCTTCCGGATGCGCGGTGCCCTGGGCCAGCCTTCCCTCCAGCTCTTGACAGCTCGGCCAACTTCTACTCATCCTTCAAAACCCATCTCTGGTAGTATCTTCTTTGTTGCCTTCCTCAGTCTGTGGCCTCCGGCGCAGGACCCGGGTTTTGTGTTTCATCTCTGTACACACGAGCCCCAACATACGGCTTAGCACAGAGTAGGTAATCAGGAAATGTTTGTCAGATGAGAATATCCTGTTTCTTTTAGTTTCTCTGTGCCCCCTCCACCCACCAGGTTGCACCTCGCAAAGATTTCTAGATGCTGGGGATCAAACAGTGAACAAAACACGGGAAGCCTTGTCCTCGTGGAGCTGACACGCCGGTGACCCTCAGGGCCACGCCCCCGTTCTGGGGCCTCATTTCTCCGGTGCCCTTACCTTTTCTTGCCCAACCTCTTTGTCTTAGCTGAACGCCCCCACACCAGGAAATGTTTCCCTTGTCTCCCCCGTTTGTCTTAGAAACATAAAAGGCAGCCTTTCCCCCCCTAAGGTTTACGTTGGCCCCTATGTTTCCCGTTCTTCTCCATTTTTGCGTGTTTTCCTTGCGTCAGCCTGGCCTCCTCCTCTTTTGCTCCGTTTGATTCGTTTTGCTGGTCCAGCCTCCAGTGCTGCTCAGCGCCTCTGCTCCCTCACCCCGTCCAGAGCACGGATTGCTCAGATGTCACCTTTTGTCGTAGGTCGGCCTCGGCCACCGTGGAGGAAGCGGCAGCCCCACGCCACCTGTGCTCTCCTCTGTCTTACTTTTCTCCTTAGGACTTCTCACTCCCTCCAGCCTGCGCTCACCCGCTCGAGGTGTGCGTCTCCTGCCGGCTCGTGAGCTTGGCGAGCACGGGGCGTCGCTGCCCTGTCGCTTGCTGGGCGCTCCTGCTGCCTGGTGAGTAGCCCACGCTCCGTCAACGTGAACACGGGAACGAGGCGCACACGAGGCCGGTGGTGTGGGGAGCCTTAGCATCCACCCTTCTGCGTTCATTCGGTCCTTGCTGCCTTGCCTCGTTAGGAGGGGGCTGGTGGGCCCCAGCCCGCCACTCTCTGAGCTTTCGCTGTAGACCTCTTTTTAAATTCCAGCCATTGGCCTCTCTCTTTTTTTAAAAATGTTTATTATTTATTTTTGAGAGAGAGAGAGGCAGAGCATGAGCAGGGGAGGGGCGGTGAGCGAGAGGGAGAGAGAGAATCCAAAGCAGGGTCCAGGCTCTGAGCTGTCAGCACAGAGCCCGAAGTGGGCCTCGAATTCATGAACCGCGAGATCATGACTTGAGCCAAAGTTGGACGCTCAACTGACTGAGCCCCCCAGGCATCCCCATTGGCCTCTTTTTAAAGTTGACCTGCAGGTGGGTGGGACTCCATCGGCACAGACCCTGGTGGGGGGACGCTGGTGGGTTCCCCGTGACCGGTCGGAAGGGCATGCTGTGGCGCGTGATGCTGGGCACAGGAGCCAAGACAGCTGAGCTGTCGGATCAGGATGGGCCGCAGGACCAGGCTGAGTAGGTGGAGGACAGAAACGCCCGTTAGTTCTCAATTAGTCCGTTACATTAGTTCTACTTGAGATGGGCTGGCCGGTTACAGGAGTTTTATTTTGCCTGCCTCAGTTGGACCGCATGTGGGGGTGCGGTTTTTGGAGGAGGTAGACGCCAGATGTTTGTTGAACCAAGATGTTATGCATTGGGTGGGGCGGCCCTGCGGGCAATCGGTGCCCTTTGGGGGCAAGGCGTGGAAGGGGTGAGGTGGTTGATTCCAGGGAAGGAGCTGGGTGATAGGCAGTCTGGAGTAGCCTAACAGAGGCCCTAGGGGGAATCTGTGGCGCTGCCCTGGCCCCATATACTGGAAGAGGGGCTCAGTGTGGTGCAGTAAGGTAGGGCCTGGTGGGCGGTCTTGGAAGTTGGTGGGTTGCCAAGTTTTAGCGCTGCTCCAGGGCGCCACCTGCTGTCCTGGGTGTACCTTGTCCTCCTGACTGGGCTTCATCTTAGAAGCACTGAATGGGGCTTCAGACTGAAGTACTTGTTTATAGAAACTAGTTGGCAGAAATTTACTGTGTATGATGGTTCAGATTTTCAGGAAGAACCCTTTAAAGAATTTTTTTTTACAGTTTGCTTACTTATTTAGAGAGCGTGCGCATGTAAGTTGGGGAGGGGCAGAGAGAGAGCGAGACAGAGAGTCCCAAGCAGGCTCCACACTGTCAGCGCAGAGTCCGGTGTGTGGCTGGAACTCACGAACCGTGAGATCATGACCTGAGCTCACGTCGGGTGCTGAACTGACAGAGCCACCCAGGTGCCCCAGGAAGAGTCTTTTAGAGAGGGGAGAGTCACTGCTGTGTGAGTGCGTGTTCGGACTGAAACTGGGGCTTTGGGAACACACCTTGGAAACTGGGGCATTGATTTCCCCAACAGCACCCTGCTCTTGTGCTGGGGGTCTGTCTCCCCAACTGGATGTTGTTGAGACAGGATGTCTAGGCGGGGCGGAGGGACTGAGGCCCAAGGGAGGGTGAAGGTGTGGGTGACATGCTTTTCACACTTGGTGGGTTCCGGACATCTTTCCGTTTTAGTATTTTCGGACCCACTCTCAGCGGCCCAAAGTGACCTTACAAAAGGCATCTTGAAATCTTGAATCTTTCTGTCCAGACATCCTGTCTCCATTCAGTCGGGTCCTCTTTTATGGTTTTCAATAAGGTTTGAGTTTTCTTCTTATAGGTCTTCTAATTTTTCATTGAAGTTATTCCCAGATATTCCATAGCCTCCATGCGAGGAAAAATGATATCTTCTAATTACGCCTGATTTATAGAAAAGCCCTCATTGAAAAAAATTTTTAATTAATTTTTTAATGTTTATTTTGAGAGAGAGAGAGGGATGGAGGGAGGCAGGCCGTGAGCCAGGAGAGGGGCAGAGAGTGAGAGGGAGACCCAGAATCGGAAGCAGGCTCCAGGCTCTAAGCTGTCAGCACAGAGCCTGATGTGGGGCTCGACCTCACGAACTGCAGGATTATGACCTGAGTCGAAGTCGGACGCTTAACCGACTGAGCCATCCTGGCGCCCCCCCCAAATTCCTCATTTTTAAATGTGTTTCTTCTTAGAATTTTCCAATCGTGGATTTGCTAGATGGTATGATTCTCTTAATTACATCCAGTGGTGAATGTCCGTCCACACGTATTTTCTGACGTCTGACCATGTTTGTCTCAGGCAGTTTGCCCTCCGACGATAGCAGGAAGCTGTGTCCCCAATGGCTTCCCTGGTGGCTTATGACGACTCGGACTCGGAGGCGGAGGCGGAGGCTGCGGAGAGTTCTGATGCCGCCGGCCGGGTGAAGGACGCCTTGCATGTGCTCAAACCTCGCGCGCAGGGTTTTGCCTCAGAAGCCCCCAATGCGACGGAAGGGGCCGCGCTGCCCACACAGCATGGCTCTCGCCAAGACCCAGCTGTCCATCGACTCCCGCTGGCTCGGCTCTGGAGAAGTGACCCCGGATCGTGCCCCAGCCAGCGGCTGCAGTGGCCCCGAACTGAGCCTGCGGTCACCTTCCCCCCAGGCAGGCCTCCTCGACCTTCCCTGTGGACCAGCCACGTTCCGGCTGGCAGTGTGCCCCTGGCGGCCGCCCGCTCGCAGCAGGCCAAGCTCTCCTGGGGGGCTTACGCCTTCCCCGAGCCATCGTTCTGTGCCCAAACCAAAGCCGCAGCCCCAGGTGGAAACCGCAGCTCTCTTCAGAGGAAGAGGTGTGAGGACCGTGTCGTGCCCTACATCCCCAAAAGACTAAGGCAGGCACAGCCGCCAAGCACGGCGGCAGGCCAGAGTAAGGATCCAGAGGCGCAGGGTCCGTCTGCGAGGCGCGCCCCTGCCCCCCTCCCTGTGGCCCCCCGAGTGTCCGAGTTCATTGAGCCGTATCTGGACAGTCAGTATAGAGAAACGACGATTCCCAAGAAAGTGCTTTTCCACCTGAGAAGCCACAGGGGCCCCGTCAACCGCATTCAGTGGTGTCCCGTCTCGGCGAAGAGTCACATGCTTCTCTCGGCTTCCATGGACAAAACCTTCAAGGTAAGACTTGAGGGACACGCCTTCTTCGGGGGCTCTTGGGAATCGGCTGCCGGGGTGTTCCGTTCTTCACAGCAGCGAGGTGGGGGTGCCGCGCCTTCCCGTGGGGGGCTTTGTGTGACTCTGTCCGTTGCCTTTAAAAGTGCGTTCGCGGCGGCCCACCCGGGACTGCCGGTTCCTCCGTCCCCTCTTCCCTGATGCCACCTCGCTGAGGACGCCAAGGGTGCTGGTCCCTGTCCCTCGTGGGGGCACCGAGGATGTGCAGGCGCACTGGAGCCCTGGGCGGGTGAGGCCGCTGAGCGAGGGCAGTGAGAGGGGGAGGGGCCCCGGCCCTTGCGAACGGGGCTGAGTGTCCAGCCATGTGCCCGCTCCGAGCCAGGCGGCGTGCTGGTCCCTGGCCTGAGGGCGTGCAGCACGATAGAGGCCATGGTCAAGTGGAGAGACTCTCCCAGCCCCCGGCTCGGGACCGTGAGGACCGGACTCTCTGTGGGATGCACGTGCTTTGCGAACCCCCCGCGAGGGACAGCACCCCGGCCCGGGAGGCCCCGGTGAAGGCTTCCAGAAGTGGGGGAAGGCTCATGTGGTGAAGGGGGCGACGTGGTGCCGAAGGGGGTCTTTGGCTGTAAGCACAGAAGTCTTGAGGTACCTGGTCGGGGGTGAGGGGCCCGAGGTTAGGGAAGTAGGTGGGGGGGTCAGACCAGGGATGGCTGCAGGTGCTGTGGAGGACTTCCGGTTTCCACAGAAACTTTTCTTGTTATTTTAGTTAATTAATTTATTTTTTAATGTTTACTTATTTTTAAAACATTTTTTTAGTGTTTATTTAGTTTTTGAAGGGGGGGACATGAGCGGGAAAGGGGCAGAGAGAGAGAGGGAGACACAGAATCTGAAGCAGGCTCCAGGCTCTGAGCTGTCAGCACAGAGCCTGATGCGGGGCTTGAACCCATGAGTTGTGAGATCATGACCTGAGCTGAAGTTGGATGCCCAACTGACTGAGCCACCTAGGCGCCCCAATGTTTAATTGTTTTTGAGAGATAGAGAGAGAGACAGAGTGCGAGCAGGGGAAGGGCAGAGAGAGGGAGACACAGAATCTGAAACGGGTTTCAGGCTCCGCGCTGTCAGCACAGAGCTCTGCATGGGTCTTGGACCCACAAGCCCAGAGATCATGACCCGAGTGGAAGTCGGCCGCTTGACTGGCTGAGGCGCCCCTCGCTGTTAACTTACCGAAAAGCTGATGACACTCAGACTCGCGGTAAGCAGTCCCAGGTACTCAGGTGTGCCGTGCGGCGGCTGCGTCACACCTCCCCTGACCTGTCTCCAGCCCCTCTGGGCTGTGCTCTGTCCCTCCTCCTCCTTGCTCCCGGCAGCACCTAGCAGGTGCTGAGGAAATGCGAGTTGAATGAGAGCTTCCTGGAAAGACAATGGCTCTGGAGTTGAAGGGACACGGCTTCAGACCCAGTTTTGCTGCCGAGCACCGGGTTGTTCATGGCGGGTCAGCAGGCCCCACTTCCGGTCTGGTGTCTCCTCTGTAAAGGGCACAGTCACACCTGTGATCAGGTGAGAAAAACGCTTCCAAACCCCTGGCTCAGAGCTCGCACCCCTCCAGGTGCTCAGTGAGTTCGGCTTCCTCCCTCTGTTTCCCTCACTGTTCTGGAACCATCCTGCCACCCTAGGAGGCATCTTCTGAAATGAAGACAGGAGGCCTAAGTGCAGTGAGGCTTTGGAATGAGCTGAATTGATGGGTGTCATTTTTAAGTGGCCAGTTTGGGTCCCGAGACCACTTGTCAGTGTTCTCCTCTGGCGAGGCTAACAGTTCGGGGACAGTGCCGCATCCCGCCTTCGGTCTGGAGCCCCAGGACTTTAACCCTTGGGTCTTTGGTGCTTTCCCTGTGGGGCTGGGGGCTCAGGAGGCTTCTGGCGTCCCCGATGTGCCCTGTGACAATCCCGGCGCTCCTTCCCGGGAGGCTGCGGCCCGTGGGGGACCCAGTGGGGACTCACCTCTTTGATCAGGAGCACTTCTGGGGGGTTTCTGGCGGGCCCGCGTGGGGCCTGTGTGGTGCCAGGCCGTGTCTGGCCAGAGTTAGAGGGGTCTGGGCTCAGGGTCAGCTTTGTGACCTTGAGCAACACACTTAACTTCTCAGAGTCCTTCCTCCGCGATCAAACGAGTCTGAGACCTACAGTTGGCACTTCTGAGGTGGGACACGTGCCCAGGCGCGTGCGTCTGAAGCCCCAGTCTAATGCCAGGCACGTGGTGGAGTTTTGTAGAGGGGGGTGCAGCTACAGGCAGGTCGCCTGACGGGCACGGGCGGCCCCTGTCTAGGACCCTGGTGGGGGGGGCCTGGCAGATGTTGGCAGCACAGGCCGGAGGAGGAGGCGGGATGGGCTGCCGTGGGCAGAGACGGGTGGAGGGATTGAGGGGCGCAGGTGTGCCCAGAGGATACCTTCCTCCTGCCCGCCCACCCAGGGGGTCGTGTCTGCTGATGGTGAGGGGCGGGCCTGAGTCCCGTGGGGACTGGTCTGTACGTGGCCTCGGCGAGGGGCTCCGTGGGCCCTGCTTGGATCACTTTTGCCCAGGTTTGGGTTTTCTAAGCCATCGGCTTGGGGTGCTGTGTTTGTTCAGTCGTGTAGTGCGTGCCTGTGGAGTGGATGCGGGTGCTCGGTGCCGTGCACTGGGGACGCAGGTCCCCTGGAGGGGGACCCTGGGTCGGCCCACTGGCTGTCACGCCCTGTGACCAGAAGGGGGCGCCGTTGGCCCATCTTGGGAAGCTGCTCAGGTGCAGGGACTGCGGTACAGCAGCCATGCTGGGGGTGACTCAGGGTGACTCACCGAGTCCCCGGCCGGCTGTTTGCTGTGTAACTGGCCTTGGTGGGGCTGGTGCGGTTGCCGTGCCCAGGCCCCCCGAGGAGGTGGGGTGTGTGGGTCCTGGGGGACAGGCCCCTCGCTCGGCCCAGCAGCCTCTGGGGGGCCTGTTCGCGGCGTTGGCCATCCCTCATGGGGAGCCTGTAGGGCTGGCGCAGGGAGGGGGGCCCAGGGGCAGAGCTCGGCTGCCCTCATGGCTGCCGGGGTCGGTGTCTCCTGACCCTCCTCTTCCTGCGGGGTCTCAACAAAGCAGGGCTTTGATAAGCCATACGTGCCGGTGGTCGGGCCAGGATCCTCCCTGCGTTGAGATACTGGCCGGCGTTCAGTGACAGAGTTATTCGGCAAGCTGGTGTTGGGCAACCCGCTAGCCCGCCGAGTGTGGAGGAGACGGGACGGGAAGACCGACGGGGGCCTCGGTGCGAGCAGGGCTCCCGTGAGGGCTGGTGTGCAGGGTGGCGTTCGTCCCCACGTCTGGTGTCACGGGGGCAGAGACCTTGGGGCCCGCAGGGTGGAGCGGGGTGTGGATGCCGAGTCTCCATGGACGCAGGGAGGGGTCCTGGCTTCCTGCAGCCCAGTCCTGGGCGGAGAGCAGACCGTAGGTGCAGCGGGGCAAGAGCTAGAAGGGGAGGTATGATGCGGTCCCCCAGCTCTGTGCTCCCGTCCTAGGGCGCCTTTCGTCTTCTGGCTCACGTCTGCCAGAGTGCCTTCCTGAGCCCCCTGCGTCAGGAAGGAGGGAAGAGCTTGGGGGACCAGGTCACCCCCTTTGGTTTGAATCCTTCTGCCGCTGACTGGCTCTGTGATCTTGGGCAAGTTACTTCTCTGAACCTCAGCCAACGTTACGTGAAGTGGAGACAAGATGATTCTGTGGGCCTCGCTGGCTTTTTGTGAGGAATAGATGATACTGGGCGTGGGCTTTGTGGGGCGGCGCCTGGCGCATAGTAGGCGCTTGCTGTGTGCTCACGGGCTCACTCTCCCAGGAGTCTGCTTCCTTCCCCACGTCACCGCGTCTCATTCTGCCTGCATAGCCGTGAACCAGATCTGCTACACCTCGTAGATTTTAAGCTTCCAGAACATGGGAACTGTGCCAGACCCATTTAAATATTATCTGTAGCACCTGGCACAACGTTTTGTACATGTTAAGTGATCAGTAGAGACTGAAAAAATTTTTCTTGGCTTTTATTTCCAGCCTTTGAGAAAGGATTTTACCTTAAGTGCGTAGCTTCTATTTGCCACTAGGGGGCACAGTAACACTTACTATAAGGCCACTCAAGCTTCTAGAATGTGAAAGAATCCTTGATTCAAGGTAACATTTACTGAAATATGACTTCTTTTCTGATCAAGAGAAAAACAACACAATCCATCTGATTAATCTAAAGAGCACGGAGTGCCAGTTCCTTCATCTCCTTAAAGTGTAGCTTCGGAATTCATAAATTTCAATTGGGTACATTACAGTGGAAAGATACTTATTTTAATATGTTCTAAATGTTCTGTGAGCTGTAAAATATGCTTATATTGGTTTTGAAAAATTTACAGCTGGAGAAATTAAGTAAGATAAGACAATGACTCATAACCGTGCACGGATGCTCTGTTTTCTTTCCTGCCGGTCCCCTCCTGCCCCCGCCTGGAGCACGCATCTGTTTCTCACAGTTGTAACCCCAGCACGGACACCCTTTCATATGCTCTCCTCATTTCCCCGTGTCCTCGTTTGGCTCAACGTGTTTGAATACCCGCCGCACGTAAAGGTGGGACTCGGGCTTTGAAGTCCATGGAACAAGTACAGATGTGGCCCGTTTCAGCCGGACGCGCGCAGCCCCCACCGCCGGCCCCACACGCGGAGCCCTCTGCTAGGCGCCAGGTGACGTGTTCTCAAAGGCACGCGACAGGCTTCCTGCTCCCAGGGACCGTTGTCCGTGCCCCAAAACCCTGGAGTTCTGAAGCACAGGAGGATGTTAAGTGAAACGTACGAACTAGGTGTTCATTTGGTTTACAGAATGGCTTCTTTGGGGGCTCTTTCCCTGTGTACCTCAGTGAGCCTTTCCCAGTTTTGACCGTGACCGCGATGAAAGCTTACTGTGAAAACCTTTGAAGGCGCAGAGCGCCTGAGGAGTGAAGAAAAAACCGGAAGCCGTTGGGAGTCCCAGCCCCGAGCCAGCACCTCCCGCACATGGGGGCCTCTCCCGTCTGGGCCCCCGCGCTCCTGCGCGTCTATGGAGTTGGGCCCCTGCGCAGTATGTGCTGTTTCACTCGGCTCCCTCCCCCCGCCCCACCATGCTTTGTGCTGTTCGTAAGGGGCATTTTTCTACCTTATTAAAATCTTCCCCGAACTTACTTTCAGGACTGTCGCGGATTCCAGACTTTGCCCTGTCATTTCCGTGTTGTTTCCCGTCACGACTTGCTCTCGTTTTCCGAATGGTCGGTGGCGCGGTCCACGTGGCCATACGTAGGTGTTGTCTTTTCTGCTGCCTTAACGTCGTTAAGATGGGCTTTGATTTATACCCAGGCTTGAGCTAATTAATAAGGGCCTCGTGTGTGGTGAGCGGAGCCTAAAAAGATGGGCAAACATCAGGACTGTTGTCACCCGAGGCCCCTGGAGTCCTGTCCGCACCTGCCACCTGGCGTCGGGGTGACTTGGGGAGGGTCCCGTTGCCTCTCTGACCCCCGTTTTCTCCTTGGTAAGTGGGTATAACGGACTGCTGACTAGCGCTGTCGCCGTGTAGAAGAGATGAGGAGACAGAGCAGGTGCCTAGCACACGGGAGGCCCGAGGAAGCACACTCCTCACCCTCCTGGTCCTTTCTGGTTAAACAGTCGGCAAAAAAAGATGAGTTAGAATCCTCCAACTAAATGTAACTCTCGGGTTGGTGAATCTTTTAATAGTCAGTCTATAGATGCAAGTTTCCCCAAGCGTTTCAATGTGAGTACTCCTGAGACAGATACTTTTAAAATTCAAAAAGTTTTTGGGTTTGTACCAAGCTGTTTACCTGCCCCCTTTTCTTAAAAAAATGTTTTTTTAATGTTTTATTTATTTTTGAGCAGAGGGACACAGAGCATGAGCAGGGGAGGGGCAGAGAGAGGGAGACACAGAATTGGAAGCAGGCTCCAGGCTCCGAGCTGTCAGCACAGAGCCCGATGTGGGGTTTTGAACCCATGAACCGTGAGATCGTGACCTGAGCCAAAGTCGGATGCTCAACCGACTGAGCCAGGGTTTCATGTCTGGGCCTCTGGCGGCACCAGGAGGAGTGATTTCATACCCGAAGAGGCCCCGGAGTGAGTCCGGGGCAAGGAAGAGACGCCCACCTCGGGGAGCACCGGGCTCAGATGGGTCTCAGGCCCCCTCCCTTACGTGTGCGCGAAGGAAAGGGTTTGTTCTGGAGGCTGAAGACCCAGGCTGGGGGTCTCACTGTGCTGCTGGCGGCTCTGTGGCCTCCGGCAGTGAGTGCTCGCCATCCCTGAGCGCTCACCGCCTGCTAGGAATGGTTCCAGGCACTCCAGCTCCTCTTCAGACAGGCCTCTGAGGCCAGGGCTGTACTTATTCCCACTTCCCAGACGAGGGAGCTGAGGCCCAGAGAGGTTAAGGGATTTGTCCAAGGTCACACAGCTGGTAAAGTGTAGAAGCAAGATGAGAAGCTGTCGGAGCTAACGGGGGTGAGAGACTCCTTTAAGGGAGGGGAAGGCACAGCCCCTGGTCCAAGTGGTGCCGGGGCCCGGTCCCAGCTCCGGAGATCTTGTGGTTCTGTTAAGGGACACGAGGAGAAGAGATGATTTCCACGGTGGTTTGGATTTGCATTTTTATGTATTACAGGACCCCGTTGATTTATCATTGTTAGCGGATCTGATTGTGTTAGGGTATCTTTGACGTGCTTTGTAGGAAGTAATATATCTCAGACTCAAAGACAAGGAATTTATGGATTCAAGTGCCAGAGTGAAGGTTTATTTCAGTTTTGAAAGAATGATTCTTGATGGATTTTACAAAATGAGGTGGAGAAGGGATTTGACGTGTAGAGTGAGGAGTCGTGGCACATTATGCAGATGACGGGCAATTTATTCCAAGCACGAGGCAAATCTATTGGAAATGAGGGCCGCACAGCTGGGGAGGAGGGCTGGGCCGTGGTGGTGGGCGTTTGGTATTTGGGGAGTGAATGATTAACAGTGCACTGAGGGTAATTAGGTGAAGGCAGGAGAGAGGGGCTGTGCGCGTGCGTGCGTGCGTGCACGTGTGGTGTGTTCACAGATAGCTGGGCCCACCTTCCTCCGACAGAGGCCCGGGGAGGGGAGGACGAGGGTCTGAGGGCACCCAGTGGGGTTGGGTGCCGCTGGCGCGGACCTGGGTGCAGCGTAGGAAGTGTTCCCCTCTCGGGTTTGCTTTTCTTCCTCCCTCCTTCTGTGTGTTTTCGGTCCCGGAAAGTTCACGGTCATCTCAGTGGTCCTGAGGTGGGAGTGAGGGCTTCAGGCTGGTCTACGGCAGGGCTGCCGAGCCTCCGGGAATTGCTGCGAGGTCCCGAGCTGGAAACTTCTCTTCGTGGGAAGTGAAGGTTGTTGTGTGTTTTTTTTTTTTTGACACTCCTCTCCCCCATATGAAAGCTGCAACGTTTCTGAGGCCAACAAATGAGACATTTCCCACTTTCCGTTTGCTTGCCAGAAGGGCCTGCAAGCATGCTGCTTGCAGAAAAAACCCCAGGCTGCAGGAGGAACGAGAGGAGGAAAGCGCGGCAGAACCCGGGCTGCGTTTCCTGCGGTTTGAAAACTTTATTCCACTGAACTCTTAACAGCTCGGGGTGCCCGGGGCAGGGCCCTGTGCCTGCCGGCAGCTGCCGGGGAGAAAGCGGCGCCCTGTGAAGGTGCAGACTCTGTCCTCGGGGAACTGGCCTCCTCCAGCCTCATCCCGGGTCATTAAGGGAAGAATAGAGCAATCTGGGAAAATGCTTTTAATGTAATTGAAAAACGCAGATTGCAAAACTGGCCCGGGCAGGCATTGAGGCAGTCTAGTAAATTATTTCTTGCTGCTTTTAAAACCTGGACGCAGAAGACTCCTGAAACTGCCCATCGAGTGCCCAGTGATGGCTTGGTCTTCCTCCTCAAAAAAAAAAAAGTTGTTTTAGATTGAACTTCGTTTTATCATAAACGTAGTAAAATTTTGGGGAAAAAAAGGAAAAAAGGCCAAAACTGAAAATGTAACCGTCGGGCTTGCACGAGGCGTAACCGTTGTGAACACCACATAAGTGGCTTTTCCTTTCAGTGTTTTTCCCATGAGCGTCGGCTGGTTGGAATTATACAGCCGATACTTTGTTTTGTGAGCAGCATTTAAAAATCAGGTGCCGGTTATCTCCCCCTCCCCCGCAAACCGCTAGTGTTTTCACCCCTTAAGAGAAGGGGTGGGTCCGTCAGTCCAGCCTCCCAGCCTTTCCTCATAGCTTCTGCTGTGTCTGCTCAGGCGTCCCAGACGGGAGACCCCTGGGATGGGGGAAGTGGGACGGGAGACCCCTGGGATGGGGGAAGTGGGGCAGGCCGCAGGGGCGAGGGCACCGGGATGGCCAGAAGGGTACGAGAGGGAGGCCAGCGGTGTCCGCCCCGGACCCCCCCAGGGAAGCCTGCCTCATGTGGCCCCCCTCCGCCAAGCTTCCTCAGGTCTCTTGAGGTGACAGGACCACAGAGAGCTTGCCCCAAGCCCCTCCCACGCGCTGTGACCCAGGCTGAAAAGCAGGAGGACCAGATGGCCATAGGAACCTAGCGACAAAGAGGCCCCAGTGGGGGTCCTGGAGCTGCTTCCAGGCCTGTCTTCCTTCACTAGGGGTGAGGCATCGGGGACCACATCCCTGACCCCCCAAGCACCCCACGGAACTGGGGCCACAGAGAGCCAGGTGACACCACTGGACTGCCTGTCAAAGGCTCCAACCTGGGGACTCCGCTTGGCTGGGTGGTCTGGGTGTCCCTGAATGGATAGAGCTTCCAGTTTTCTTTTCTTTCTAGTTTTTGATCTCTTTGCCTTTCTCTGTTTTGTTTTCCTGGGAAATTTCCTCCAGCTCTTTCAATCTCTCTCTCTCTCTTTTTTTTTTCCATTTTGTATTTCTGCTGTCATACACTTAAACTGTTTTTTACTGAAGTATAACTTCTATTCAGGAAAGTGTTCTATTCTGATCTATCATATTTTTACATTCTCAGAGCTGTTTCTCGTTTTCTGAATGTTCCTTTTTTTAAAGATGTCATTTTTTTTTTATTGCATATGTACGAGGTCTTTTCTTAGCTCTTGGAGTTCTTTGAAAGTTTTCCTGTGTTTTCGAAAATGTTTCTGCCCCTTGTCACCTCCTTTTATCTCTTGTTTTGGTGTCTGTGTTTCACGTGAGGGTCGTTCTTCTCATTCCCGTTCAGGAAGGAGGCCCAGAGACCCTGATCTGACCAGAGGCTCGGAGTGTGCATGTGTGTGCACATGCCTGTGTGTGCGTGCACACACTTGTGCACGCGCATGGATGGGGCCTGGCCGCAGGGAGGTTGATGCCGGGTGATGAGGAGGCTGGCTGCTGCTTAGCGCAGGACCCCCACATGGGAACCCCTCTAGGTATTTTGGGGAGCCTGGTCAGTATCCCAGAGGTAACTCTTCCCGCGCTGGCTGCCTGCGTCCCAGCGCCTGAGCAGGGCGGGGGGCTGGGGTCTCCGTGCGTGCTGTGCGGACGTCACGCTCTCCGCAGTGTCTTCCGGCTGCTTTTTTCCTCTCCTGTCTCGTGCACACCTTTCCCTCTGAGTGCACGGATCTGTTTTGTTCTTTTTACTGGCCCCGTAGCCTTCCATTTGTGACACACGCCATCATTTATGTATAAGTGCGACCAGGCCTTCTTCCCCTCGACAGCGGTAGAAGTAGTAACTTTCTTCAGCGTTCACTGATGGGGCGGTGTCTTGTGCAAGAACCAGAGGAATCCGTGTACGCGCAGCTTCTTCAGAAGCGAGCCGGGGCCTCGCCGAAGCTCAATCAGGGTCCGTGGCCCTGGGTGTTGTCCGTCAATCCCCTGCAGCCTCCGTGGTTCTCTTACCTGGCAGTTTGCAGAGAACGATCCTGACCCATCATCATGTCCCTACCCCCTGCAGTGAATTGTTTGAGTGTGAGATTTGCCATTTTATTATTGTTATTATTATTTACAGAGAAAACCTGACTCTGTTTGTGGTCAAGTCTGGGGACCTTTCCCTTTGTGAATGTCCTGTGGCTTCAGAGGGTGGGGTGTCTTCCCCCATCTCAGGATCTGAGAAACAGTCACCTCTGTCTGACCTTCACCTCGCGGTGATTAGCTTGAGCCGGTTCCCGTCCTCGTCGTCTCTCCCGGGCTCTCTGCGGGTCCGGGGCCGGCAGTGCCCGCCGTGATAAATGGGCGCTCCGTGCCAGGGATCGATTGGTATATTAAGGAGCAGCCCTGCTTTGCGACGCTCCCCCACACGGGTGCTGGCTCCTAATGATGTAAAACGACCTCCTTCCCATCCAGCTTATTCCGCAGGGCACGGGCGCGCCACGGCCGCCCCAACATTTGCTCAAAAATGAAATGTTGTTTTTGACCATAAAAGAAATACATGTACGCTCTGGAAAAAACAGGAAGGTATAAAGGAAAAAATTGCCCATTATCTCTGCACCCAGAGGCAACGACTGTAGACTTTTGGTGTATTTCCATCCAGTCTTTGAAAATAAAAGGCGACAGAGTGGAGTTCCAACTATCCGTGTAATTTTAAAGCCCTCTTTGCCCCCGCGCACGGCAGCCGCCGCGTTTGTGCGCTGTGACTGATTGCGGTGGTTTCCAGTGCGGCCTGTGAGCCCCCCGGGGTCTTCGAGACCCTCTCACGGGGCGTGGAGGGGTGAACATTGTTTTCGTGAGAGCACATAGAAGTTGTTTGCCGTCTCCACTCTCGCCCTCCCGTGAGCGTACGCGGAGTTCTCCGGAGGCTGCGGGGCGTGTGTGGTGACAGCAGATGAGAGGCGGAGAGCCCCCCGCCTCGGATCAAGCCAGCCATCAAGGGGATGGCAAAACCGTCGGCAGCGCCTTCTCCCTGAATTTCATTTTTCTGTCTTCGAAAATACAATTATTTTTCATGAAAGATGTTATTTATGTTGACACGTAATGCGTTTCCTAGCATTACTTTTAAATAAGCTAATATTTAAAGAATTTTTTTTGAACATTTATTCAATTTTGAGAGACAGAGAAAGAGTGTCAGCAGGGGAGGAGCAGAGAGAGAGAGGGAGACACAGAATCTGAAGCGGGCTCCAGGCTCAGCGCTAGCAGTCAGCACAGAGCCCGATGCGGGGCCCCGAACCCACGAACCGTGAGATCACGACCTGAGCCGAAGCCGGACGCTCAACCAACTGAGCTACCCAGGCGCCCCATCAGCTAATATTTTTAAGTGTTCTCAGTTTTGATTTCAAATATGCTAAATACAGATCGATAGTAACCCTCATACCCAGCAGCTGTGTGGAGTCCTTGCTACCTTCAGAGAGTGTAAAGGGGTCACAGCAAAAGGCTTGAACAGCACAGTTTTATTTGTGTCTGTAATTTCATTTTGGGCGGCCACGCATGTTGGTAATAACAGCGTCACGCCGCGGCTCCGGTGGACGTGTGTAGGCTCAGCCCCGACTGCGTCATTGCCTCCTCTTGCTTGGTTAGATCGGCAAACGGTGTGGCCAAAACATGATCCAGGAGGGTCCCAGCCTCCCTTGGCCCCCCGCCCCTTCTCTCTGCCCTGCCTTCTCCCCTCTGCGAGGGCGATTTGCCAGCATTACAAGATGTCGGGAGCAAATCTCCCGATTCCTACATACGCCTCAATTGTGATTATCCTTTGAACGCCCTCCCATCAGTTCCCGGCCCCTCCGGGCGTGTGGTTTGCACAGCGCGTGCTGTTGTGCACAGGCTGCCTCTCCTGGTTCACGTTCTCGCCCAGCCTCTCCCGCCGCAGTGTCGCCGCGCCTGTGCAGGGCTGTCAGTGTGTGCTGGTTCCATGACGCCCCATCGAGTTGATTAACTGTAATTTACTCAGCTGTCCTTGGACACTTAGGTGGTTTCTAATTTTTGCTATTATAGAGAATGCTGAAGTGGTTATCTTCATGCATGAAATCCTTTTCTGTTGGATTATTTCTTTCAGATTCATTCCCAGAAGTAGGACTGCGGGGTCAAAGGCTTGTGCATTTTCATGGGTCCAGATACGTCTCCGGTCAGATTGCTTTCCAAAAGGATTATACCAATTTGCACCGCCACCGCAAAGCCTGTGTAATAACCAACTATTTTGCTTAACTATCATGCCTAGAATTTTCCCTCGGAGCCCCGAGGGGGCAAAGGCCCTTCTCTAAGTGAATGTGATCTATAATTATTTAGACTAACACCAAAATTGCTTTCAGAATGTTTTTAACCTGCTGAGTTTAGAATTCTAACTCGCACACAAGCCGGCATTAACAGTATCACAACGAGCGATTTCTCTGCCTGCTCACAGTGTGTTTACACAGCCCGACCACTGCGGGGGGTGGGGGGGGCCCTCGAGAGCTTTTATAAACACAAGTGGTCTCTCTCTGAACTAGCTGAAGTGTTATTTTGAAAGGTACAGAAACACAAATTAAAACACATTTTCATTGTAACCTTTGGTTAGAAAAGTTGTTTGTTTTTGTGCTGGTCTCTTTCCATGTTCTTTGCTCTCATTCAAGTGTGTTCCGAAATGTCCCGGCTCCTTGGAGTCTTGCCATGACGCCCTTAGCCCGGTGACAGGGACTGGCGGGGGAGCACAGCAGCTGTCCTCCGGTCGGAGGAGGAGGAGCGGGTCGTCCTCTGGTCTGGGGCAGAGGCAGGGCTCCTGGCGGAACCTGCAGGGGAAGAGGTTGCCGGTGTGCAAGGAAGAACTTTGCCGGCACTCAGGACGGGTCCCCCGGGCAGTGGGTGCCTTGGGAAGGGGTGAGGATGCAAGGGATCAGAGCAGGTGGGCGTCCACGTTGCCCGTGGCCCGGGAAGTAGATGCAGGCAGGGGTCGGGGACTCTAAGACTCCTCCTGGGATGGCGTGCGCCCCAGAGACCGTGTGCTGGCCGGGAGGGCCCTGTGCGCTATGAGCCCTCCGGCGAGGGAGGCTCGGCCCCTCCCTGAGCTCTCTGGGCTTTCCAGGCTCTCCTCTGTGAAATAATTACCTCACGGGGCTGAAGGGATCAGACGAAGTTGGACGTGTGAATCCAGCGTGTAGGCCCTGAAGCCCTTACAGATGGAAGGTGCTATCGGGAGCCTCAAGCCAGGGCTTATTCTGTAATTGCCTCCCGGGCCGAGCTCTGAAGCACGGGCGGCTTGCGGTGCAGGGCGCCTCCAGTAGCTGTGATTCGTGGGACACATCATATGGCGCACGCCCCGGGGGCCCGCGGGCCTCTCCAGGAGCCTGGACCCTTCTAGACGTGCCTGTCTGTCCTCCGGCTCAGCAGTGACGCTGGCTCCTGGCGGCCGGTACACTTGGACACGCTGCTGGACCCGCTGCCGCTGCTGTGTGGCCAGCCAGTGCCTCAGGCCTCCTGTGTGGCGCTCTGCCTGCGGCGTGTGCCCCGGGGGCCCCAGGGATCAGATGCCCCAGAGGGCGGGAGAGAGGACTTGCTATCTTGCTGTCTTCACCTCTTTCTTCATTTGGTCACGTGTGGTCCAGTCGTGGATTAGATGCTGGGCTGTGGACAGGCTCTGGGCTCTGAGGGCACCGGCCAGACCCCTGCTGGCAAGAAAGCTAATGGAGGCCAGGCCTCGAAATAGGCCAGGGCGTGAAAACGTGGCGGGCCCTCCAGGGACCACCTGCGTTGGTCATTGGCACGAAGTGGGGAGCGGGGTGGGTCTGTTGGGGTCGGGGCACAAGGGGAAGGTCGAGCTGGGTCTTTTTTTTTTTAATGTTTTTTTTTTTTTTAATTTATTTTTGAGAGCGCAAGAGAGACAGCATGAGCAGGGGAGGGTCAGAGAGAGGAGTCACAGGATCTGAAGACAGACTCCAGGCTCTGAGCTGTCAGCACAGAGCCTGACGCGGGGCTCAAACCCACGAGCCGTGAGATCATGACCTGAGCTGAAGCTGGATGCTCAACCGACTGCGCCCCCTAGGCGCCCCCGAGCTGGGTCTTGGAAGGCGAGGAGCTGAGTAGCCAGGTGGGTGGGGAGGATAGGCCTCTGCTGCCTGAGTGCCACGCTGTGGCGTGGGGCCGTGCAGGCAGGTCTGGGCGGTGCTGGGTGCACTGGGGGAGCCAGGCTGGACCTGTGGGGGGCTGTAGGCCTGCCCCGCCGGGGGCCACACCAGGGCTTTGTACCTCGTCCACTCACAGCCGGGGTACAGGACGGCTCCACCGGGGGGCTGAGCCCCGGCCCTGTGCCTTTGGACTCCGGCTCCGTGTGAGTTATAGAACTCTTGGGACCTTCGTTCCCCGTCAGTATGTGGGGTGATGCCAGCATCTGCAGTTGACCGAGGTTACACAGGAAGGATCACGGGGAACCCTTAGGAGAGTACCAGGCACGTCACAAGCCCTTCATCATGTAAACTGACAGCGGCAGCGGCAGTGGCATCCTCACGCCCATTTTACAGATGAGGAAAACTGAGTACCAGGGAGGACGTTGAAGAACACGTAGCTCCTGAACACAGAGCTGGTGTTCGGACTCCCCCTTTTCTGCCACTGCGTTCTTGGGTTGTTCTGCGTCAGCTTCCCACTTGGGGGTTCCGGAAAGTAGTCATGTGAATGTGGGCAAGGTCCTTAATTGTTCCGAGTCTTAATTAGTTCGCCTGCAAAATGGGAAGAGCTCTAACCTAAGTTCCATGATGCGGGGAATTTGTCTCTTGATTGTTGTGTCTCTAGTTCCTAGAGGAACTAGCTCAGCATGTAGTAGGTGCTTAAAAAACCCTTGGGCAGCGAATGAATAACCCCTACGCAGTCGGCCGTGAACCTCAGGGCAGGGGGAGCTCGGGGCTGGGCCTTCTCGCAGGCCGTGGCCCTTCCCCCCACCCCTGGCCCTTTCGGGAAGCGTCCTGGGTGGGGGGGGGGTGGCGGCATTGGGGGGCTTTGAGGACTGTAGCTGGGAGCTCAGTCAAACTGGTGGCTGCTCCCAGTCTGAACTGTGCGTTTATACTCCCGGGTAACGGGCTTGGTCGCTCCTTGCAGCTCGTGTGTTTGTTTATTTATTGTTTGTTTGTAAGTCGTAAATCCAGAAAGGATTTGAGGAGGCTTACCATCAAAGATACGAGTACAGTAAAGCTGTTAGAACAAAACAGACCGTGAAAAGCCACCCTGAAAAGAGAAGGCGCCCCATCAATCAAGCCCAGAGCCGACCACGTTGCAGGGCTGGCGGCTTCATCTCACTCCGCTCCTCCTCACAGCCCCGGGGCAGGGGGGAGGGGCAGGAAGCCTGCTCGAGCGGCCGCGTGTGGGGACGTGGGCCCGCTGGACGGTGCTCAGATCCCGGGATGAGATCTGGGGACCAGAGGGGCGGCCGGTGGGGGGGAGGGCGGTGAGGCGCAGCCAGGGCTGCGGGCCTCTGGGCCACACTGCCGGGCCGTCTTCTGCAGTTCCGCTTCTCTCCTGCCAAACGGCGACAGTAGAACTTGTCCAGCTCAGAGAGTTCACAGAGCCCTGGTGAGGATCGCACGCGGCAGTCTTCGGCCCGTGGGGCCCGGTGCTTGGAAAGTGCCCCTGCGAGTCCGCCCTGTGTGGGTGGGCTGTGGTCCCGCGGGGAACATCATCCTGGGTGGAGGGCTCGGGTCGCTCGCTCGGGCCCCGCGTTCGGAGGAGGGGCAGCGTGGCGCGCCCTGCGTGCCCTCGGCTCTGTCCACACCGACGCCATCCGCACCGAGCGTGGACTGTTCATTATCGCTTAAAAACACTTACGAAGTTCGAAGCGAAGGGAACATACTTTTTAATTATTTCTCTACTTGTCTCTGGCACTGCTGTTGTCAAGGAAACCAAAGCCTTGGAAAAGCTTTTCAGCTTGTCGGTCGGAAGAGGATACTTGCGCAGCGCTCATGTCTGTGGAAACGGACCTGTCGTTCTGGAACAAAATCTGCTTTTAAAAGGACTGGCTTCCTTCACTTCTTCCCAAGGGTCCCTTTTTGACTTTTTAAACACAAGATGCAAGGTTGTTATTGGTATTTTCTCTTTCAAAAGAACTGCCCGCATTCTTGACCCCTAGTATTTCATTCATTCAGCATCTGATGCAAGAGTTGGGTGCTGGGATGAGTAGGGCGTCTGACGCTCCTTGAAAGGCTCTGGGGCTCCGGGAAGAAGGAACAGGCAGACAAGTACACCACGGCCTTCACCTGCTGCCCAGGAGTGGGGGAGGGGCCCGAACGGCGGCCCCAGGGAGGGGCCGGGTCAGTGGGGGTCCCAAGGAGTCTCAGGATCCATAGAAAGAGCTCAGTAGCAAGGAAATGGAAGAGTCTTCCAGGGAGAGGGAACAGACTAGACGAAGGCTGGAGGGTGTGGAGGAAGGTGCTGCCAGCGGCTGGCCGCTGGCGAAACTGCTGGGACGGGCACGTGAAACAAGGTGGCAGGGCTGGGGGAGACTCGGGGGCGGGACGAGGGGCGTGTGGAGCGTGGTGGGGTCCCCGAGCCTGCCGCACGGGGCTCTTCTCGACGGAAGGGCCGCCGCTGACACGCCTCGAACTCAGCATCCCACCTGGGCTGCAGGGGTGCGGTGTCCATGTGGTGTCTCAGCCCGCAGGCCAGTCAGACTCTACGATCATCGGACCCCATCGAGGTCATTGGTTTTATATGGAAAAAATAATAAAGCACTGTTAGAAAAACAGGAGTCTTTCTTCGAAACAGCCCTCGTTATTTCTCTTTTAAAACTTTTGAAGACTCTTCGGTGTAGAGAAGAGTTGTAAAATTCAGGGAGTTTCTGTATCTTGTCACTCAGCCTTCCTCTCCATCTTACAGAACCCTGGTACGGCTGTCAAAACTAAGAAATTAATACCAGGACAGCTCTGCGCACTGTAGACTTTTTCAGGTTTCACCAGTCTCCCCACTTACATCCCTTTTCTGTTTCGGGATCCAGCCCAGGACCTAGCGTTGCATTTAGAGCTCTCGTCATTTCTGTCGTTACTGGTTTTGGGTCGGGGTGCCGGGGGCCGACTGAAC
This sequence comes from Mungos mungo, assembly GCA_004023785.1. NCBI lineage: Eukaryota > Metazoa > Chordata > Mammalia > Carnivora > Herpestidae > Mungos > Mungos mungo. The sequence continues at coordinate 201,555 of PISW01001504.1, read as the reverse complement.
CTCATCCCCGCTGGGGCAGGTGGTGTCCACCTGGACGCAGCTTTCTGCGCCCACTCCCCCCGAGCCGGCTGTGGCTCTGGTGATGGCCCCCAACTCTCGGTGCCTTCTCTTTTCCTTCTTTTCCTTCCTGTTTTCCTTCTGGGTTGAACCCAGCCAGACCTGTGGGCTCATGTTGACCTTAGTGAGGGCTTCGTGAGTGACCTTCGTGCGTGTTAAGGCATCGACTGGGAGTGACTCGCGTGGCATTTAGTGAGGCAAATGGGAATGTTCTAGACGCACGGCCTCAGACAGAAGTCCTGCTCTCCCCAGTCCCCTCCTCGGGTCGCACTCCCCCTGCCTTTCCCTCTCTTCTCCTTTCTTTACCTTTTCCGTCCTGCCTTCTCCTGCGCCCACCCTGCTCTCCCCCCTTTCCCTCTTCGCCTCGTCCCCCCCACCCCTGCTTCCGCAGCTTCCACTCCCTCCCTCCTTTCCTTTCCCCGAGACAGGCCACTGAAGCTGTTGCCACGGAAACAAGCCCAGCAGAAGCTCCTCTTTGCTTTCTGGATGCTTCTAATGATGGTGACGCAGATACTGTTGAGTTCTAGAATCAGCTAAGCCCTGGCCTGTGGCCTCTGGAGCCCCTTCATTTTCCAAAGGCCAGACCAGTGCCACGGCTCATAATTCAGTTCAGTAGATGGTCATTTTTGATTTGGAAACTTTAAAATCTGAGCAATCCATTTTCCTCTTGCTCCAGAAGACCAGTTGCAACCACTGTGAAAACTGTTCAGCAGGGTTTACTTACACTAACAGAGGGAGGGCAGCACGGAAGGTGCTGGTGCTGGGGGTCCCTCCAGTGACTTAGTTTCAGGTGGGAGGGGGGCCTGCGCGTTCACCAAGTTCCCGGGATGGGTGGCCAGTTGCTGTTCAGGGGTGTTCAGGGGCCGAGGGAATAGAATCGGGGCCTTGGAAAATCTCCAGATACTGGGTTTCACTCAGCAGATACTCAGGGAAGGGCTCGCAGGTTCCTGCCCGGGGCGGGGGACGGGGTGTCCGTCCTGGAGCCACAGGGCTGTGTGTGTGCGCGCGCGCCGGGCAGCCTGCGCTTGACCAGAGTGGCTGACACTCCCTGGTGTTTGTCGAGTGACCGACGTGTCCAGTTCTGCTGCACAGCCGCGGCCGGCTCGTCCGGTGGCTGTTGGCCTCTGGCCTTCGCGGAGCTGGTCCGTGGCCGTGGCGGCCCGTCCCTTTCTGTTTGTTCAGGGCTTGACTCGGGCTCAGCTTATTGGCATTAGCTCGGATCTGGAGCTTTGCCGTTCAGCCAACACCAGCTAATAGCCCAGCGGGAAGAGTTAGTTTGTGTGTTATATTTAAGTTAGGACTTATTCCCAAAGGTTACTTTGCTTAATAAAAACCCTAAGCCTTTATTACTGTGCTTGTGGGTATCCTGGCTCTAGGGTGTAAAAGTAAGATTTAGAAAATCCAAACGTCGTTGGTGGAAACGCAAAAACGTTTTCATTAACAGAGGGCGTGATAAAAAGCACGGCTGGGTCCGTCTGTGCCTAAATGGCCTTCCTGCACTTGAGTCTTTTTATTTTCATACTCATTTTGAGCCTATCTAAGTATCACCGCTCAGCAGTGAATTTTAAAGGAAGGAGGCTTTGGTGTGTGAATAACTTCACAATATTTCCAGTCGGTTGTTGCGCCTTAAGTTGATAATGGACCCCACACAGCAGTCACTAATGGATGATAATCTGGAGTGTTTTTGTTATTGTTGTTTTTATTTTAGAAGAAAGGTTTGAAATTAGCATAGTAAATCTCTGTGGGATCTTTGCAAATAAAAGAATATTCACGTTAAAAACAACTTTCAGGAAAGATGTATGGTAATGAATAAAACATCAGTGAGTGAAAATAAGCGTGTTTAATTATTCAAGTAGAAGTAGTAATTTAAACTAATTATTGCTTGTGGATTTCATAATTCAGTTTTTGTCTCGAAGTAATATTTCCTCTGGGCCTCCGGGGCGCGGCGGCGGCTCGCGGAGCAGGCGAGGCCCCTCCTGTGGTCCCCCCCCCCGGCCCGCCGCTTGGAGCTTGGAGCGGCTTTGGCTGGGCTTCCTCGGTGGCCTCAGTGCCGCTGGGATCCCCCCCCTGGCGCCACCTAATTAAGCATTTCCTTGCTGATCACCTCTGGCTGCTCCAGGAGTCTCTGCCCAGGCCTGCCCAGGAGTTCTGGGTGTCCTGGGAGATGGGGGGCTGGACCCCTCCCTCCCCCCCAGTGTCTTCGGGTCTGGCAGAAGTGACCCTGAGCCCCACGGCCCCGTGTCCCCGCTTCCCCATGAGGCAAGTCCTTGTCCATCTGGGCTGCCTCAAGTTCTGTCTCCTCTGGGCGCCCCCTCCACTCAACTGCCCCCCGCCCCAGAATCGATCACTTCTTTCTTCCCATAGCTTTGTACCAGCAGGTTCTTGTGCGCCTTTTAAGAAAATGTTTTTGTTGGTTTTAATTTCTTCTTGTTTTTGGCTTTTCGCTTTCTCTCTGATGCTAAAAGAAACACTGCCCGTGTACAGAAACAGAAAAGAACTGGAGAGTTGAAGAAGCAGGGGCGTGATGAGGCTGCCCTCCTCTCGGGGCGCCGGTGCCCGTCCTTCCCCTGGAGTCCGGGGTGTCATCCCGGCACATGCTCCCAGGAGGGGCCCCTCGCGCTCCTTGGCGCAGCTTCCTGGGGTGTGACTGGCGTTAGTGGAAGGTGGTGAGGGGGTAGTTAAGTGCTGGACGGCATTTCTGCTCAGTGGTGCCAAGGCTTTTAAAACCCAGTTTTGAATGCACTTCCCGTGGCCGCCCGTGATGGCGGGGGGGCGGGGGGGTACTGTCTGCCCCTCTCTCTACTGCACAGACGCTCTCTGGAGCAGATCTTGACAATCCAGGTGAAATTATGATTCTACCCCCCCTCGGAAAGTGAAGGGAAGGCTTTCTATTTGTAACTTCTTCCCAAGTGTCCTCTGTCAAAGAGTAGTGACGCCTGCCCTTCTGACACATGATCGCCGTCATTACCTCGGAGTAATCCCACTCCTTCCATCGCAGCCCGAGAGCTTTCCATCCATCACGTCAGGAAAGACAACCTTTACTTAAGATACTTTTATCCATTTCCTTTGTTATTACTTTTTTCTAAAAAAATAACCCTCTGACTTCACAGGCATGATGTGGGCAAGTGAGTGACTCATTTCTTTGCGGGGTTATTACTGCGGACAGGGACAAGACAGGTGGGCCACGGGGGGTGGGGAGAGCAATGAGCCGGCTGTCAGGGGGCAGGCGTCTGCGTGCGGATCTGCTCTTTGCCAGCCGAGCCCCTGAGCAAGGGAGGTCAGCCCTGGCTTTGCTGTCTCATTTGGAAAACACAGAGGGTCGACTGTGCTCTCCAAGGCCCCTTTTGGCCTTTGTGATCTCCAAACTACCTTTAGCTAAACGAGGTAACGAGCGGTGTCCCTCCCAAGTCTCCCCGCAGAGTTGCCGAATGAGCTTGCAGGATTTTGAATCGGTTTTCTCTCCACGTGACCTCCAGGGGCCGTCATTAAGCAGGCAGAGAAATTACTGAGACCCGGGATTGCCATGGAGCAGAGCCACGGGATGAAGTAAAATGCCCGGGGGATGAAACTCCGGGGGCCAGCGTTGGGGGAGACCCACGGGAGGACACCCTTCTGCTGTGAGGCCCTCTCCTCCCCGAGGAATCCACAGCCGAGTCTCACGACAGGGGTGGCCCGTGTTGAGTAGCTCAGGGCTTCCATCCTGAAGGTGCCCGATGAATGGCCGTTGGGTGAAGTGAAATCTCCTTTGTAGGTCCAACCTGGTCCCTCCGGTTTGATTATTATAAGTTTCTTCAAGGGAAAGCGGCCATTTTCCTTATTTCACTTGAAAACTTCTTTTAAAGAATAGAAGTACATGCATTTTGGTACAAGATTAAAGGGAGACAAAAAGACGTACAGAGAAAAATGGGTCTGCAGAATGGGTGTCCCTCCCCTCTGTCCTATCTGCCACCAGGTCCCCTGCCCTGGGCCTGGAGCATCTGCTCCTCGCCCGTCTCTGTTTCTTGGGGGGCACTGAGCCCCCTTGCAGGAAAAAAACCTGCTCATTTGACTTAGAATGACCTGGCCACTTTTCGGACCAAAGCAGGTATGGCCAAACACCGAGGGAGCGAACTGGAAGCAAAAGCCTTAGGCATTATTGGGAACAGTGGGACTTGTGGAAGGAGCCAGGAAGCTTGTCCCTGAGCCGTGGTTCTTTGCCGGGGTCCTCAGGAGGGGCCCTCAGCCTTTCCCTGCCCGCGCCTCGTGAGGTGGGGCTGTCGCCCACAGCCGGCAGGACGCCGCCCCGAGTGACGCCTGGAGCGCGGTGTAGGCACGGGTGACTCCTGCTTCCTTCCCCAAGCCTAACCCCAAGTATGGAGGATGAATATGCATCATTTTGAAATGATAATGTAAAATCAATGTGGAGGTGTGATTCCACTAATAGATTGGTGATTAACTCGAGTTTTTAGGAGCCTGTTTGTTGCCCAGAGTGACGCGGGCTGCAATGGAGCAGAATCAGAATGGCAGGCCCACTCCTGTTATTGAAACACACACCAAGCGCGTGGCCGCCAGACTTGCATCGAGGTGATTGCCGTGATCAATATTCCAGTCTGCGTGGCTGGAGGCTTCCAGGGAATACGAACGGGTGATGGACCTAGGGACGCACTGCCAAATGGAGCATTAAGTTAATTCTGTGGGCCTGGCTGCTGGCTTGCCTGATGACGTGTGCTGAGCAGAAGGGCGCTGTGCTAGGGTGGGCTTCGTCTGGTATCACAAGAACTCAAGGGGGTCGGCTCCCTGGGCTTGAATTTTGATAGCAATGACAACTGCAATTTGCTGAGACCCCACCACGTGCTCAGATCAGCGTCATGTGCACAGCGAATCTGCCTGAACCCCGGAGACGTTGATAGCGTGCCCATGCTGCAGTCGAGGGGGGCCGGAGGGCGGAGGAGCATCCCACTAGCAGACGGCAGAGCTGGGACAGGAGTTCAGGACTGTTTACTTCCAGAGCCCAAGTTCATTCCAGTGTCCCGTGCTGCCCTGAGGGGCAGATCAGATGTTTGGATTCTCCCAAGGTTGAGAGGCTCCAGCTCAATCAAAACACGGGGGCCCAAGGTCAAAGCAGAGGACAGACTGGGGAAGGAGGTTTGCGGCCATCATTCTCCTACCGATAGGTGGGTCCCAGCACTGAGAGCCGGACCGATTGGGTTTGAGGCCACTTGCGTCATTCGGCATTGACGGTGTGGGCTTGAGCAGGGGCCCAAGGCGGAGGTGTTTCCTGTTGTGGGCATGGGACGGCGTGCGGGGTAATTCAGAGTCATCCTAGGAAAGCAGCTGCCATCTACCGAGCGCCCACCCTGTGCTGGGGTCTGTACATGGACAGCCCCTCTTCCCACAAATCACTTGTCGGCATTTTCTCTGCATTTTGCAGTTGAAGAAATTGAGACTTAAGCCGATGGAGTCTGTATTTAGTGCAGAGAGCTGGGAGGAGAGTGGGGAAGGCCAGGGGCAGCAGGGTGGCTGGCATCAGGTTCCTCCGGTGGGGGGGGGCCTGCCCAGGTCACACTGCTGCCAGGCGGCAGAGCTGGAGTCCATGCCCCCAGCGTCACTAATCCCTGTCCCCGTGCCCCTCCAGAGCCGGTGCCTGCCAGCCGTGTGAAGCCCTGTGCCCTGTGTTCTCTCCTCCCCAGGGCTGGGTTCTTTAAGTCTGGGGCTGCAACTTCCTGTCCTCTCCGCTTTACACCGAGTGGTGCTGGACAGACATTCGTGGGGACCCTGACTGCCGGCTCCTCCCTCGAGTGGGATGGCGGCAGCGGCTCCAGAGCGGAGCAGGCCCTGCACGGGACAGGAGTTTGCTGGAGTCCTTCCAGGGGAAGAAGTCGAGGCCGGGCTGAGATGGCAGTTGCCACTGTAACGGTGACCAGAGTCTCTGAGAGACTAGATGGTGATGATGCATCCTCGGCACTGAGGCATTTCATTTGCGTCGGGCCTGTGTTCTAGGAAAGTTGCTTGCAGAGTCCTATCGATGTGCTCACAGTTTTGGGGTAATTGTCCTCTTGTGACATGAATAACCCACTGTTTACTCTCAGGTCCACATGCCTCTCCTAGTCTAGGAGGCAGTGAGGAAAAGCCTTTTATTCGAAGCCCTGTCCATCTTCCCGCCTCAGGTGAGATGCGGATTGGAAAGTGAGCCTGGCTTAGATGAGCGTGGCTGGCCTCCTGGGTGGCGGCCGTCGGGTCTGGATGGGGCTGGTGGCGGCGGGCAGGGGCAGCGGGGTGCCTTTAGGCCACTCTGCTGCCTTCTACAGGTGTCATTTTGGAAGCTGGTACGTTCCCAAGGCAGCTGCTGCTGGCGGCTGCTGGGTACACGTAAGCCAGAGAGACCCTTCAGACCACACATACCCTGGGGGCTCTGGCGGTTTCTTTCCGCAAGCTTTGGAGGCAGCTTCCCCCTGACGCACGAAATGATTGAGAGCAGGAACCACAGTTTCGCACTTTAGGACCCAGACAGGCTCCAGGGCCTGGTTTTGCTAGATTGAGTCTAGGTGCCCGAGGCTGGAGCGGGCACTCTTATCCGAGAGCTCGGGGTGCCTGCTGAGTGTCCAGACAGGGAAATCAAGATAGGCCTTGGGAAGGGTGCTTGGCTGGTATTGGGGAGCACAGAGGAAGAGAGCCGGACCTGACGGGGGTGGGAGAAGACACTTGAGTTGGCCCTGGGGGCGAGGGAGGGAGGGGCTGGGAGAGTCTGGGCAGGCCGAGGACCCTGGGGCCCCAGCACAGATGTCTGTGCTTCCGGTGGAGGGGGCGCTGGGGAGAGAGTCATGGTAATGGTCCGGAGGGGAGGGGGTCGGGCTTTGTGAGGCATGGGGGTGAATCTAGAGTGTTTCCTATAGGAACTGGGAGCCTGGGAAAATTTGTGAACTGGTGGGTGTGGAATTGGAGGAACCCCCCCCCGGGGGGGGGTCACCCATGATGCTTTGGGATAGAAACTGGGCCCTTAGGATAGAGCAGGTAGGGGTGGGGTGTGTTAGCCTGGACTTTAGTTTTCCCCCTATCCCTCTCCTTTTTTAGAGACTCCCAAGATTTAACCATAAATGCAGTTACAATTTGGGTGCTTAAAAATGCCTCCATGTATTGAAAACCCACTTTTACATATACTGAATCCCAATATTTCTCAGCCCTGTGTGGTGGGTGTTAGGGTTGAAGAGACCTGTGATGGAGGAAGGTCAGGTTCTCTGTGGAAGTGCCACAGCCCAGGCCCCCCAAGTGCCCCCCCATCCCAATCCCCCCCTCCAGAGCCCCCCACCTTCCCCCTAGCCCCTGAAGCCCAGGGTGAGCAGGGACGGGGTGGGTGTATAAATATTATGAATATTTACGCAGGCCTGCATAGGACTCAGTGACGCAGCTGAGGGCCTCAGAGTGTTCAGTGACTCATCAGACCTTTTCCAAACGCCTGTGATATTTTGCTGCTCTAAAGGGAGGAGAGTAATTAGCAGTTAACGCTGGTGGATGACGCTGGAAGAAGACGCAAACCTTTCTGCTCGTCTGCTCTGGGCCTCGGGTGTTTTGTTTTGGGTTTTTTTTTAAAAGCTATGTGAATTATTTTCTTTTTAATAATGTTTGTTTTCTTCTGATTATTAAAATAATGTATGCTCATTGTGGAAAATACATAAATGCATTAAATAGGAAATAAAATGCATGAATTATTTTTCCATTACAGTCTTATTAAGAATGTTTTGCTTCTGCAAAGGAAATTTGGAACACTAGACTTATTTTATTTGAGGGGCCTGTCGAGTTAAGTCAGATCGGTGGTTTGCAGCCTGGTTTTTGGGGGGCCCCAGGGGCTCCATGGAGGTTTTTAGGGGCTGCCTCTGGGGAGGGTGAGCTGAGGACCTGGAGACACTATCCTCCCCCATCCCCCCAGCTCTGTATTGTCTGTCTGATGACTGGTTTTTTCACATGGCTGCCTTTGAGCAAATGGCTCCATGGCTTATCAGGTTGAGGACTCAGTGATCCGGAGCCAGCCTGTAATTTTATCAGCGAGGAGTCTGGGGCCACTGGGAGATGTGCCCAGCCTAAGGTGACCTGGTGGCTTGGGGCCGGTCTTCCTGCTCTCTGATTCTGCATGGCCTTTTAGAATACGAATCAGACATATCGGCAGTTGGACGTGAACGTCATCGGTGCAAGCTCTGTCACCATGAGAGACCCGCAGGAAGCGGCTCCAGGGTCCCTAAAGGGCACACTTTTGAAGGAAGGGGAGACCTTAGAGCAGCTGGCGCTTGAAAAGATGAGAAGTAAAAGCCCCATCATTGCTGTTAGGCACACAAAGGAGGAGAGATTGCTCTGGGTGATCCCTGGTTGTATGAATAATGAGAAGAAATTAAGTAAAGGCCGTGTTTCCTGACACTGATGTATTAGAACATGGAGTAACTTTCTACAGGAAATTGGAACAGGAGTCCCTTTAAATTGAATTTGAAGCTGTGAATAGCACGTGTGCGTTGGCCCTGCATGTCCTGATGCAAGTTAAGTAAGCAGTTTCCTGGGTAAGAGTTAAGTACTTGAGGGATCCAGGTTAATGCCGGGGCCAACACGGAGCAAGATAATAAATTGCGTCTCCCGTGTATTGTCTGTGGAGACGCAGAAGGGTAATTTGCTCCCCGCAGAGCCGCGCCCGCCTTCTCATGCTTATTCTATTAGATTTTTGGCCCGATACATTTGTTCCCTCTCATTGGTTTTGTTGATAATAATTACCCACCCCCCTTCCCTCTCCCCATGGATCTCTCTCAATTTTAATTGTTTGCAGTAGCCACAAAAGTTTACCATTTTAGAAAATAGGTGTTTTAAAATAAGAATATTCTGGGCCAGAGTCCTCCTGAGTGTCCAGAGGGACGTAGTTAAAGCTTTGTTCTGAAGGTGGTCCTGGGGACGCCAGCCACCGAGGTGAGGGCAGCGCAGGAGCTGCCTCCGTCACACGTGTCTGTGCCGGTCCCCGGCGCCGAGGCTCACTGGGAACCCTCCTGGGGTTTGGGCCGGGGCTCGGGGGCCACGGGGCCACCGGCCTCCCATGCCGCTTCTGTCTGGTCCTTGACCCTGCGGCCCAGGGGCGGAAGGACATTCATAACACCCACAGTACTCGTTGGGGGCCTGTGGGACGCCACACACCATGCAGGCTGCACCGCGCACAGACGCATAGATTAATTCACTAACAAGGGAATTAGAAATCACAAAGTGCTCTTTATTGGAAAATAGAGAGAAATGGCCCGAGGGTACGGGTGAGGCCCTGGACGGTGGGACGCAGGCGGAGACAGGAGGCGCGGGAAGGGGCAAAGTGCCCGTGCGGGGGCTGGGTACGGTTTGGCATGGCAAGAAGCAGAGGCGCATCGAGGCTTGACTTCAGATCATCCTTTGAGAAGATGTTTCCTTTGTGGTTGAGCGTGTGGGGAGTTTCTCAGATTACAGCACGTGGCTTCAGTTCTGGACCACAGAGCGTAAGCAGTTGGCGGGCACTTTGCCCACCACCTAATTTGTTGGCACCATTTGCCCATCACGCACATGGTATTTAGTAAACCGTTTAATGGCACCTTGGTTTGTGAGGATCATGTCGCTGTGTGCTGGGCTTGGACCTTAGCTCTGTGACATTGGGTGGGCAGCCCCTTGGTGTCTCAAATTCCCCATCTGTAAAATAGAGAAAATCGCACATAGGGCCTCCGAATCTCTCAGTTCCCAGCACCCTTTGTGTCACAGGGACTCCCCCCGCACTAATTCTCCAGGCCTGAGCACTCAGTGGTCTCCGGTCCCACTTACTAAGGCGTTAGGGTCCGACAAGGAGTATTTGGGCCCTAACAACTTCACACCTACTGGGCACACATGTTCTGAGATGTGGGGCACTGCCGCCCTCCTTTCCTGTTCTGTGTTGATTTTCATGTGATTTTCTGAGCCAGTAGGCTCTGCTGGAAGCCCAGCTTTGTGGAGGTGCGGCGTCATTGGAAGAAATGCAGAGTGATCTGGTATTGGCGTTCACGCCCGCAGCCGGTAGTCGGCATGCCGTCCGCAGATCTGCTGCGTCTCCTTTGAAAAGTTAAAGTGTCCCGTGGCTCCCCCGTGGGCTTGCTGGGGCTCCCGTGGGCGTCTCGGTGCACGGTTTGGGAGCTGCGGGGGATTTCCTTTGTGTGGTCTTGTGAATGAGATGGTGTGCTCGGGGCAGCGCCTGGCACCGGGGGCTCAGGAATCACTGCTGTCCCTCTACCTCAGAGGTCCCCTCTAGCTGGTGTAGAGAAGTGTCCCGGGAGTGGGGGAGACACGAGTCTGGAGAGTGTTTGGGGGAGGGGCTGGTCCTGGAAATACACAGTGTTTCCAAAGTCTGTTATAATAGGTGACCTTAGAGATGCATGTACGTCTAAGTTGATAAATATCAGCAAGACATTTGGTTATTTTCTTGATATCTCTACAAGTGTATGTGTATTCAAGGTGGCCTCCAGCCTGTTTGTGTTGTTCTTACTCTTATCATCGGAAAATTAGGGGAGCTCTCTGTGGTTTGCCTTAGATTTGGGATATCAGCCAAGGGGTGAGTGGTTTGTGTTGAGCTGATGATTTAGGGGGACATCGGATTGGCAGAGGTCTCCAGGACGTGCTGGGCCTTAGGGTTTTATTCAGAATGAAGTGAAAAAAGCCATTGATGGTTTTAGATTTTTTAAAAAGTGATTTAACTTTATGGAAAGGTAATTTATGTCTAATAAAATGCTCCTTTTAAGTGCTCTTGGCTGGGTTTTGACAAATCTGTGCACTGGTGCACGCCCCTCCTCCATCCCACCAGACAGAGGGCTCCCCCCTCCACCAGAACGTTCCTGGCGTCTTCATCAGTCCATCTCTTCCTGCCAGCCCCAGCTCCACACGACCCGTGATCTGCTTTCTGTCGCCATAGATTAGTTTTGCCTGTTACAGAACTTCACATAAATAGAATCATACAGCACATAATTTTCTGTGTCTGCTTCTCTCACTGGACGTGATGTTTGTGAGCTTTATCCCCATGCCCTGCACATCACACCTCTTCATGGCTGAATGGTGTTCCGTGGGCTGAGGAGGCCACACCTTCCTGTAATGCATTCTGGGTCGATGGACATTTGGTCGGTTTCCAGGTTGGGACTGTGAGAGATAGTACTTTTTTGGCCACTCGTGTGGATCTTTCTTTTCATTTCTCTTAGGTAAATATCTGGGAGCAGAACTGCTGGCTGTGCTGTAGGAAACTACCCGTTTTGAGCAGGGGCGTGACACTTCTTTATTTATGTCTTTAAAAAGTCCCTTTTTAAAAAATATTTTAAGAGAGAGAGAGGGAGGGAGACAAAGAATCCAAAGCAGGCTCCAGGCTCCGAGCTGTCAGCACAGAGCCCAATGCAGGGCCCGAACGCACAAACCATGAGATCATGACCTGAGCCAAAGTTGGACACTCAACTGACTGAGCCATTCAGGTGCCCCGAAAGTCCTTTTGTTCCTGGGTGGAGAAGGGACCAGGCTGGAAGCAGGGAGAGCTGTGAGGTGGCTGTGATCAGTGTCAGGTGAGCAGGACCAGTGCCTGGATGAGGATGACAGAGGGGCAGTGCTTGGCCCGGAGGGACGGTGTGGGGACGGGATGGTTGAGGCATGGTGATGGATGGCATGAGGCTAGGAGTCACAGGTGACTGTGGGCCCAGACAGAACTGGGCAGCCCCAGGAGGCTTTGGGCCATTCCTCTGTTTCTCAGAGGCACCCTTCTGTTCTAGTCCGGTGGGATTGGAAAGTAAATGTTAATTTTATTTTCTGAACAAGACAGGGGGAGGAGATGCTCAGCTGGGCGGCAGTCAGCTCAGGGCGTCTCAGTGGGAGGTGGGCGTCGGTACTGCCTTCTAGGGGACGGTACGTGGGTCTCTCACGTTTCTGCACAATCTTTTTTTTTTTAATAGTTTATTTTCAAATTGATTTCCATAATACACCCAGTGCTTCTCCCCCACAAGTGCCCCCCACCATGACCATCGCCCCCTTCCCCCTGCTTCAGTCCATGGTTTGTTTTCAGTATTCAATAGTCTCTCATGATTTGTGTCCCTCACTCTCCCCAGCTCTCTTTCCCTCCTTCCCCTCCCCATGGTCCTCCATTAGGTTTCTCCTGTTAGACCTATGAGTGCAAACATATGGTTTCTGTCCTTCTCCGCCTGACTTATTTCGCTTAGCATGACACCCTCGAGGTCCATCCACTTTCCTACAAATGGCCAGATTTCATTCTTTCTCACGGCCATGTAGTCCTCCATTGTGCATATAAACCACGTCTTCTTGATCCACTCATCGGGTGACGGGCATTTGCACAGTCTTCTGAGCAAAGACACGAGCGGTTCGTCTCCTCTGGCCTGTCTTGTCAAAGACGTCTGTGTAGCCAGAGGTCATGGAAGATCAGAGACAGCATCTGCATTTGGAATGGGTCTACTTCTATTCCAGGATAATGAAGACAGTGTTTCCTTCCAGAACAGAGGTCACACAGGTTTCCGCAGCCCCTTATCTAAGACTGGGTCCTCCTGATGTCAGGATTCCGCTCCTGTAAAGGGTCCCACTCCAGAAAGGTCATACGTGGCCCTCATCAGGTCACCCTGAGGGAGGGGTTCTGGAGCCGGCGCTGCATTCGTGTTCTGGCTCCTACGGCTGCTGTGAGGGATAAACTTTTTTTGTCCCTGACCTGGGGATCTCGTGTCTTCTGCTGGTATTTGTAACGCTGTGACAGTTTGTTAGTTTTCCAGCGGGGGATTATGTCAGAGCCTGCACAATTCTGGATGATGCCTCTGGCTGCTGTCCCACCACCAGCCACGTCACCTCCGCCACCCTGCTCTGCTGCCGCCCCTCTTCCCTTCTGCATCTGTGTGGCTGCGGCTGCCCACATAGTTGCTGAGTACTTGTTTGTGGCAGGTCTAGGGTCAGGTGAGCATAAGGCACGTATGGTTTCAGTCCTCGGGGTGTATGTCGTTCAGCCTCTGCTCTTCAATCCATCACTATGTTGTGACTTACCTGCTCACCTGATCTCCTTCTCGCCATCCTCACGGCCATTTGGTGTCTCCCTCTGTGGGACATACACCTTTGTGGTTGTTGCAAGAGCAAGAGTGAGTATTAGGGAAGGGCCTGGTGCAGTGGACCCCCAACAGGTGACCGCTGTTGGTGTATGTGTTATTGATTGTTGTAATTTCTGGTGGCCACTCCTTGATGTAGAACCTGAGTTGTTTTTGCCGCAGCCCACAAGATGGAACGTAGGCCGGACAATACAGGATGCAAACTGAACGCTGCCTCGCTCTCGCTGTGTTTCTGGTCCTGTCACCAGCCACCTTCCGAGAGCTGGACCTCTTCCCAGCTGGTCTGGTTGCTGTCCAACACGACACATCCTTGTATGCCTTTGTCTTTTCCCTCCTTCTCTTTCAGTCAAAGTTCTGTTTATGCCTTAGGCTCAGCTCCAGGGTCCCCTTCTCTCTATACCTTCCTTGTGGTTGCTTTCCCCCCACATTCCAGGCAGGCGTAAACTGTGCCACTGTGCACCTGACCTGCCTGTCATTGTCCTTACTGGGAAGAGGCTGCTGGGCCACGTGACCCTAGGGAGCAGCACAGCGCTGTCACGGATCCTGGGGTACTCTGATCTAGCAGGCACGTGCCACTTAACATGTATGGCCTCGTACCCTGCCAGTTACAAGCTGCTTGATGTGAACTAAAGGGAAGATGCCATGATACCCGTCCCAGGGAGAGTCACCCTCACCAGCCCTGGCTGAAGGGACCCATGCTGGCACAGGGGTAGGATCTGGGCTGATGATCTAGAAATCACATTATTCCCCGAAGCCCATGACTTGGCGGCATCATTTAACCCTGGAGGAAAGAGTCCCTGCAGGACCGACCAAGCGCCCCCGACCAGGCGGTGAGCCCCGGTGAGGCGGGCCTGAGCCCTCTACCCAGCCCCCTTCTCCGTGGGCCTGGGAAACGGGCCGTTTTGCACCGGGGGTGCGCTCCTGGTGGGCTCCATGGCCGATTCTGGTGCTCACGTCCTCACCTGTCTGTTACGGGGGCGTCTCCTGTGCCACACGCACCGCCGCCACCGGCAGGAGCTCCTGGAGTGGGACACTTAGCGGGTGCCCGCGCTCTTCCTCCCGCAGGCCTCCGGCCCCCCGGGAGGGCGCCCCTCAGGCCCGCAGAGCTAGGGGTGGAGCAGGGTTTGGGGCCAGGCTCTTCCCCGCCACCGGGGTCACCTCCCTGGGAAGGACCCCATAGCCAGGGTGTTGCTCCAGCCGCCCCCTCCCTGCTCAGACCATTTTTCCCCTGCAGGGAAGGGAGAGCTGCCTGAGCATTACCTCCTCTTGCAGATAGGGGTGCTAGAGACCGAGTCTTGTCCTGGTCGTGCCAGTGAGGCATGGAGAGTGAGCCCGGAGCACGTCTCCTCTGCTGTGACACTGTGCGATGTGTCTGCACGCCAGACACCGAGCCGGGATCCCATTTTCCGCCCGACTTCTCGCTCGCTGCAGGGACCCTGGGCTATTCCTGGCCACTGCCGTCCACGTTCGGTCGCCTTGGTCACGGGTGGGCTTATGGTGGGAACCGATTGCCCCTGCACTGGCCCGGGTGCTTAGGCTCTGTGCACGTTCTTTTAGGTTGGCATGAAGGTCGTGACTGTGGTCCTCATGTCCTGCTCTGTCCCTACCCGTGATTTCGTACGTCGTGCACGCAGTGCCCCCCGGGCTGACTTTGGGGCTTCCATGCATCTGTGAAAAGGACACATTGGAGCCTGGGCAGTCTCTGCCGATGGTTCTGCGGGTTGATGGGGCAGCTCGGGCCATGATTAGTGAGTGGAAGCCCCCTCCTCACCAGACTGGGCCCAGTCTGAGGGGGCTTGGGGGTGGGGGCGGGGTCCTCACACCCCCGACTCACCCCATCGCCTCTCCTCTGGTTTCTTGGGACTCTGGTCTCCAGATGCCACTCTCGGAGAAAGTTCTGTCTCCCTTCTCCACGGGGGCCTCTCCCTGTGGCTTCCTGGGCTCGTCCTCTTCCCACCGGCCTCTCCCGTCCCTCCCCTGCCGTCTGCCCTATAATGTGATAGAGCCGTCTCGGGGAGTCTTCAGATGAACAGTTTTTAGAATAGTTGGAAGCTCGGTTGGAAAACAGAAAAGGCTATTTCATGGGAAGATGATGACCTTATTAACTATAATTAGGCAATTCACAGAGGTTTCCAATATAGTCCAGCATCTTGCCTTGTCGAAATGGGGGGAAAATCCTGTGGTAATGTCTTTGGGGATGTAATAGTCTTTAACACATTAACAGTTTAATTTCTTCTAGAAGGTTTGGCAGCCTGGCGTTTTCATTTAGAAAGCTGAGGTATAGTTGTACACTCATCCACATTAATATAATAATTACAATTTTGAGCAAGTAATTTCAGACACTGACATCAAGAGTAGTTTTATCGCTGGAGGAAGAGCTCGGGTAAGGAGGTGGAACCTCACGTCTAATCTCCCTCGAATGGCGTGACATTGCAGATACAGCGCCTCACGTCCCCGGGCTAGGTTTTGTCTTTTGGGCTGGGGACGTAAGCACTTAGAAACTCTTCCCGTGTTAAACCCTCCGAGAACAGGCATATTTGAAGTTAATGGGAAATTTTCTTCTCTGAAGAGTTTTGCACACACGACCCCACGCTCTGAAATCTCTCCTGGCTCTGGGTGTCAGGTGCCCCCGTCCCTGGGCTTGTGCGGGAACGCAGCTGGGAGAGGGCAGCGCCCCCGGCGCCCCCAGGAGCGCCTCCTTCACCCAGCTGTGTTGCCCTGAGCTCTGGGGGCACCCGGAGGTCCAGAAGCTGCCACCTCCTGGGCAAGGAGACCCCTCTTGCCTCCACAGTCCCAGCCTGCATGGGGGCAGAGGGGAGGGTCAGGCCCTGGCCGCCCCCTCCGCCCCTGCTTCCGTTTGCTGGCTTGGCGGCCCAGCCCGTGGCAAGTGAGTGCGCTTGGTGTTTTACCCTTCCCTTGTGAACATGTTTTTTACAGTTCTGTAAGCATTGTTTGTGTATCATTTTGGATCCTGCTTCTGAAACTTAATCTCTGTCTCTGTTTTTACAGCCTTCAAAATAGTCATCTCCTTTCATGTGGTTGTACCACAATTTACTAAATTGCATCCCTGTTGCTGAAACATTGAAGTTTAGTCCAGCAGGTTTTTTATTGTTGTTTTATAGGCAAGGATTCAGTGATCATCTTTATGTACATGATATTTAGCTTCTGTGTAGTGATTTTCTTAAGCTTGATTCTTAGGGATGGAATTACTAGCCAAGACTAAGAACAACGTTTCTTTCTTTTTTTTTTTTTTTTTAATAAACACTTCCTTATTATGGTCGTAGTATTTAGAAAATAGAAGATGGTAGAAATAAGAACATCCTGGTGGCCAGACTCCCCGCAGGCCGTGTTCCCCACCCTATCAGCTAGGAGGGCCATAGGCCACAGATAATGGGAGACCCTTGGAGGGCGCCTGAACAGGCGCAGGCTCACGTCTCCGTGGCTGGTTCCCGGGCGAAGCCGTGGCAGGAGGGACCCCGGCTGTCTCCCTCTTTCCGGCCTGCCTGCCCTGACAGTGTTGCCCCCTCTACCCCCAGGTGTGCCCCCCAGCCTCTCCTCGACCTCTCCTGCCTCTTCCGCCGGGTGAGTCTGTACCCTGCCTGCTCTCGGTCCTCAGACCCGGTCTCGGGCATTCAGGCCGTTACAGAGAGATAGTTACTTCTTTTTTCTGCCTCTCCTGAATTTGCAGCTGCCCTGTCGTGACACACCGTCTGGCCAGAGCAGAGGTCTGTGCAGTGCTGAGGCGGGGACAGTGCACCCAGGGCTAGGACGGAGCTCAGCTTGCTTTTTAATGGGATTGTCGTCTTTCATCCTGTGCTTCTAGTCCTGTGAGGTCCCTTGGGTCAGAAAACGTCCTTTGCTCTCAGCTCGGTTCTCTACGCCAGGGGAGGGGACGGAATCTCCCCGGGGCCTGTTGGTTCCTTTGATTGGCCCTGTAAGGGGAAGTCTGTCAAGCACCCAGCAGACGCGGGGGGGGGTTGGGGGGGCAGCCATTGCCTGCACGGAGCTCCCAGAAGAGTGGTGCGAACAGGCAGAAACACCATTACACCGTCAATCCCATAACCCAAGCCGAGCCGGCAACGAAAGGAGTGATTTGTGACCCACTCTAATCCTGCGGAAAATAAAAGATAATAAAAGACTCCCGTGGCCCCACCGCCAGATATAATAGTTACTAATATTCTGCCATATTTGTGTTAGGTCTCTCTCTCTGTTTTGTTAGGAGTAAAATATTGCAGATCCTGCTGCAGCCCTGCTCCCTCCTTCCCCAGCGGCGGTCACTCTGCTCAGGTTGGTGAGAAATGCTTCTGAATGCTGACTACGTGTGTTTGGCCGTAAACAAGGTATACTATTAGCTCCGTATTTGAAGATTTATAGAAACGTTACCACACTCTATATCCTTTTGTAATTTGTGAAACATTAAATGTGCTTTTGCACCTTTCTGTCTGGAACGTTCATTTGTAGCCGCTGTGTAGAACTCCGCCGTGTGGGTAAACGAGTTTATTCATTGCCCTGCTGGTTGAAGGTTAAGTCGCCCCTTCGTTCTGTCTCCTGGAAACAACATGGCAGCGAGCACGTGTCCCGGCCCGCTCCTGCTGTCGAGTAAAGCGCCTCCGACCCTCGCCTGCAGACGGGGAGGTTTATTTCGCTGACGAGCCTGCAGTTTGCACTGGGCTTGTTCGGGGAGCTCAGCTGTGCTGCACGGGGTGTCCTGTGCGAAGGCTCCGAGGCTGAGCTGCTCCCCGCGTGCGGCCACGGCCACCTCTGCACGGGCCTGGGGCCCGGCTGCCATCGGGAGCGCTGACGTGGCTTCTCCGTGTCGCCTGCACGTCCTCCCGCCGCGGTGGCCAGAGCGTCAGGCCCAGAGGGAGGCTCCTCTGGGAGCGAGCCTCCTGGGTGCTGCCTCGTGTTGGCCGGCGGCAGGTGTCGGAGGCCGGCTCCCGTCGCCCGCCCGCTTGCGTCCTGGAGCTTGTACACCCGTCTTTGAGCCAACACCGGTAGCTGCGCCATCGGGTGCGTCCCCGTGGGGGGCCCTCAGCCCCCCGTGGGGTGGTGGGTGCACCCCTTTGACCAGACGCTGGGCTGGCAGCTTGCCGTCCTGGGCGTTTGCCCACTGGCGCCACCACAGGACTCGAGGGCCCATTTCTTCGCCCCCTCGCCTGCACTGGCTGTCACGGATCTTGGTTTTTGCCCCGTGTGGCGGGCGTGAAACACATCTTGCCACGTTATGTTGTCGGCTGACCGGTGAGGCCACGCCCTGTGGCCCCTCCTGGGGGGTGCTGGGCCCCCTTCCTGGCTGCTTGCCCCGAAGAAGACAGAAATGTCAAAATCCTGTGTTTTTGTCTTATGATGTCAATTTTTCAAGAGAGAAGCGGTGGGCATCCCACAGAGTTTATTACAGACTATTACAAAGGCCTTTGAGTGAGCGTTGGTATGACTCACTTATGAAAAAAATATGATTTCAGTAACTGCAGGCTGTATCCGTAATGTGATGGATTTTCATTTAATCTCTCACCTCTCTGTAATTTGCCCAATTTAAAAATGCCCTGAAGCTCGCTTTCTCCTTGTCTGTGAGTCCTGTTCTTGTATGTGTTATCACAATAATAGCAATAAGAAACGGCGCCGATATGTGTCTCTCTCCGAGTTCCTGCTGCCTCCTTGGTCATTTAATTACTTCTGGTACTGCTCTCCTCCACTCTGCGCTGCTGGAACAGCGTGTGCCGGAAGCTTCCAGAGAAAACGCCACCCTGAACTGACTGTTGTCGGGGGTCGGTAGGCCCACGCGGATCCACGTGAACCGGATCGGGGTCCTGTCAGGGCTATAAGGCCCCCGGGGCTCCGTCACACCTTGTTTAGTGGCACCACGAGGTCCTGGAGGCGGCCTGTCACCGTCAGGTCTGACACAAAGCCTGGTACCTGGCAGCATTCAGGAAACGAGTAACTCAAAGTGCTTGGTCATTACAATGATCCGTCTGACCCGCTGGCTCTCCAGAGTGTCAGGAAAATGGCCGTGTCTGACCAGGAGGTTTAAAGCGAATTCTTCAGCTCTCCTTGAAAAGTGAACTTTTGGCCACTTTTAAATTTAATCCAATTCTGTCTGAACACTGTGTCCACGGCTTTGCTAGAGAACATTATCTTTCTGCCTCCCTGTGTTTGGCTTCTTATCTGTGTTTAGAACCAGAGCCTCCGCTGCGGAAATGAAGTCTCGTCTGTGTGCCGAGAGTCAGCTCAGACCCTCTCCAGACGACCTGGGAGCAGTCCCCGCATCCTAACCAGGGCCGCGGGAGCCGTGCGCTCCGCCGGCCGCGCCTTCTAGATCGGGCGGGGGCGGTGGTCTTCGCAGAATGGCTGCTGCCTCGTGGTGGGGCCACAGGTCCCTCAGGAAGCGCAGAGGGGGCACCGGCCCAGGCCAGGCTCAGTGCTGGTGCTGGGGAGGCTGGTGACCGGTGTTGTGTCACAGAGCTGGGGCGACAACCGTGCCGCCTGTCCCACCGGAAGGGGTGTGAGGGAGGGATTCGTTGTGTGTGGTCCTCAGGGGAGGGGGCTTCCCTCTCTGGTGGAGCTGCCGGGCCAGCCTGGGCTGGTTGGGCAGGGCCCCTGTGGCTGGCAGAGCGGGTGCCCCCGAGCCCAGGCTCCGTCAAGGCCATGCCCCTGCAGAGAGCAGCGTTTCAGAGCCCGTGGAGTTTCACACCACCTCCTAGGTGCCAGCGAAAGTCTCACGAGGGCAGGGCATTAGCTCCATTTCTGCGACAAGTGTGTTCACGGCCTGACAGTTTGTCCACCATGTAAACAAACACCGTGCCTGCTATTCTAATTAGGCCTCACACCGCATCTACATATTGCGAGTTTGCAGGACAGCACTCTTCACTGCTGGGCACTGCCTACCGACCCAGTGCTTCTTTGTCTGATGACCCAGGGGTGAGCTGCCCGGTCTTCCCCAAGGGGCCCCGGCCTCCCATGGGGACCTGAAGGTGCGGATGCGTCCACCTGCTTGGTGTTGGGGCTGCAGCATCCTGGGCCTCGGGTTCCAGAGCTTGCGTTCTGGGACCAGCCCTTCCTGCAGGGTCTTGGTTTCCTAGGTGGTGAGATGTGGGAGTCGGGCTCACCTCAGGCTCCTTCCAGCAGCAGCGGCCACCATCACTGCCTACCGAGCACCTGCTGTGGGCCCGACTCTGCTGAGCGTCTCACAATCAGGCAGAGCAAGAGTTTAATCATTCCATTGCACTGGTCGGGAAACTGAGGCCTGACGAGGCGATACCTTTCCCCGCACACATGCCCCTTCCATCTGCCGCTCATGGCCCGTTGCCTGTGTGGCGACCTCTCCCGTCACCCCATCAATTGTACAGCCTGTGGCTGCCCTCTCAGGTGCCCCCGGGTTCTTGGTCCTTGGTCTGGGCCACCCGCCTTTTCTACAGCAGTCTGGGAAATGGTCTTCCTTCCCTCCCCCTTCTTCCTGGGCAGCCAGAGCGAGCGTGTCCCTCACTAGCCTCCCAGCCTGCGGGGCTCAGGACCAAGCCCACCCTCCCTCATGTGATGCTTGCCTGTTCTCCTGCCCACTGCCCCCAGTGCTCCTCCAGCGACCCGCATGGGCCGCAGCTGTGACAGGGCAGGGCTGTCCCCTGTGATGCCCGGTGCCCAGGCGGGAGAGGCATGTGCAGATACCAGGGAGTAGCTGGCAGGGGGACATACAGATGCCGCGGGGGCCCAGAGTGCCGTGGTTTGGACCCATGTCTGTTAGATGCTAAAATCTCTTCTCCTTCTGGCCCCTCCCGTTGATCACTAAATTCTTGACAGGGAGAGATGCCCAGGCTGAAGCCTGACTCGTGCCTGTCGCAGTAAGCGTCCCTGGCAGGCTGGCTGGCCCGCGCGTGGAACCCATTAGGCGGAGCTGTCGCATGCCGCTGATGGGGGGGGAAGGTCCCGCGTTGACGCGCGCTCGGCAGGCTGTTATGAAGGCCTTGTCAAGTTCCTGTTCTAAAGGACTTCTCAAAAATGACAGCCTTCATTTCAGGGGTCTTTGTTAAATCGAACAGTGTTTCCGGGCCGAAACGTGTGGACCGTTTGCCAGAGCTCTTGCATGTAATGAGCTCGGGGCAGAATTAAAACGATTTCAGCTTCGTTTCAGGCAAAGGTATTTAGCCAGAGGAGTCATGTGCAGGGAGGACCCTCAACATGCGCCAAGGGACGCCCAGGCGGGGTCCCGGGGAGACCCCTCGCCTTCCCAGGGCTCTGTGCCGACACGACCAGCCCGCGCTGGATTTGCACGAGCACGAATGAGCGTGAACTTATTCTCGGCGCGGCGTCCTCATGCATGTGCCTCCGCAGCTTCGCGGGGGGCAGTTTAGAGAATTAATAGGTATGTCCTTTATTTCTCCCTCTACGAGCCAAAGCCTGGGATTAATTTTTTCTGGCCCACTAACTCTTGTGGTTAAAAGTACAAATTAAGCTTTCTGGGAGAATCCATCACAAAATTATTGAAAAGTCAGCGTGGAGAGGAAAATGGGCTCTGTATGGGTTATGTCTATAGGGTTATTGTTTTCTGCAGTTACCCTTTTCTTTGTTTTTCTTCTTCTGTGCTTTGGGAAATCAACCTGAGAACGGGCCTCCAACTCGAAAGAGTTATTGGCTATTTTTCCCAAATGGGATTGCCTTTCCAGAGAGCAGTGGCCATCCATTCGGCAACAAGTTATAAATCTGCGCTCCAAGTTCTCTGAAGAAAGCATGAATCTTAGACAATGGCGCTGTGACGCTGTATTTCAGGCGGGCGTGTAGAGCCGTCCCAAGTCCGCAAAGTCCTCAGGCGCCGGCTCGCACCCAGCCAGCGTGTGTCACGCGTGCTGCCCGGCTTTGCGCAGGATTAGGAGGTGGGTTACAGCGAGTTCTCCGTCGCTTTTCACTCTGCAGCCCCCCAGTGCCCCGGAGCCTGCCGTGGCGTGGGGTCGTTTGAGCCCCAGCCGTCTGGAGCGAGTGCTGGTCCTGTGCCGTCTCGTTGCATCTTTTTGTTGAGGAAAGAGCCTCCACGCCCCGTTCGCCGGACCCTGCGTGGTGCCAGGCGGTAGAGCACGCGGAACGGGAGGGGGCCCTGGCCCAGAGGTGCTGCCCAGTGTGGCTGCGCCCCGGCGTCCCCGCTGCCCGCTTCCCGGACCCAGGGGACCCTCCCGGCTGTGCCCACGGCCTGCTCTGCTTGCCTCCCCGGCGGTGGCTACTGAAATTGGAGGCAGCGGGTCTGTGACACCTGCGGGTCCCTCGGTGTCCTGCCTGAAACCCTCCAGAGGCTCCCTTTTGTCTCCAGAAGAGAGCCCAATCCCTCAGGGTGCCTCCTCCTGGTCTTCTTCCCAGTAAGCCCCTCCCCCGGCCCCGCAGCACCCCAGCCTGGGTCAGGCACCCCTGGTCTCCCTCCCGGCACGTACCTGTCGCCTCTCAGACCGCCTCCCATTCGTGAACCTCGAGGCGGGGATGTGTGGCTTTGCTTCCTGCTGCGTCCCTGGAACGGTCACAGTGAGCGGCACGCACTAGGTGCTTTGTAAACGTTGGTGGGGGGACGCTCGGCGGCCTGGGGGAAGGCGCCGTCTCTGTGGGGCCAGCCTCCCGTTGTGGGGTGCGTGAAGGCCTTGGCAGCTGTCGGTGCGGTGATGGAAGCTGCCCAGGACTCGCTGGAGGGGGCGTGTGGCGAAGGGTGTGCGCTGGGCCCAGTCATCACTTTCTTTATTGAACTGCTCCTCTCACTTGACACCCTTCACCGCGGAGGGACACATAGCCGGGTTCAGCGTGCAGGTTCAGGGGCGTCTGGGCTGCCGCCGCCGAGAAAAATGGCTTCTGGCGCGAGGGCTGGGCCGGGAAGGGGGGCCTGGCCAGTGGGCCGGCACTGAGGGGCTTCCCTACCCCGCCCCGCCCCGTTGTGGGGACAGGGACCCTGAGATGGTGCAGGCGGGGAGGGGCTGCGGCGCTGGCCTCCTGACCCCCGGCCTTGGCTCCCCCCTCATCCCTGCGGTTGCTCCACGCTGGGGGGGACGAGGGCCAGGCAGGGTAGAGGCCCGGGGGCTGGAGTGGGCCTCCTTGCCGGCCAGCTGGCACTTGTGGTGACTTTGCTGTCCCCGCACTCTGGAGCTGGAGGCTGCCCCCTGTCCTTTCTCGGGGAAGCCTGGCTCCCTGGGAGTGCTCCCTGAGGCCGCTTTGCCCACCCGAGGAAGCATCTGTTGTGTGCTCTGGCCCAAGCGAGGCCGTGAGTGCTGCGCCTGTGATGCACCCTGAGGCTGCGCCGCGGCCCTGTCGGGTCCCTCAGACATGGGCCGGGCGCAGGTGCCCTGTCTCCAGACAGCAAGGGCGGCCTGGGAGGCGGGCGGCCCCGTGGAGCAGAAAGACCCGGACGACTGAGCTCAGGCGTCTTCCCCGACGCCCCACGTGTGTGTGGCAAGGTGGGTGAGCGTGAGTCCAGGACCAGGTGGCCTGGGCACTGGCCTGGCTCTGCCACCCTCGTGCCGTGTGTGTGGGCCATCATCTTAGGCTCTCTGGGCCTCAGTTTCCTCATCTGTGGACGGGGAGAGCCTGAGCGGGTCACTCGGGTGCTGACCGCTGGTCTGGAACCCCCCGGGTGGGCAGAGCCCTCCCTCTGCGGTGGCCTTCCTGGGGCTGCCCCTGCGCGGAGCCTCCTCACTCTTTAATCGGACGGACACGTCTGTCTGTTGTTACCCGGTACCTCTTTCCCAAGAACAGCACCTTAGTTTGTATTCTACTTCGAATGTAACTTTAATTTCGTTGCACATTCATATTTAAAATCTCATATGTATTAATTTCATGATATTGGCTTATTTTTCCTCTTACGTCTCACGAAGCGGTGTCACTGAGCTTCCTCCAGCGTCTCTGGCACCAGAGCCACCACGGCCCCCCGGGCACTGAGTCATCTAATGCAGTTTTCCAGAGTGCGTCAGCTTCGCTTCCGCCTAAGTCGTCTCGGATCCGCACTTACTGAGTCAGCGCGCGGCGCGGTCACTGGGACCTTTCTACCAAGTGCAGGTGCTCATTTGTAAAACTTTGGACCCTTTCGTTTTTCCGTTCGGCACTTTGTGTTTTCTTCCTCTGGCTTTGATCTGGGGTGCAGGACAGGACCCGCCCCTGCCCTCTGCCCCCACCGGCCTGCTCTGTCAGAGGAGGTCCACCCGCCTTCTGGAATTCTCCGGGGGGCCGGGGGTGGGGGAGGGGCTCTGGGGTTGGGATAGCATGACAGGGCCCAGCATGCTCGCCTCCCCGGGGCTGACAAGAGACCCGAGGGGGTCATCCCCTCTAGTCTCGGGCTTGAGTGGTTCAGGATGTCTGTCTCTGTCCCTCTTACGGGGGAATAACTGTTTATCCATCAAGATGCCTTTTGTAAATAAGACCTCGGGGGCTGGGGGAGGCCTAGGCAGTGCTACACACACAACCTTTGTGAGCCTCCGAAAGGCTAGGAGTCACTGCAGTGACGTGTGGGACCTGCCGGGTCTCAGGCTGCTGGGCTGCCGGCACAACGTGCCTGACACCTGGTGGGCACTGCTCAGTGAGTGTCCATTGCGTCTGAACCTGAACGATCTTAGGGTCCGGGAAGATAAAATGGGATTGGCTCTGGAGCTTCTGGTCAGATCCTAATGACCGGGAGTCCCCAGGGAGCGGTGTGTCTCCTCAGGGAGGAGGAGGGGCCAGGGGCAGGCGGCAGGCGGGGAAGGGGGCCTGCCTCTGCCTGTGCAGGACCCCGGGGCTCTGACCTCCCGCCTCTTCCGGGGGACCTGGGAGAGGCGGGGCATTTGGCTCAGGTGAGGTGACGGCCCTCCTGGAGCCGGACGCCGCGGGGCCCGAGTTCTCAGTCTGCTTACTAATGGTAATACTTGGTTTTTGAGCAATTAGCTTTCAGGGAAGCAGGGCGCTTGGGTGTCTCATCACCAGCATGGTAAACGGCGGCTGGCACGAAGTGGGTGCCCTGTAAATGGGCATCGACTTAATTGAAAGAATGGAGGGCTCCGACGGTGTGCAGATGACTTCCATGCCCCGGCACCCCTGCAGCTCAGGACGGGCCGATCTGCTGCCCCCGTGGCAGGTGAGGACCCTGAGGCGCAGAGGGGCCTGTGGCTCGTTCACTGGGTGGCCTGCTGGGCTTGGGGGGGACGCAGGGCGAGTCTCAGGAGGGCCAGGTGGGTGGGCCTTATGGAGGGGGCTTCCTCCTCGTCCCCCTACCTGGTGCCTGTGTCTTTTGGGGGAGCTAGAGGCGTCCGCCCCAGCGGTGCCCCCTCGCCCCCGCCTGCAGGGACCGGCTGCTGGAGGAGGGTCTCCGTCTGGCCCATCTGGGGCCTCCTGAGTGAGTGAGCGAGTCCATGGCAGGAGACATTCACCGCACTTGCAGGTGCAAATCATGCTATTTCTGCTCAGCCAGTTAACCTGCCCCTCTCACTGGCCCCCGACATTCGTTCTCAGGTGCATTCTTATTTAATTAGAGTGGCCAATTAATGCGTGACATAAAAATATTGACCTGAATTGATTTGGTTATCTTTATCCTTGGAACTTCAGTTAATAAAACAACTTTTGATAAGACTACTGGTTTTAGAACACTTAGACTTAATTATATTTTCTAAAGGATTTTTCTAGAATCATGTAACTGCCCAGCAAGCTACTTCAATTCCCTAGTTAACTGAAAGAAATTGGTTTTTCATTTGGTTTTGCTTAATACAAATTAAAAGTAATATGCATTTGATAAAAGCAGTTAACGGATTATTTATTAAAGTCTCCCTCTTTCTGTGTTGGGGAAAAACCCACAAGCCCCGAATTAATTCTGAGGATGGTGTGCAGAGAGGACCCGACAGTCGGAGAGCCATCTGCTCCCTCAGGGGCGGAGGCTACGCCTGTGAGCGCGTTGCCGGCTTGGGGGCGCGGGCAGTGGCGCGTCTCAGCGGGGCGCCGGCCGCGGGTGAACTAGGCCTGGGGTCCAAAGGGGAGAGCCGAGGAGAGTTCCGGGGTTTCTCCGCATCCACTCAGCTTCAGAACTAGGAAGTCTGCCCAAGACAGCAGTTCGAAAATAAAGAAATGGAAAGAAAAAAACCAATTTTGTAGAAACACTGACTGTAAAGAATATGTAATAAGTCAGTGGTTATTATTCCATTTGTAAGGCACTCAACTCCTGTAATTACTTTTTTAATGTTTGTTCATTTATTTTGAAAGAAGGAGAGAGAGAGAGAGCATCCTGAGCAGGTCCCATGCTCAGTGCAGAGCCCGACTCGGGGCTCGATCCCATGACTGCGAGATGGTGCTGAACCGAAGAGTCAGACGACGGGGCGCCCGGGGAGCTCGGTTGGTTAAGCGTCTGACTCTTGATTTTAGCTCAGTTCACGAGCTCACAGTGTGTGAGTTTGAGCCTCATGTCAGGCTCTGAGCTGACAGCACAGAGCCTGCTTGGGATTCTCTCTCTCCTTCTCTCTCTGCCCCTCCTCCGCTCTCTGTCCCTCTGTCTCTCTCTCTCAACATAAATAAACTTAAAAAAAAAGAATCAGACACTTAACCGGCTGAGCCACCCAGGCACCCCCCCATCAGTTGCTTGTAGAAAGCTTACCTTCACAATACCAAACAGCTCCCCAAAGTGTAGCCTGCCGTAACGGACCTGGCAAAGAACTCCACCAAGTTTACCACCCTGCAAAAAATCAAAAACAAAAAACTCACAAAGACCCACCCAAAAAAGAAAACTTCTCTTCTTTTAAAAAATTTTTTTGATGTAATTTCAGACTTTTATAAAAGTTGTGAGAATGGTACAAAGAATTCCCAGAAAACCTTTTTGCAGATTCCCCAAATGTTATTTTAACTTGTCCTCTCTCTCCGTATGTGAAGATACATAGAGTTTGGACGTGTAGGTATATAGATCTGTAGACACTCACATGCACACAACATTTTTTTCCCCTGAACCGCTTAAGAGGAAGTTGCAGACTGATGACACTTTACCCCAAATACGTCAGTGTTTTCTAAAATCAAGGACTTGTCCGGCACAACCACAGCGCAACCATCAAGCTCAGGAACAGAGCGGTGAAACAACATTATTGTCTAATCTGCTGTTTGCATCTTACTGAGATTTTTTCCAACGGTCTCCGTAGCAAGAGAAAGTTCATGATCGTGCGTTACCGTCGTTGCCCTGTCTTCTTCAGTGTGGAGCAGGTCCTGTATTTCGTGACGTTCACGTATTTGAAGAGTGGAGGCCAGTTGTTTTGTAAACTGTCTTTCATGTTGGGTTAGTCAGGTGCATCATGAGTAGATTCAGATCCTGGACTTCCTGGCAGGAAGGCCCGGGGGTGATGTTGTGTCTTCTTGGTTCATCATATCAGGAGGGGCCTGCCGTCAGCTGGTCCTGTTGCTGGAGATGTTAACTTTGACCATTTGGTTAGGACGGCACCTGCCAGGCTTCTCCAGTATAGTTACTATTTTACCTTCCGTACCATGTGGGGGGACACTTGGACACTACCCGAATAACCTGCTTTTCCTCACACTTTTATCCACGAGTTGTAGCTTTCATTAATGGTACCTACCCGTATCGATTCCTACGATGACCGTGGACAGATGGTGATTTCCAATTCTATAATTTCTTCCTATTATAAAGAGGAGTTTTCTTTCCCCCCAATCTATTTATTTTGTATCACTGTGGATTCATGGACTCTCTCTTTAATAAATTCTAATCTCTTCTTATCGTGTGACCAATAGCAGCCCCTTCCAGCTGGCTCCGGAGTCCCGGTGGGAGGTTCCGTCATTCTCTGAGCAGGTTCTTGCTTTTTGGGACAGCGAGTTGTTCCAGGTTCGCCTTGTTCTGCTTCCGCCGCGTCTGCAAGGAGCTCCAAGGAGCTCTGGTTCCTCTACGTGGGGAAGGGCGTTTAGGCACCAAGATTTGGGGGTCAGGTGTGCTCACTGCTCCTGGGGTGTCAGGACCTCCCAGAGGACAGACGTGGGCAGTAGATGTGTGCGTACACGCACCCCCACACACCTCTGTCCGGGTCTTTCTACCCAACTCTTGGGTTCACGTGGACTTTCCCTATTTCCATCCAGCGCTGTGGGGCTCATTCTGCCTTTTTCCATTTCCGTATTTGTGACTACCTTCTCCGGTAGTGCGAGACTTGGCTCCCCATTTGACAACATATTTACAAACTTGCTCAGTCCCAGAATGTCAAAAAGTTGTTTCAGAACAGCTAACATCTGCAAAAAGCTGACTGATGTGACTTTATTCAGAGAGTTCTTTGGCCTTTAGCCTGAGCATATAGTCTGCATATGTTCAGATGCTCCTTGGCCTCGTGCTTTTTCTCATTTCTCCTTTAGTGTGCTTTTATTGTTTGTTTGAAATACAGTTTGGTTCATTCTTTTTTCTTTGAATTCCGTTTTGGGGTCTCCCCAGTCTGTGGACTTCTTCCCTTTGCCCCTTCCCTCCTTACCCCCTTCCCTCCTCTCCTCTTCTCTCCCCTCCTTTCTTTCCACGTGAACCACTAAATATTTCCAAAAGTCAAGACTACACAGAAAGTTCTAGCTAGAGAGGCACCCTGTGCACCCCACCCCGTTTCCTTTATCCCACCCACCAGTTTGCAGCCCTGCCCTATAGATCGCCAGTCTCGTTAGTCTTTGGGTTTTCTTCCCGTTTCTTTGTGCTCACATGAGTAACTTCTTATTTGCTCTTCTTTCTTCATAAGAAATCACATATTATAGATCCATTTTTGCCTTTTGCTTCTTTCCCCCACTTACCAACGTGTCCGTCAGGCCACCCCAGTCCCTAGAGCTCCCCGGTGCTTTGCCACAGCCGCGGAGCGTTCCTCTGAATGTCCCTTCTTTCTGGCTGTTACTAGGGTGCGTGAAAATGGATCGTACTTTGTGGATCTAGGTGCCGGTGACAGCATAGCCTTCCTGCGTGTCAGCTCATTTCCACCTGATGTGAGTGGCAGTGTGCTTGGAGGAAGAAACTGAGGTGTGACCCGTGTCCCGGGTCCTGGGGTCTGAGGTCGCCTGTGCGTGTCCCTAGATGCCTGTCCTCCGGCGGGAGGCGAGGACCGTCTGGAGGATGCTCCTAGAAGCAGGGCTCACATCCCTGCTGCCACGTAGGAAGATCCAGGAGACAGCGCTGGACGTTTCACGTAGAGCTGTTTTCATAACCGTCTTCCTACAATTTCTGTTTGTGTACATGTTTTATAACGTATGCAATATACCAGTAGAATAAAATTTACGTACTCAAAGTTGTATGCTCAAAACTTTTTTTAAAATAGTAGCGATATGTGATTAAAAAAAAAAAGTCTGGAGGCCACCCAAAGAAGTGCTCTCCGAACTGTCTTGGGTGGGAAGGGCATGTCTGGGCCTCAGGTCCGCAGGTGGGCACGGGGCTGGCAAGGAGGCTCACGTTCACTGACTCGTTCACTCAGCTCGGCCCTCGGCAGCGAGGTTGGCGCGGTGAGCGGGTCGGTGTCGTCCAGACCACAGGAGCGGGTTCTGTTCCAGGTGGGCCTCCCACGGCTCAAGGGCAGTTGGGAAAGAACACTGTGCGGGGTCTCCTGGGAGGGCCGCCCAGGTGGCATGAGCGCCCGAAGTGTCAGTGAGCAGCTTGCGGTGAGGAAGGGCCTGGAGGAGGGGAGAGTGTGGCTGCTGACGGGGCGCCGTCGCTGGTCTCCTCTGCGGGCAGCCAGAGTGCCGCCGCCC
This sequence comes from Mungos mungo, assembly GCA_004023785.1. Classification (NCBI taxonomy): domain Eukaryota; kingdom Metazoa; phylum Chordata; class Mammalia; order Carnivora; family Herpestidae; genus Mungos; species Mungos mungo. The sequence goes on along the minus strand of PISW01001504.1, from coordinate 171,775 downwards.
CCGGTGGGCCCTCGGGTCTTCTCAGATTAGCGGAGAGGCTGGGGGGGGGGCGGGGGGGCAGACTCAGGCACCGCGTTCCCTGACCCCAGCACTGCCGGGCCGCGTGCCTCTGGGACACGTCGGGTCTGAGCCCCCCCCCCCCCCTGGGTGACTTTCTCTTGTCTCACCTCATTTAACCGGCCCGTCAGTTAACCAGTGTGGTAGTTTTCATCCAGGACCTTGAGGTTCCGAGAGAGGAGATGCTTGCGGGAGGTCACAGAGCTAGCTGGACACTGAGGCGAGGTGGGGGGGCGCCCCGGGCTGACTGCCACCTCCAGACTTGGCTTCTCACCACGGACTGCATGCTTCTCTTACTTAGAACCCTCTCGTACTTGAAAGGGGGCTCGGTTTGCTTTATGTTACTTTAATGCTTTTGGGAATCCATTTGCGTTGTTTATTTTACAGCAGCATAATTTGCAATGAAATAGTTTCACATTGGGCTCACATGTTTTAATGGTGTTTTAATAGCACCTTAATGATGTCTCCATGGATACAGTCAGATACTTTTGTCATCCCAACCTCCCCGAGTAACGGGGCCGTGTGGGGGCGCGGCCGTGAACCGTGGCCTTGGCCGGGCGGCTTCCGAGTCAGCTGTCCCGTGTCTCTTGGGCTGGGGGGCCTCCGCGCACTGGGGAGAGGAGAAGAGAGAGTCCGGCCACGCGTGGCCCTGTTCCACTCCGCCAGGTCTGTGGGTCATCTCTGAGCTTATTTCCTGCCTGGGGACGTCTGGCCAGGCATCTTCTGTGTGCCAGAGGAAGTCCGAGTCTCTGCCTTCCAGCCCCGTGAGACTCGGAGGGCGTGCCCACCCCCACAAGCTAGCGCGCTGGCTCCCGAGGGCCTCGGTGTGCTAGGGTGCCCGCTTGCGGTTGCTGGGCCTGTGCCGCGCCATATGCCGAACCATCTGTTCTGCCTTTTTGTTTTGGGAAACGTGGCCCAACAGTTAGAGTCTTGCCTGGCGGAGCACAGAAGGCCCTTTAAGGGCTCGGGCTGCTCCTTAGCCATGTGGGTCCCTCCCGTGCGGGCAGGGGCTGGAGCTGGGGCAGGGCCTCGGTGCTTGGCTGTTGAATGAATGAATGAATGAATGCTCGATCGTGACCACTCAGGGCCGAAGGGGATGATGAGAAGGGGGGAGGGTCTCTTTGGGCCTGGCCCGCTTACTGGCTTTGCTCCTGGGAGAGCATCCAGCTGCAGAGAGCCGGCCCCTAGCCATCCCTGCCAGCATCCAGCTCAGCCCCGCCTGCCCGCTTAGAGACCCCCCCAGCTTGGCTGTAGCTAGACCCACATCCAAGGCACCAGCCCAGCCCTTGTCGCGGTGAGCCTCGTCGCAGTTGTGGTGGGCGCTGACCTAGCCCTGGTGCTCGCTAGCTGTGTGGCCTTGGACAAGGTGGTGGCTCGACTTCGGGCAGCCTTGGTTTCCTTTTCTGTAAATGGGGATCCTACCTCTCCTTGTGCACAGAGTGGTTGTGGGAATTTGGAGTGACTTGGGTCCTGCCCAGCACCCGGGCACTGAGACATTGGTTACGATTATGATTATTGTCATTGCTACTACTGTTGCCCTGTCACTGCCCCCCACCCAGCACTCTGCATCCCTGTGTCTCACCCACACCCCTTGCAGAGAGAAGGGAGGGGGGAGCTGGCCTGCTGCTTGTGTCTGCCCCGCTGCTCTGCTCGGGGTCCAGAGCTCATAACCGAGGATCAAAGTGCCCTCCCCACCGCCTTGCCTTCTCATCCTCTTCTGTCCTGAAACACCACCGTTGCCTTAGAGGAAGAAAAAATAAAAAAGAAAGGGAAAAAAAGATAAGAAAAAAAAAGAAAGAAAATGATTTGAGTCAGGGAAAGCAATCCCCAGGGCCCCGTTTCACACGATTGTCCCATTTCTAAACTTGAGTTAATAAGAATAAACAAAGTAGTAGGTGGATTTGCTCAGAAGAATATTATTCTGACGATTATGCAAATATTTATATGTTCTGGTTTTCTCATTTTGTTACTGGTGTCTAATTTTCTAGTCTCATAATGAAGTGTAATTTGGAGAGGCTTTGCAGAGACAGGCACAGCAGTGAAATAATTTGATTTGTTCGGTAAACTTGGTTTCGGTTATTCCTTTTCATCAGTTCCTTCAGAACCCTGCAAGTTCTTTGTGATTTGACAACAGCTTTCAGCCCAGTGAAGGCATGACTCTCGCATTGCCAGGAATTCCGAAGAGGTTTATGATATTGTCACTTAATAAGAAAATGCATTCATCGGCAGGATATAAAATTTATGGGCTTCAAATGGATTTGAGTTTGTGTGTTAGCCCTCTGTGCTCCTGCCATTCTGGAGGCTATGCGTAAGGTTTTTTAATTAAGTCAAATTGAATCGAATGAGCTTTTATTGAGCGCCCACTCCCTGCCAGACAGTTTCCTTAACCCTTGCACCGCCTATTGGTGGCTCTGGCCGGTGGGGGGTGGGAGGAAGCCCAGGGAGGCCCAGCCGGGTTATGCCCCAAGTCCGTGGTCATCCTGGAGGCATCCAGGAAGTGGCATTTGAAATGAGATGGGAGATTCATGCACACTTTCATCCCAGCTGATTACATGCCGGGCTGATTAGAGAGAAGAGATTAATCTTGTTTAATCTTCTCAAACCCTCCTTCGTGAAGTTCAAGTTTGACGCATTTTCCCTATTTTACATCTAAGGAAACTAAGGCTCGGAATGGTGCAGCGATCTGCCAGGGGCCACCCAGCTGGGAGCTGGGATTCGAACACAGAACCCTCTGGCTCCAAAAGCCAGAGTTCCTTCTGGAACTAGTTCCGTGCTCGTTTGGCGTGTCCCCCGGCACATGACGGACCCCCTGCCTGTGCGGATGGCCTGGCACTGGTGGCTAGGGAGCCTTCCTGTAAACTGAGGGGAGCGGTGGTGTGGGGGTGCGGCTGGGCTCCAGATTCCTGGGTACTTCCTAGCCCTGGACCCCTAGCCAGGGGCCTCTCTCCCCTCCGACCCTTTCGTTTCCCACTGGCGGACGAATCGTGTCGTGTCACCACCCGGGTTGTTGGTAGGAGTACCGGTGACACGTGTGAGGCCCCTGGCTGCGCCTGGCACCTGCCCTCTGGAGTCGGTCCTGGCCCCCAGCACCAGCCTCGGCCAGGAGGCTGCCGGCGCTTCAGCCCCCGGACTCCTGTGCGTCACAGAGCTGATTGCCGACAGAGACTGGTGACTCATTTGATGGCATTTTGTGTGGCACTGTGCCGTTCAGCCTGGCACAGCACGTCACACCCGCAGCAGGTATTCAAGAGCCATTAGCGTTTATGAAGGTGATAAAATTGCCAAAAATGGAGGGAAGCCATCAAACTCAGGGCCTCGCCTGTCTCCTGAAGGCTGCCTCGCACACCCGATGGCTGCCAGGCTGTCGGAAAAGTGTCATCTGGGTTTCTCACTGGAGACAGAGCTCTCTGGAAGGACAGTCGGGCAGCCCCTGATTGCCACGTGGGGGTGGAGGTCTCTGTGTGACAGTGAGTCTCGGGAATTAACCGTGGTCCCGGGGGCGTCGTGCTCAGCTTAACCCTTCCCACCGCAAAGGCTTTAAAACAAACCCGGGAAGTACTTATATATTCTTCACATTCTCTGCATTTTCTCTGAAAATAAAAGCGACTTTGAATGTTTGAGGTTTGTGTCACACAGACCCCTCCTGCTGGGGAAGCATGACAACCGTGCAGGAAGGAGCAGCCCCAGTGTCCCGCTCCCGTGTGCCGGGGGGGGGGCGGGGGGGGGCGGGGAGGCGCGGGTGCCAGGTCCGGCCCGGCCCCACCTCTCGCGGGGGAAAGCAGGGACCCTGACTTCTGGTTCGCCGCCAAATCCACACATCCAGGAAAGGGTTCACTGTTTAAAAACAAATGTGGGAAGCTGTCACGCAGGAGCCCCTGGATAGTCATTTTCACGTCATTCTCCGGTAAAGATAGAACGCTTAATTTAGGCAAATTTAATGATTTCAGAGCATTTGAAGTGATCCTGGGGTAGAAAGCAGTGTTTTCTTCGTTTTTTCAATTTCCACCCGACTCCATTCCTGTCTTTCTGTGCGGAGTGTCAGTTATGCGGGGGGGCGTTTCCTCTTGGGTGCGTGTGCACCCGCAGCGTGAGTGTGCAGGAGCGCCCTGACTGCGAAACAGCTGCCCTCACGGTGCCGACGGGCAGCCACGCCCGGGGTCCCCGCGCTGGGGCAGCGGGGCGGCTGCGGGCGCCTGGGTCGGGGTGCCCGTCCTGCCCGCTCCTCGGTCTCTTCTCGGCTGCTGTTTGCTCGCTCCTAGCGCGGGGGTCGAGGGGGGCCCCTGGAAGGTGATGACTGTGTGTGGGGGGCCTGGCCAGCTCCCTGGGGGGGGTTGGGGTGGAAAGCCTGGCCCTCCTGGGCTGCACCACACTCACCCCCAGGCAGTCTGCACCCCTAGGGTATTCACAGTCTTATTCCTTGCTTTGTTCTCTTTGCTTGTTCGGGGAGAGTGAGCCCAGCAGTCCAATCCGGAGGTCAGCTTATTTGGGAGATCCATATTACTTCTGACTATTTACGAAGGGACAGGCCAGGGGGAGGTAACCAACTCGATTAATTTGTCAGAGAGGCAGCTGGAGGGATGTGTGACAAACAGACCAGGTTGTCATTTGGCCAGAGACTGTCTGTGCTGGGATTGTCCCCCCAGGATAGCCATGATGACAAATGTAATTGACGTTTTTTATTAACCCTGAAATGATTAAAGATGCCGCTGCTGAATTTGTGTCACAGTGCCCGGTCCCTGGCATTTTGAGCGAGGGTTCTGTGTAGAGCCAATAAATAGCCCTGTGTTTACTTCCTGCTTGTCACGTTAATCAAACGAGGCACACAGAGCCCTGCCTGATTTGGCCTTGGAACCAGGCCAGGGGGCCAAGGCTCCACTTCGTGACTGAGACCTTGAGAACATTCTGGTACCGGCATCATGGTGGACCCTTGGGAGACACTGTGTTCCTTGACCCTCCTAGGCCCCGGGTGTCAGGGGAGCTCCTGCTGTGTGTGCTGGGTCCTGACGTGCACAGGTGTGGGCTGCGGGCCTGCCCCTCGGGGAGCACCACCGCAGAGCAGGGATGGAGGGGTGTCCGTGGGAACAACGCAGCCCTAGTCAGCAGGGGCGGTGCCGGGGCCCTCCCCGTGGCGGCGGGGCGGGGTGGCAGGAGGGCGACTTGGAGCTCAGACGGAGGGGATCTCCTCACCCCAGGGACGTTCCAGGCAGAGGCTGGAGAGCTGGCATGGAGGGGCCGGGAGCAGGACGGCGAGAGGCATGGCGGGCCGCTGGCAGGGGTGTCCTGGGGAGCCCTGCAGCCAGGCAGGCCGGGGGCCTGATGGAGCACAGGGCGGCTTCGCTGCACCCGAGCCTGCCCCTGAAGCTCCCGGAGCTCTCTGTGCTTGGTTTCCTCATCTGTGAAATGGGGGCAGTGATAAGCTCACAGCTGCCCCTGCAGTCGTGCAGGGGCGCCAAGGGAGGAGGAGGAGGGAGCTGTGCGGACCTGCATGTTGGGGTAGCCGCGCCCAGGCGCCGCGCACGTCCTGCAGGCTGTGTGCTGGGCTCTGTGAGGCGTTTTGATTCCCCCTAGGAGAAGAGGCCTCTTCTTAAGAGGCTGGAGTGGCTGCCCAAGGTCACACAGGGCTGGAGAGAGGCTGTGAGGCGGGGCTGCTTGCCCTCTCGTCCTTCCCTGAGAAGAGACAGCGGTGCAGGGGTGTAGGGGGCCCCTCTGAGGGGAGAGGGCTTGTGGAGCAGAGGGGGTCAGGGTGTGGCCCTTCCCTGCATGGAGTGATGGGTTGGACGGCTCCTGTTGTGTGGCCGGCCCTCTGCTGGCACGCACATTCACTCGGTCACTCGGCCAGCATTTAGTAAGCACCTACGGCATGCCAGACCCTGGGCACCTGTAGGTACCCTGGTGGGTGGCCAGTGGGGCAAGAGGGAAGACAGTCATCACGCCTCTGGCAGTGAGGATGAGTGACATTCCAACATCGAGACAGTGGTACATGTCATTGCGATCCCCCCCCCCAAGAAAACCCCAACTGAACCCCCTCCATTTCCCCCCATGCTACCCACTTAGGAGAAGATTCATCACTTGTGACTTGGACCTGTTGCTTGGAAGCCTTGCCCATCAGTCTGGTTTCTTCTCCCCTCTAACCCTGTGGCTGGCGGGGGGTTGTAGGGGCAGCGATTTAATACAAGTCTGCAGTTTGCAAAGCAGCCGTGGTTCTGTGCGCCGAGCACGTTTGCCACCATTTTCAGGGAAACCTCCAAGCTGTTCTGGGAGCTTGGCGATACTGCCGGGAAAAAAGTTATATTTAATAACATCTCATCCTTTGGGCTCTGCAGCTAATAGAAGCCTAAATGGAAGCCATGTCTGAAAGCCATTTCTTTATGTGATTCAGAGGATCAGGACGCTGCAATTACACCGTGTATGAGATTTATGAAAACATTAATGCCTGACGAGAAGAAAACATCTCAGTGAGTTATTTAATTTCGAGTCGCAGGCCTGGCTGCCGGTTCCTAATTCAGACTTCGTGTTCTGTTCTGTGCGTCGGCCCCCGGGCGCTGACTCACCAGACGCTCGCTCAGGGCCCCTGTCTCGCCTGGAGGTGGGGGCCCGGGCGCCGCGGGGCTGCGTTTCCGTCCAGCCCACCTGACCCCGAGCCCCATCTCTCCCTCACCCCTGCACAGGACAGCCTTGTTAGGTTTGTGACGTGTGGCAGCTGTGTGATCTGCTGGGTTAGGGACACACACTTAAAAAAACTTACGTGCCACATGCTTTTCCTTTCTTTCTCTTTCCCCTCAACTGACACAAAAAGAGCCCCAGACAAGCAGATGTCACGATGACTGCCGTGCTTTGCCTCATCAACTGGAAGCGCCACCGATTGAATTGCTCCCGACACCGGTCTCCGTTTATGGCAGGTGCGGGGCAGGAGTGCTGGGTGGGGGCCGCGCATTTTCCTGGTTCCACCCATAGCTGAAGCCTTAATTCAGAAACAAATTAAGTCCTTCAGCTGTCACTTGATTGTTCCCTCCGATCTTTGGGGATAAATATCATGGCTCCTGCCTCGCATCGTCTCCTCTCTCCTTTTCCCCCAAGCTTTTCCCCTCTTACTTTTGTCTCCTTGCCCAGAACTCAACATTTCTTTGACAAAAGCATGCATTATTTAGAGCCTGTCGCCTCTTGAAGTTCCTTAATTACAGAATTAAAGCAAAGTAATGACAGTTTAATTTGTTCTTTCATTAATTGGGAGCGCTCGGGGCTGGTGTGAAGGGAGTGCGTTTGGAAAGCTCGCAGAGTGTCTGTTGAGTGATTGGATCGCGAGCGATAATCGCTGTGGTTAGTGCCTGGCGCAGTGCGCACCCTCAGTGCGGCCTCCCGGCTCCCGGGGACCCTGGCGGGATGTCAGCCTCCCTGTCCTACCCTTTAGGGCCTTGAAGCTCAGAGAGGGGTCGCGACAGGGCGGAGGGCGTCTGGGCAGCTGGAGGGACACCAGGCAGGCGTCTGACCCTGGGGACCCCATTTGATCCTCAGGCCACCAGTGGTGACCTCAGTCCCACAAGCGGCTGCCCCGGGGATGACAGGATTGCAGGGGTGAGCCGGAGAGGCACACAGTCACGCCTGGCTGGGGGCTGACGCTGGGAGATGCACGGGAGGAGCTGGGGCTTCACCGAAGCCGAAGGTCATTTTTCTACTTTGACCTTGGTAGTGCTGGTTTTTCCTTCTGAGAGATGTGGGGACACAGAGGGGCAGCTTTTGAGCACGTCCCGTCCCCATTAGCTGTGGGCCAGGAGAGCTGCTGTGGTGGACAGCAGGAATGACGTCGCCCTGAAGCCTGTGGGGTAAGGGCAGTCCCTTTAGGCCTGGGCTCCTGGGCTCGTGGGCTTCGCTGTGTCCAGGGCCCGGGCCAGCTCTGTCCTGGCCTAGGACAGGTCTCGTGTCTAGCGGAGGCCAAGGCCGGGGCTGAGAAGGCCGAGGCGGCAGCGGTCAGGACGCGGCCTTCCTGTGAGCACACATGGCCCAGGCCTCGTCGTCGTCACACTGGCCCCGGGGCCACCACACCTTTTCTGCACTGGCCTCTGGTGTACGGCATCGGCTCTGGGCTCGGGGACCGGCTGAGGGTGGACAGCTGTGACGTCCACACGTGCCGCGGACCCCTCCGGTTGGCCAAGCGTCCTAAAGGAAGGCAGCCAGACAGCCCCCCTGGCCTCGCTGCGTCGGGTCTGGAGCCCTGTTGCACCATCATTTTGGTGGCAGGCGGTGAAGGACCGACAGAGAGCGACAGGTCCCTGTGCCTCCGACTGTGCTCTCTGCTCTGGGAAGCTCCGCCACGGCTCCGTCTTCCTGCCGTGGGGATGGGGATGGGGATGGCGGCCCCGAGACGTGGACCTCTGCTCGGGCCACGCTGCTCGAAGGGGCACAGGAGGGTCAGGATCCAGGGCGTCTGAGGTGCCCGGTACCTAGGCCCCCGTGTCTCTGTCGTTGCCCCCCTGTGTCCCCACCCCCGCCTCCTGCGTCCTCACAGTGTTCCCTCACCCGGAGTCTCAGAGCGCAGCACCGCGCATTATCACAGAACTCTGGAAGTTATTATTAATGCGTTTCTCTGCAGCAAAGTCTAGATGAATTTAGGATTAGAGGGTTCAGTTACACTTTATTATTGTTTGCCATTAAAAATCATGCAAATAAGCTGTGGAATAAAGCAGCTTGTATTGTTTTGGACATCCGATTTACATGTTTACTGGAAGGAAAACGACACTGAGCCCCTGCAAGGTGGTAACGAGATCTTGCCTCAGAGCCTCGGCTTTGGTGGTCTTTATGTATAATTTATTCCACGGCAACTTCCAAAAGAGATTTTCAGCTAGTTTATCATAGAAACTTATACCCAGCAAGAGGATTTTAAAGCTTCCTTGTGTAAAGCTGCAGAGAAAGCTTAGAAGCCATATAACCCGGTGGGGTGAATGCTGGAGGAAAGGCGAGCCCCGGCGTCGGACCCGCGGCCTGGGAAGTCCGCCGGAAGCTGCCTCGTTGCTGGAGCCACGAGGGAGAGCCGCTGGGTCACAGGCTTCTCATTTGTGGACCGACCGGAAGCTTCCGCACACCTCCGTCCTGAAGCCCCACTGAGCCTCTGACTTCCTCTGTGAGAGAAGGGCTGAGACGGGAGGACCGCTCCAGCCTGAGTGTCAGCTGTCAAGTGCAGGCGGTCCCGGGGGCCCATGTCCACTGTGGGGGCTTGGACTCCACACCGCCGGCCAGGTGATCCTGACCGTGCAGGGAAGGGACAGAAGGCTCAGTCCACAATGGTTGCCAAGGCCTGTTCAGTTCAGGACCTCTTGCCCCCTGACACTGTGGTCTCTTTGAGCCCCATGGCCCATCAGCCTCCTGGTGAGGTGGGAAGGAGGGGCCGTGAGGCCCACTCAGAGTATGGGCGGGGGGAGGGAGGGCTGACTTTGTGCACCCCTGGGGTGCCGAGGGGAGTCGGGGGGGCAGGGCTGACTTTGTGCACCCCTGGGGTGCCGAGGGGTGAGATGAGCCACACCGAGCCACAGCAGGCGCGCTGTGGATGCCAGTGGTCGGCAGCGGTGAAAATGGATACACTGCAGCACAGGGTTCAGAGCACGGTGCTGATAATAGTCGATTTACAACAACAGCTTGCAGTCAGGTGCAGCTGTGCCGTGTTCTAAGAAGATGGAAGCCACGCGCCACCCCCGAAAGCTAGTGAATGGGGGCGCAGGAGGTACAGACTGACTCACAGACACACGGCTCTGTGACCACTCTGGGGGTCCTGGTCACGCGTGGCTCTGGGGGGAGCCGCCGCCTCCTGACACACGCGTTCTTGCTGCTGTGAGCACAGGCACAGATAAAGGGACTTCTGACCGCCACGCTCTCCGCCACGCCGCTTCTGTGAATTACAGGCTTCGTGACAGAAGTCGGCGACGTACGAGCTACGGACCAATCACCGTTACCCCATTATGTGCCTCGGTTTTAGTCCTTTCGAATCACTTGTTAAACTTTTATAGGTAAAATAATTTCATGCTCACTGAAGTAATGTAATGTGAGACTAATTCAAGACTATTAGGAATTTCGGGGGCTCCGTTTATAACACCACTTGATGCAGTCAAGGCTCGGGGTGTTAGGGAGTGACTCTCAACCCGGAAGAACCCCGGGCCTGGGCACGAGCTTGGGTGCCGAGGAATTTTGAGTGAAGTGGAAGCTGGCTCGTTAGTCCCTAACTGGCCCTTTTAGAAGTAATTAGACCTGGGATTTTTCTGAGCGTTGGCCTGGAGCCCCATAAATCCACGATGACTTTATTTCTGGACGCCAACCTGGAGATCGTAGAGAGAACTTCCGGGGAGTTAGCGGCGGCGCTGGGCAGCGAGCAGAGACTTCTGCAGGGGCGGGGCTGTGCGAACCCCCAGGTGGGGACAGGAGTCCTGCGTCAAGTGTCCGCCGCTCTCTTTCTGTCGCTGAATTGAGCAGGTCAGATGGGCCAAGGCAGGAGGGATTTGGGGCACTCTGGGCCGAGGGGCTCAGCCTGCTGCCACCCAGACTTGAAGGCTCTGAGGTGGCCGATGCCTGATGCAGTGACCAGGGGTGCTGTTAGGCCGGGGGGGTGTGGGGCAGCAGAAGCCAGGCCTGCAGGATGGCATTTCTGTGGCCTAATGATTTTCAAAAACCATTTGGTAGATTGAGGTAATGTATTTCCCAGACTCCAGCAATTTGCTCCTTCCCACCGTGCTGAATCAGGCTGTTAAACCCCCTCACTGTGTGCATATAGCTATTGGCACCGGGGGAAAATGGTCAAGTTCAAGGCCCCTGCTGTATCTGTGCTAGGCTTTTCTGGAATTGATGAGTAACTGCACTTTTGAAAATGAAGTTTTTAAGAACATTGGAAAACGTTAAGTGGAGAAAGCAGGATGCCAAATTTGTATATTCAGTGGGATCTCAGGAAAAGCAAAGTGTGTATTGAGAAATACCGCGAAGACACTGCCGGTAGGTTCGCAGCAGTTACTGTGAGCACAAGGATTAGACTCGGTGTCACCTGTGTCCCTGTGCTCACTGCCCGTGGCCCAGGCTGGGCGCCTGGGCACCGAGGGACGCGCGCGGACTCTGGCCGTGAACGCCGGGCCCGTGACCTGCTCGCTGGGTAACCTTGGGCGGCTCCCTGCGCACCAGAGCTCCAGGCCCCTCGCCGGTAGAACGGAGAGGGGTGTGGACAGTGATAAAGCACTGGCCGCGTCGGCGTGTGGCCGTCTAAAGAGATGATGGCTCTGGTGGTGCTGATGGGGGCAGGAAAACATCGTAAACGTGCGCGGGTTCCTTTCAGAATCAGGAAAGCATTTATATAAGGTAATGGGGGAAGGGAGTAATGACAAAAATTATAAAAGCAAAGCTGCACGACCCCCCGACCACCCACCACACGGCCACTCTTGACTCGTTTCCAGGAGAGAGGAGGTCAGGTGACATTCAGCCCCTTACCACACGGTGCGTCCAGCCCTGCTGGAGGGAAAGCATGGAGCACTGTGGGAATGTCCACTGGGACCCTATCTCAGCCTGGGGGAGTCAGGAGGGCTTCCTGGAAGAGGGAACATCTCAGCTGAGACTGGAAGGAAGAGAAGGGGCCAACCCGACAGAGAGGGAAGAAACTGCTTTGAGTAGAGGGAAGGGCATGTGTAAAATCTGAGGTTGCAAAGAGCCAGGCACATTTGGGAAACGTGTCTGGAAGGTGCCTTGTGAATGAGGAAGAGGTGGGGGGGCGCTGAGCAGTGGCCCGGGGCTTCCCACGTCGGCTGAGTGCTTTCCAGCCCTCTCTGGGCCCTGGCTGTGCCCAGCAGGAGCCCACGGCCAGATAAGTCCTCATAGCCAGAGGATGCCTGGAGGACCTCCTTTATGGTTTCTGGATGGAGTTTTGGGAGTGCGAGGCTGGCATTCGTTTTTATGCATATTTTGAGGAGTCTTGGTGAAAGCGATCACCCCCGTCCCAGCCCGGTCGTGGAGGGCCAGCAGTGGGGCCCGTCGGGCGCTGGCCTGAGGCGGTTGCCACGGCAGTGGGACCTGAGTGACCTCGCTCTCTGAGAGGGGCCACCTCGGTTGTGGGGCCCTGCCTGGTGGACAGGGGTGGGATCAGCTTTCTCCACTGGGTGTCTGGAAAAGCTGTCAGGAGGCTGTCACCTGGGACGAGGCTGTGTATGATGACAGCCGGGACACGAGGGCCCCTCCCCCCAGGCCCCCTGCCAGGCCATTCGAGCTAAGTGAGCATGTGCTCTAAGGAGCCGCCACTAGTGACTGCCCAGAGCGGCCCCGGCCTCTCTGTACTTGTGGGAGCAGCAGACCCGCCGACTTGGAAGGCCACCTGTCTCCCTGGCTCGGGTGGAGGGGACCCGCGCCCCTGCCACCGCCGTCGCCCGGACAGGTGGCACCGTGACGGGAAGGAGGCCTCCCAGGCTCTGTGCCCCCTGCCCCCAGCATGGTGTGGTCCACGGCACGCTGTCCCCCCCCCCCCCCCCCCCCCCCCCCCCCCCCCCCCCCCCCCCCCCCCCCCCCCCCCCCCCCCCCCCCCGCCCGCGCCATTCCCACGACCCCGCTCCTGCCTCTCAGCCGCTCTCGCTTGGATCCCCCCACCCAAGTCCCATGACCCTCCTCCACAGCACACGTCCGCGGTGTCCTCGGTTCCTGGCCTGCTCGTCACCTCCCGGACCCGACCTGTTCTCTCCCCCAGTGGCCCCTCCACTGGCCTCCCCGGATTATACTGGCCTCTTAGACGGCAGTGTGCGTTTTGTAAAAGGAAATCTGACCGTTGCTTTGCTCTGCAGCCTCTAACCCTTCAGCCACCTCCCGTGGTACAGGGCGGGAGGCGGGCCTGCCCCTCCTCTCCCTGGAGGCCTCTCCCCTTCCCCAGCACCCTGCCCACCTCCCCAGTTGAATTTACACCGTTACTGCCTCCCAGAGCCCCGTCCTTCCCTTCCATGTCTCTCCAGTGGTGCCTGTTTACACGTTTGCTTAATGTCCGTCTTTCCCACCAGACTCGTGAGTGGTCCTGTCCCCCGGGACCCCCGCGGTGGGCAGCGTCCCTGGCACACGGGGCCCTGAGTACCTCCCTGTTGGATAAACCTGGGGAGTGACGGAGAGGGGCCCGCCCTTTCTAAGCCTCCATTTCCCCAGCTGTAGAGTGGAGGCAGCTTCCCCGCGGCCTTGTGAGTCCGCGTGAGGACGCGGGACCGTGGAATGTGCCGCACAGAAGTGAGAGTATAACATTGTCACCACTGCCGACCGGGTCAGGCCCTCCTCCCGGCCCCTGCCGGTCGGAAGGGAGAGCACTTCTCAGCACGGAAGAAGCCAGCCCCCGTGCGTTCTTCCGCAGCCTCTGACGTGTCTCGCTCCTACTCCTTTCTGCTCCAAGTGACCTCATCTCTGCCTTTACATCCTTTGCTGACATTTAAACTCCCTCCCTTTGTGCTGACCTTAGTGAATCCAGAGAAGAGTTTCTTGGAGTTCTCTGTATAATCAATGCTCACGTACTTACAGTTTCTGATTGAGTTTCTCCTCATTCTTTACTTTAAGGGACCTGGCATCACGTGGCACAGGACGCAGTTTAGGAAGCACTTAGGAAGATGGTGTAAAACGAAGGGACTATTTTAGTGCTCGCTGTTTCTGCAGACGTGAGCCCCGTGTAACGCAGCAGAACCTCTGCCGTGTCTCCTAGGAACCCCGCACTTCCCGGGGCTCTCTGCAAGCCTCCCTGATGTGGGCAGGGCTGGGGGAGTCACGTGGGTGGGGGTCGCCTCCTCAGATCACCCCTGGCAGATGGTTGCCACCCGCAGTAAACGACAGCAGTTATAGATCACTCCGGGCCTTCCTGTCACCTGTGTGACACAGCAGCGCACAGAACAAACACCCGGTCCCCTCCCTCTCCTGAATGTTCCTAGCGGGAGGGAGGGCATAGGGAGGTTGTGACCCAAGCCCTGGGGTGGTGGGGCGTGTGTGCAGCAGGCACGGGGGTGGGGGTGAGGACGCGGCCCGGCGCGTTACTCCCCAGCGCTCAGAACAGATGCTCGAAACCAGCTATGTGGTCCGGCTTCGGGTAAGGAAGGAGCAGTCCCTGTCGGAGTAGCCGCACAGCAGCCAACTGCAAACTCTGAGCAAAACAACCACAAGCAGGTGCCGCAGAGAACGGAAAGCAGGCAGGCCCTGGGAGGCAGCTCTGAGGAGGAAACGGCGCGGGGTGAGTCTCCTGCTTCTGCTGTTCTGCCCGAACGTGGGCTCCAGTCTGTGCCAGGCAGGGCAGCTGAAAGCTGGATAGAAAGCCTGCGATGTTACTGGCTCGAGGAAGCAGAGGGCAGAACGTGGGGCACCACGGCGGCTGGAGAGTGAGGGGGGAGATCTCAGGAAGGAGCGAGTCAGAGAAGAGGATCCCTGAGTTCTGTGAACAGGCTCTGCCCCGGTCTCTGGGTGACTCCTGACCCAGTGCAGGGAGCAGACTCCAAGCTCAGCTGAGGCTAAGAGAACTGAACAGAAATTTCTGCCGCTGCACACAGCAGAGGGGAGAGTTGAAGATGTGAATAGAGCCAAGTTAGCTGACTGTTGAAAAAAAAGTGTTCTTCAGAGAAACATGACAATCCAGCGTTTATACAACATACATTTCATAATATCTAGTATTCCACCCCAGATTACTCATATAGGAAGAAACAGGGAGAGGGGACCCTCAGTCAAGAGAAAGGCAATCAGTGGAGCTTGTTTCCAAGATAGCCAGATGTTGAAATTAGCCAAGTATTTTAAAACAGCCATTACGGAAGTGCTGAAGGATACAAAGGAAAATATATTCGCAATGAATAAAAAGATAGGAAATCTCTGTAGAGAAATAGCAACTACTATATATAGAAAAACAAATGGAAATCCTAGAGCTGAAAAATACAGTATCTGAAACACAGAATCCATCACTGGGACTCCATTGCAGAACGGAGATGTCAGAAGAAGGAGCCAGGACTTGGAGATAGAGCAATAGAAATTATTCAGCCCGAAAACAGAGAAAAGGAATAGGGGGAAGGAAGAACAAATAGGGGCGCCTGAGTGGCTCAGTCAGTTAAGCGTCCGACTTTGGTCCAGGTCATGATCTCCCAGCTCGTGAGTTCAAGCCCCACGTTGGGCTCTGTGCCAATAGCCCACAGCCTGGAGCTGCTTCAGATTCTGTGTCTCCCTCTGTCTCTGGCCCTCCCCTGCTTGTGCTCTGTCTCTCTGTCTCTTTGTCTCTCTCAAGAATAAATAAACATTAAAAAAAAAAAGTACGGTACTCAGGGACCTGTGGACAATATCCAAAGGTATTTGTGTAATATATATTGTAATACGGTGTGTATAATTAGAGTCCCAGAAGGAGATGAGAATGAGGAAGAAAAAATTATTTGAAGAAATAATGCGTGAAAACTTCCCACGTTTGATGAAATATATGTATTTACAGATTCAAAAGGAAAAAATACTTTGCAAACCCCAAACAAGACATACAAAGAGAATCACACTACGGTATATCATAGTCAAACAGGTGGAAACCAAAGGTTAAAAAATTTTTAAGTAACCAGAGAAAAATGAATATCACACGGAAAAGAATAATGACGTGAAAATTGCTGACTTCTCACCAGAATCAGTGGATTCCAGGACGTCTTCCAAGTGTTGATCAAACAAACACACAAACACACACCCACAACCAAAAGCATGTTAACTCGTGATTCTGTATCCTCTAAGAATGAAGGTAAATTAAAGACATTTTCAGATAGGGGCACCCGGGTGGCTCAGTCGGTTAAGCGTCTGACTTGGGCTCAGGTCATGATCTCATAGTTCATGGGTTCAAGGCCCGCATCAGGCTTTGTGCTGACAGCTCGGAGCCTGGAGGCTGCTTCAGAGTCTGTGTCTCCCTCTCTCTGCCCCTCCCCTGCTGGCACTCTTTCTCTTTCTCTTTCAAAAATGAATAAACATAAAAAAAAAAAAGACATTTTCAGTTGGATGACAGCTGAGGATTCATTGGCAGCAGACATGTGCTATAGAAGTGTTAAAGGATGCTCTTCAGGATGAAGGAATATGAAACCAGATAGGAGCTCAGGTCTTCAGGAAGGAGTGAAGAGCCCAGAAATGGGAAATATGGGTGAAAATATAGAAGGCTATTTTTTCCTCGTAAATAAAAAAAAAAGTACATATGACTAAAGCAAAAACGGTCATATTGCTTGTGGGGTTTCTAAGATGCGTGGATGTGACCCAGGTGACAACTATAGAGTCAAGAATGGGCACGGACGAGAGATATTTATGGTTTCCAGTTCTTGTATTTTATGAAACTTGTACAATATCCATCATAAAAAAGACTTAAAAATATTAAGAATGTATATTATAATCCCTGGAGCAACCACTAAAAAAAGTAACCTTGAGGAATAGCTAAAAAAAAACCAGTAAGTAAAATAGAATTGTAACAATAGTTATTTCAAAAGAAGGTGGTAAAGGTGGAAAAGAGGAGTAAAACCGAGATAAAACCAGAAAACTAATAGCAAAATGATAGATGTAATTCTGATCATATCAACAATCCTATTAAATGTAAATGGATTAAACATTGCAATTGAAAGAGATTGTCAGAATGGATACAGAAGTAAAATCATATGCAGTCAACAAGAAGTGCACTTTAAGGAACAAATAGGCGAAAGCAAGTAGATGGAGTAGAGATACCATCCAAGTAGTCGGCATAAGAAAACTGGAAGTATTGTTAACACTAATCAGTAAAATAGACTTTCAGACAGAGGTCACACCAGAGAGAAGAGAGAAGATATCTCATAGTGATAAAAGTCAATTTATCAGGAAGATCTTACCATCATATATGCACTTAATAATAGAGCTTTAAAGCACATGAAAAATTTTTCATAGAATGAAAGGGAGAATAAAAAAATCCATACTTACAGGTGTAGATCTGAACTCTTCCTAAGTAATTGATTGAACAACTAGACAGATCAATAAAGATGGAAGATCTCTATTACACTATCAATTACCTTACCTTAATCGACATTTATAGAACACTGTGCGTGACAAGGACAGGATACATGTGCTCTTCAAACTCAAATAGTACTTGGAGTCACACACAAATCTCAATACATTTAAAAAGATTGAAACCACAGAGAGCCTAGTCTCTGTTTAGAGTGGAATTAAATTAGCAATAAATAATGAGATACCAAATAATAAGAAAAGCTATGAACATTTGGCAATTAAGACACACTCTTTTTTTTTAAATCCTCAAGTTAGTTAACATAACAATGTAGTCGTGGCTTCAGGATTAGAACCCAGTGACCCAGTGATTCATTTCCTACATATCACCCCCAGTGCTCAACCTGAAAAGTGCCCTCCTGAACGCCCATCACCCATTTAACCCACTCCCACCACCAGCAACTCTCAGTTTGTTCTCTGTATTTAAGAATCTCTTACGGCTTGCCTCCCTCTCTGTTTTTATCTTGTTTTTTCTTCCCTTCCTCTGTGCTCATCTGTTAAGTTTCTCAAAGTCCACATATGAGTGAAATCATGTAATATCTGTCTTTCTCCGACTTATTTTGCTTCGCATAACAACCCCTGGTTCCATCCACGTTGCTACAAATTACCCTCTCATTCTAAATAAATATCCACGGGTCTCAGTGGTCCTCCTGACCTGAGGAGACAAAGCTGGGAGTCAAGGAAGTCCTTGACAGCGAGAGCTCTCAGGACGGAGGAGTGGAGATTGCAGAGCTGCCCCCACAGAAAGCTCCAGAGATCTGGGGGAGGCGCCCTCAGAGTGTTCCGTGCAGTTCTTGACTGGCATGTGTATGAGGAAATGCCTTGAGGCAAGGGAGAAGCGCTCAGAAGGAGCACGGTGACCAATCCCCAGAGCTCCCAGGGCCGAGAATAGTCCATAGGGCCAGAAGCCAAAGTGGGAAGTCCTCATAATTCATTAGAGTGTTCCCTCCGTAGCAGGGAAAAATAGCCCTAGACGAAACAGTGTTCTAGTCCCTCCTATCAGAGCTTTGAAACTATCCTGGAAAGGGGTGAACGGTTTCCAAGTAATTTAACCATGTCCCAGAACAAACCTCACGAGTATTTATTTATAGGACTACAGAAATATAAAACATCTACTAAAGTAAAATTCACTGTGTCTGACATCCAAACAGAGATTACAAGGCATGCAAAGAAGTAGAAAAACCAGACTATGATTAGAAGAAAAGTCAATCAATAGAAGCAGACCCAGAAATGGCACAGATGGTGCGCTTAGTCAGTAGGAACATTAAGCCAACTATTATAAATATGCCGCAGATATGCAAGAAGGTGCAGAAAGGCATGAGTATGTTAAGGAGAGATAAGGAAAATAGGAGAAAGATCCAAGTTGAACTCTAGAACTGAAAAAAAATCTCAGAGGAAAAATACACTAGACAGAATTAATAGCAAATCAGAAACTATGAAAGGTTAGCAATTTAAAGACATCATCATACACACATTTTAGGGTGCAATACAGAGAGTAAAAAGCTTGGGGGGAAAGATGAACAGAGCATCTAGGAGCTGTGGGACGACTTCAGTCACACCTGACGTACATGAAATTGAAGTCCTCAGAGGCGGAGAGAACAGAAAAAAATATTCCCAAAGAAACAATGGCTGAAAGTTTTCCAAATTTGATGAAAATGGGAAGCCTACAGAACCCAGAAACTCGGGAACCCGAAGGACAAGAAACATGAAGGACAAAGGTCACCAACGTACCTCGCATTGGGATTTCTTATAGCCAGTAATAAAGAAGAAAGTTTTTAAAGCATCCGAAGGGGAAGAAAAAGACAAGTGACATCCTGAGCAATAAAGAGAAGAATGACGGCAGACTTCTTACTGGAAAGAATGCCGGAAGACAGTGGAAAAACGTACTTAAAGTATGAAAGGAAGATGAACAAACCACTGTCGGCCCCAAATTTAATACCCAGTGAAATATGCTTTTAAGGGAAGGGCAGAATACTTTTTTAAGACCTTTAGAAGCGGAAGTAATTCATTACCAGCAGACTTGTACTATGGGAAGTATTATATAAAGTTCTCAAGATAGAAGAAAAATGATGCTAGATAGAAATCTACATTTACAAGGGGCGGCCGAGCACCAAGAGTGGCAAGTGTGTGGATGAATGTAAATAATTTTTGCTCTTAGTTAAAAATCACTTTAAATGATGGTTGATTATTTAAAGTAAAAACAATAACCACGTTCTATGGGGTTTGTGTGAAACGTATGATAATGCACACAAGCTGAGATGGGGAGGCGGTGTGTATGGATTATTACGGCTCTTGTGAGGCAAGTGCTAATACTGCTTGAAAGTGACTGTGGGAAGTTACAGATGTAGAAAGCAACGAGTAATAAAGCAGAACAAAATCTATGGTTAATAATCTAACAATTGGAGATAAAATGAAATAACAAAAAAATGCTTAATTCAAAAGAAGGCAAAAACGGGAAAGAGGGAACAAAGAAAAGATGAGATGAACGGAAAGCAGGTAGCAAATTTAAACTCAAACTGTATCAATAATAGATGAAGTGGTCTAAATACCCATTTAAAAGATGAAGAGTATTAGGGTGGATAAAAAGGCAATGTATACAATGGCTGCAGGAAACCCACTTTACATATAAAGACACAAAAAGTTAACGTAGGATGGAAAAACATATGCCAAACTAATACTAATTTTAAACAACTAGGGGGGCCTGGGGGGCTCAGTCGGTTAAGCGTCCGGCTTCAGCTCAGGTCATGATCTCACGGTTTGTGGGTTTGAGCCCCGCGTCACGCTCTGTGCTGACAGCTAGCTCAGAGCCTGGAGCCTGCTTCAGATTCTGTGTCTCCCTCTCTCTCTCTGACCCTCCCCTACTTGCACTGTCGCTCAAATATAAATAAAAACCATAAAAAAAATTTAAACAATTAGAGTGGCCATATTAGTATCAGACAAAGTAGAGTTCAGAGCAAGGACTATTAGCAGAAATAGAGTTATCTTATGATGATAAAGAGGTCAATTCATTGAAGGACATAGCATTAGGGGCATAAATATTTAGACACCTAATAAGAGCTTTAAAATACATGAAACAAAACCGATAGAAGTGAATGAAGACGTAATCAAATCCACAATTATAGTTGGAGGTTTCAACACCCTTTTCTCAATAATCAATAGCTCAAGTAGACAGAAAATCAGTAAGGATATCGAATATCTGAATAACACTATCATCCAGTTTGGCCTAACTGACATTTATGAAACACTCTATGTACCAACAGTAGAATGTATATTCTGTTGCAGCGCACACGGAGTGTTTACCAAGGCGGACCAAATTCTAGGCCATAAAGCAGGCCTCAGCACCTGGAAAAGGTTTGAAATCATTCCAAGTGTATGCTCAAAGGATTATGGGATTAAGTTAAAAATCAGTAACAGGTATCTGGACAATTCCCAAATATTTGGGAACTAAAAACACACTTCTAAATAATCCTTGGGTCAAGGAAACAAAAGCCGTTAGGGGTACTGGCAAAGTCTTTGAACCAAATGCCAATGAAAAAGCAGCGCGAAAATGTGCAGGATGTCGTTGGAGCAGTAGGCAGCCGGCAGCTTGGAGCCGTAACTGCCCGTCTTAATAAAGGAGAAAATTTCAAACCCGTGACCTCAGCTTCCGCGGTAAGACAGGCAAGAAGAGCGAAATCTACCCAGTGTGAGCAGAAGAAAAGAGATTAAGATAAGGGCAGAAGTCACTGAAACAGAAAACAGATAAACAGTCGGGAAAAATCAGTGAAACCAAAAGTCGGTTCTTGAGGTCATTGAAGCTGGTAAACTTTCAGCCACTCATCAGGAATAAAAGAGAAAAGATACAAATTATTAATATTATGTGAGAAGTGACTTGACTACAAATCCTAAAGATTTTGAAAGGCTACTGAGGTCATGTTATGATCAGCGTTATGCCAGTGAAGCCTGTAACTTCAGATGACGCGGGTAAATCCCTTGAAAGACCCAAAAATGAAAAGCTCACTCATGAAGAAGTGGATAACCTCCAAAGCCCATGTCTACTAAAGAAATTGAATTCGTAGTTAAAATCTTCCCACAAAGAAAACTCCAGGCCCAAATGACTTCACTAGTGAATCTTACCAGACATTTAAGATAGAAATAATACCAATTTGTGTTATGGGTTGAGTGATGTCTCTCTCAAAATTTATATTTTGAATTCCT
Source organism: Mungos mungo (assembly GCA_004023785.1). Taxonomy (NCBI): domain Eukaryota; kingdom Metazoa; phylum Chordata; class Mammalia; order Carnivora; family Herpestidae; genus Mungos; species Mungos mungo. The sequence goes on along the minus strand of PISW01001504.1, from coordinate 150,538 downwards.
AACCCCAAATGCCTCAGAATAAGTCTTTATTTGAAGATAGGGTCTTTGTAGAGATTAATCATGTTAAAATGAGGTCGTAAGGATGGGCCACAGTCCAGTACGACTGGCATCCTAATAAAAAGGGGGAGATTTGGAGACAGACAGGCAGAGAGAACACCATGTGAATGTGAAGAAAGCCACGTACAAATTAAGAAGAAAGGTCTGGAACAGATCCTTCCCTCAAGGCCCTCGGAAGGGGCCAACCCTGCCAACACCTGAATTTCTGCCTTTTAGTTTCCTTCTTAATCATGAGACAATACATTCTGTTGTTTAAGCCACTCCATTTGTGGTACTTCGTTATGGCAGCCCTAGGAAAGGACTACACAATTCTATTCAAACTCTTCTAGAAAATCCTAGAGGAGGAAACACTTCCCAGCTCATTCTGTGAGGCCATCATTACCTTATACCCAACAGGAGAAAGACATTGTAAGAGAAGAAAGTGATAGACCAATATCTCTCATGAACACAGGTACAAATTTTTAAATTAAACTTCAGCAACTTAACCCAACTCTGTGTGTGCTGTGCGTGTATACACAAATGCTTGTCGTTATTTTTTTATACTATCAGAGCCACGTAAGGTCTCTCTCAGGAATGCAAGCTTCACTTGATATTTGGAAATCAATCTGCATTTCAGCATTTTCATGAACTAAAAAAGAACCAAATGATCGTGTGAAGAGATACAGAAAGAACATTTAACAATATACAGCATTCATTTCTGACAAAAACTTTGTGCAAAGCAGAAATAGAATTTTTTTAAACTGATAAGGGGCATTTATGAAAACATTAGCTTTCGCATCCTGCTTACCTGTTGTAAAAGATGGACTGTTGTCCTCAGAAGATCAGGAACTAGGCAGGGGGGCCGCCCGCACTGTGTCTATTCAGCATTGTAGTGGAGATTCTAGCCAGTGCAATAAGGCAAGAAAAGACACAAATTGAAAAGGAAGAGGTGAAACTGTCTTTATTTGCAGACACCCTGATTGTCTATGTAGAAAATTGTACCGACTCTACAAAAAAACTTCTGGAACCAAAAAGTTGGTTTAGCAGAATTCAAGGTCAACCTATAAAAACTGACCATATTTCGACTTACTGGAAACGAGCGCGAAATTAAAAATAAAAAATACCATTTACGGTATCATCAAAATATGAAGTGGTTAGGGATAAATTTGACAAAGGATGCATAAGATTTTTTCGTTAAAACACTACAAACCATTGCTTAGAGAAATTAAAGACGGTCTGAATAAAAGGAGAGGCGTATCCTCTTCATGCATTGGAAGACTCGGTGATGTTAAGACGTCCCCCCAAACCGGTCTGTCGGTTCAGTGCGGTTCCAGTCCTGACACATCGTGAAGGAGTCCCAGTGTTTGCAGGCAGACGCCTTGGTGAGCGTGTGCGCACCGGCCGCACAGGCGTGCTGGGCTCGTGACTCTGATAGCCGTCTCTAGAACAGTGTCCTGGGGCGGCAGGGTCTGTCCGGGGGGGAGAGAAGAGGCCAGGAGCCTCGGCTGGACTAGGACGGTCCCTCAGACAGGAGCCGTCGGGCGAGCCAAACGGGAGGCAAAGATTCACCCAGAAGTGTGATAGCCATTATGCGCAGGTGGCAGAATTATGGATGACCCTTACTTTCTTCTTTGTGTTTCTTTGTGGTTTTATTCCCCCCCAGAGCATACTTACTTCTAGTGTAATCGGAGGGACCACCAGCCTGTACTAGATTCCTATGGGATGTTGGTTTTCTGCACTTCTGTATAATTTGAATATTTTACCAGAAGATCGTATTTGTTCTGTAATCAAAAACACAAGGCAGACAGGTAGGCAGAAAGAACATGGCTAAAGCAATAGGTCTTTAAAAGACTTCGAGAAGCTCCTGGTGGGGCCATGTATCAGTAACCAGGGCCCGGAAACCCGAGTAAACACAGGACGGCCCAGCAAATGTATGTTTTACTCGTCATGTTCTTTTCTAACCTGACTTCTGTTGGACACATAGGATGTCTCTCTCTAGTTAATGCATCAAGTCATCTTAGAACATTTGACAGAAGACTTAACTCCTTAATTCCATGGAGGCAGATTGGGATCTCTAATCACTTAATTGAAAAAAGGTACACACTTCAGGCTGCCACAGTGTTTGGGAATTAATCTTTAAAACCTGACAGTGAACATTAAATTCAATTAGGGAGAGCGATTAGCAAAGATTCTTCTCTCCTTCACCTTGCGTAGCTTTGAGAAGTGGCTGACTGGTCTGCATTGATTCTGAGCCTACACTCGTGTATCAGCCAGGAGAGCCAAGTAGGCACTTTTCACTTCCGAGGAGCGTTATCGGACAATTCACAGATTGATGGGTTTCCTTAAACATGTCTCCACGGCTGATTCAGAAGGCCCCCCAGCCGAGAATTCAGATGTCTGTTTGCTGCTTTGGGCCTTGGTGCCTCTCTTCCTCTCCTCTCTTCTCCTCCTCCGCTTCCCCCGCCTCCCCTCCCCTTCTCTTTCCTTGTCTTTTTCCCCCTCCTCATTTTCTTGGTTCTACCTTCCAAGGGAGGCCGCTTTTCCAGTGCCTCCAGCGGGTCCAGCTCTTCTCCTCTGTCCCCTGGATCCTTGCAGAAGCCCCACACTGTCTCCCTTGCCCTGCACTGTCCCCCTGGCAGAGCTGCCGGAGGGGTCCTGTGTCTGCCTGGGAGGTTCTTCCTCAACGTCCGTGTCGCGCCCATTCTCACCCCTTCAGATCTTCCCTCAAAGCCACCCTCTTCGAGGCCCGTCATGGCCACCAGCTCAACTCCCTCTCCAGCCCTCAGAGCCCCTTTGCTGCTCACTGTGCCTCCCGTCTTCTCCGCTACCTTCAGTTCTAGGGAGACTCTGCTTCTTTCTCTTGTTCAGTGTCTGTCTCAGTGACAGTTGTTTACTGGTTGTCTTAGTTGTTTACCCCAGAACAATGCCTGGCTAATCACAGCTGCTCGAGAAATGTTTGTTGAATGAATGAAGAAACGAATGGGTTTAGTAGATGGAAACATCTGGACATACTTGCTTCAGAGCACATCCTCTCTCTCTCTCTCTCCCTCTCTCAGAAAGACAGTCCAGTGTTCACAGTGTCCTTCACCCAACCCCATCCCTCACCTGTCATTCCCCAGTGACCACCATCTTCGTATCTATTGTTACAATCTTACTACAAATGCACAAATAAACTTGATGGAGTTTTGCTTCATGGGTGTTTTTAAAGTTGTGTTGAAATACATATAACGTAAAATCTACCGTTCTAGCCATTTTTGAGCTTTCAGTTCGGTGGCACTGAGCACATTTATGTTGTTGTATGACCGTTGCACCATCCGTCCCCAGAGCTCCTTCTGTCTTGCAAAACTCAAACTCTGTCCCCACCAAGCACTGACTCCCCGTTCTCCCCCCCAGATCCTGGCAGCCCCATTCTACTTTCTGTATCTATGATTTTGACTATTCTAGGAACCTCGGTAAGTGGAGTTAGACCCTCTTTGCCCTTTTGCGTCTGGCATATGTCACTCCGCGCCATGTCCTCGGGGTTTGTCCGTGTCGGAGCAGGAGTCGCAATCTTGTTAAGACTGAACACTGGTCCGTTGTATGGAGAGGCCGTGTTTCGTGCACCTGTTCTTTCGTCGGTGGACACTCGGATTGCTTCCGCCCTTCGGCGACTGTGCGTAACGCTGCTGTGAACGTCGGTGTGCAGAGATCCCTTTGAGCCCCTGCTTTCTGTTTGGGGGTCTGTGCACACAGGCGGCCTCCCTAGATCACGTGGCAGCTCTACGCATCATTTCTTAAGCACCTGCCCTACTGTGTTCCATACAGTCTGTGCCATTTTGCAGCCCGCCAACCATGCACTGAGGTTCCAAATTTCCCCACATTCTCCCAGCACTCGTTCCTTTTTCTCGTTTTTCGGCAGAAGCCATGGGCGTGAAGTGAGGTTTTATGTGTGTTTTAAATTTAGGTGGCATCTTGTGTGTGTATGCAGCTCTTCTCGTGTGATCAGTATTGTGGTTTTTCTTAGTTTAGCCATTGTTAACTCTCTAGGTGTCGCTCATTAACTTCACTTTGTTTTCTCTATTGAAGAGTCACACTTGAACATAGTTTTGGAAAAAACTACACGCTCTGATCGTCTACCGTAAATTTCCACTCCACTTTAAAAAATTTTTTTTAAATGTTTTTTATTTTTATTTTTGGGAAACAGAGAGGGACAGCGCAAGCATGGGGAGGGGCAGAGAGAGAGGGAGACACAGAATCCGAAGCAGGCTCCAGGCTCTGAGCCAGCTGTCAGCACAGAGCCCGACGTGGGGCTCGAACCCACTAACCGTGAGATCATGACCTGAGCCGAAGCTGACACTTAACCGACTGAGCCACCCAGGCGCCCCAATTTCCACTCCACTTTGAAGTCTTCTGGTTGTGTCTTCTATTACTTATGTCCATATTTCTGTTTCTTAGACTTTTTCTTTTCTCTTTTTAAGAAATGTTTATTCATTTATTTTGAGAGAGAGGGAGAGAGAGAGCATGAGCAGAGGAGGGGCCTAGAGAGGGAAAGTCCCAAGCAGGCTCCGTATTGTCAGCGCAGAGCCCAACTCAGGCTCAAACTCATGAACCAGGAGATCATGACCTGAGCTGAAATCAGGAGTCAGACGCTCCCCTGACTGAGCTCCCCAGGCACCTCTCGGTCCCTATTTGTAACTTTTTTTTTTTTTAAAGTAGTCTCCATGCCCCACATGGAGCTTGAATCCATGACCCCGAGATCAGGAGTTGTGTGCTCTACTGCCGGAGCCGGCCAGGTGCCCCTCTGTCCGTATTTCTAAACGCAAACGCTGCTGTTCCCTGAGTTTTTCAGTTGGAGACCGCAGCTACTGACCCCTGAGAAGAGGAGAAGGATCTGAGCTCTCCACGTTCTTCAGCTTCTCTTGACCTTGTTTTCTTACGTGCAGACATTTACGTATGCCCCGGAAAAATGCTCTCAGAAGTCTGATCCTTTGCATCTTGAGAAAGTTCGGGATGCAGCAGGATGAATTTTCTCAGCTTGGAAGGGAAAACCACCTCCAGGTCTGGTTTGTGGACGTGCGTGGGTACACGGGGCTCTTAGGGAGCCAAGGAACACAGGCTTGGGTTCCCTAACGCAACTGAGGGAGGGTCAGAGGACCGCGCGCGGGCAAGCCCCCCTCACTCCTCACCACAGGCCTTGGGATGGGGCCCTCGTCCCCACTTCATAGAGGAGGAGACTGAGGCCCAGGGAGGCCAGGCTGGTTGGCCAGGCCCTGCACGCGGCGGCATCGCACCGGAGGGGCTCGGCCCCGATGCCCGAGTTCTGCCTCTGGCGGTGGACCCTCTGAGCCACGTCGGACGGGGGGCGGCAGCGTCCCTGCCTCCTGTGCCGGCGGTGAGCGTCGGGGACCAGCCCTGCGGCGCGCCTGTGCGTGCCGGGCCCCACGCCAGCCCTGGCAGGCTCCCTGCTAACCGGCCCTCCCCCGGGGCCCTGAGAGCCGCTAGAGGGCTCTCGTGAGGAGGGGCCCCGGGCCCTTGGAACGTGCAGTTCTGCACTTGAGGACTCGAGAACATATTTCAGAAGTCATTGAGTGTACGCGGGGCTTTCTGCCATTGGCCCCGTCGCCAGGGAGAGCCTGGGCGGGAACGAGGGACGGTCCCTCTTCCCCCAAAAACAGGAGAGCTGGCAGATCCTGGCTCTCGGCCCGGTTGTAAGCACAGGTGTGGCCGGTTCCGATTTTTTTTTTTTAATGTTTTATTTATTTTTGAGAGAGAGACAGCGTGAGCAGGGGAGGGGCAGAGAGGGAGACACAGAATCTGAAGCAGGCTCCAGGCTCTTAGCTGTCGGTCAGCACAGAGCCCGATGCGGGACTCGAACCCATGAACCATGAGATCATGATCTGAGCTGAGGCCAGATACTTAACCAACTGAGCCCCCAGGCGCCCTCCGTTTTGGATCTGACTCTGAAAGCTGCGCCCGGGAAGAGAGCCTGACTCGGGGCGGCGTCCACCTCAGGGCCCACACACCCTGTCTTGGAGGATGGCCCTCAGAGGTGCAGGTGACACGGGGCCAGACCCGTGAGCTAAGTGGGGACCTGTGGTGTGGAGCTGCTGCATGGCAGGTGGGCAGGGCCGGGTCGGGGAGGCAGGGCCTGCTGTCTTCCTGTGGGCCCCCTTAGCCCCGGGAGAGGTTTCGGGAAAAGCGCCCCCCCTCCCCCGCCACCAGCCCCAAGACTTCACATTTCTGCAACGAAACGTTTAGCAGCTAGACCCTCTTCGATGGTAACATAACAGGAATCCCGTTCCACCGCGAGGCCCTCTGCACCCTGTAGAGGGGCCGGGCTGAACCCCGGCGTCAGGCCTCTGTTTCTGAATCTGGCACTGTGCTTGCCTCACAGGTGTGGGACGCTGTGGACTCGGGCCGCTGCCTGCAGACCTACCGCCTGCACAGCGAGGCCGTGCGGGCCGCCCGCTGGTCTCCCTGCGGCCGGCGCATCCTCAGCGGGGGCTTCGACTTCGCCCTGCACCTAACGGACCTCGAAACAGGTGTGTCTCACTGCATCGTGGCCCCGGGACGCCCCCTCCGCAGAGCTGGCAGCTGGGTGGGCTTTCTCCTGGGAAGCCCCAAGCTGTGCACGGCTTCGGGCATCAGGAGGCAGCGCTCAGGGGAGGCTCAGGTCCCTGAGTGTGTCTGCAGGGTGTTTGCCTGGAACCACGAGTCTCCGAGGAGGGCTCAAGGTGGGCCCCCGCCAGGCTGCCAGGACGACAGAGCCCCATGGTTGTCTCAGCCCAAGCTGTGGGGCTGGATAAAGAGGTAGCTTTTTAATCAATTTCTGACATGTAATTTGTACCAAAATAGATTTAGCTTTATCACAATGTCCTTTGGTCGGAATCGGTTTAGAATTCCTGTCAATTCATTATCGTTGAAAGGCTGCAAGGAAGGATTCCAGCTCATAAGGAAAGTCGGCAAACGAGTTCTGCTTTAATGCCTGCACTGAAAAGGCATTTGGGTAAGATGGATTTGTGCTGGGTAAATCCTAAGGGGGCCCTCGACAAGCAGGGCGGGAAGGAGCGCGCAGTCAGCGGGAGGGACGTCACGTCAGCGAGCGCTCTCTGCCCCTGAGGCGGCCTCAGCCCCCGCGAGGGGTCCTGTCCGTGGGCCTCAGGCAAGGACAGGGCCACCAGGTGCGCAGTGGGCTCGATGCCTTTGCCCCCGACTCAGGCCGGCTGGTCTCAGCACTCACGCTGCCTTCTCCTCCCTGGGCTCCTTCTCGTCACTTTTCTGCTGGCTCTCCTGCCAGGGCCAGGAGGGGAGGCCGGTTCCCGCCCATCCCCGGGGTGTCCCCTGAGTCTTCACGTAGGCCTCCCATGCCCAGCAGGGCAGGAGGCCCTGGGGTTTGTTCCTCTCCCGGGGCCTGGCAAGCAGGAGACCACAGCTCTGGGCCTGCCCACACAGCCCCTCCCCAGCAGCTGGCAGGGGGCACAGCAAAGGAATGGGGGGGGTGTAGGGTAACTGTGGGGTTTGAGTCCCGCCTGGAGCATCCTCGTCTCTGGACTGCTGGGGGTTGGCCTCGAGGCTCTTCTGCCTGAGCCCTGTGTGCCCTCGGTGGGGGTGAGGACAAGCCGGGTGGCCGTGTCAGTGGCCGGTACTGTGCCATAGGCTGTGTACACAGCACGTCAACGCCCACCGTGGCGTGCTGTCCTCAGTCTCTCCCCCGTTTTACAGGTGAGAAGGCTGAGGCTCAGAGCAGCAGGGAGCTAGCTCAGGACCTCCCAGCGGTGCATGGCAAGTGGGGAATTTGAGCCACAGCTGCGGTGGCAAATCCGGCGTTTTTCCATGGTGCTGAGTGTAGGTGGGGTTTTTCTTCTCAACAGAGTGGCTCCCTAACCACCTGTGAGCTCCTTACAGTGATCCCCACAGGGCCGATGAGGGGGCCGTGGCTCAGGGAGTCTGGGGCTGCTTGGTGACGACCGCGGCAGGTAATGTCCGCACCACCCACTGGTGGTCCGGCCTTCCCCTGCAGCCTTACATCCGGGGTCTCACCACCAGAATGCTCATGCACAGAGCTGCCAGGCTTGCTCTGTTACCCGTGTGCCCAGCACTGGGGACACAGAGGTGAGCAGGACCCAGGATCCACCCCAGAGGCTCTTGTCCACTGTGGGGACAGGAGTGCAGAGTCCCAGGTTGTGGTGATGGAGAGAGAGGCAGGAGGCGCAAGAACACGTAGGCTGGAAGGCCGAGAAGTGGAACCCGGTGGGAGGCAGGACCCAGGGGACCGAGGGTGCTGGTGGGGGAGGGGAGCGCCTTCCCAGTAGACAGAACAGTGAGGACCAGGCTGTTAGAGGGCCGTACACGTGGAGAGTGTCGCAGTGTGGGGTGCAGCAGCTTCGGGGAATCTGGGGGTGCAGGAACTAGAACTTGAGCTCCATGCGGTTCCTGGCCTGTGAGGTCTTTTCCAGGCCCTGCTCCCCACGCCGGGGTCGCTGAGTGCCCCTGGGTACCAGCACTGCCCGCCCTCGGAGCGAAGGGGTGATGCTTTTCACATCCTGGTGGTGCTGCTGGGCTACTCAAATGCCAGTGGGTTTGATAACGTTAGCGGATGCCTCGTGGCCCTTTGTCACGATGTAGCCGCTCAATCAACAGATGTTAAACAGACACCGCCTGGCGTGTGTGGGTGTGTGTGAGCGTGGGGGGGAGGCTTCTGAAATTTCCGGATGTTTCAAGAGACTCTTCCTGACACGTTAGGGACTGCCACAGCAGGTGGCAGTAGGGGGCCGTTGCTGAGTTGGGAGCTGGAGAGGATCATGGCTTGATTTGCACTCTGGGCAGGTCTCTCCCTGGTGTCTTCAGCTGGTTGGGTGTGGCCGGGGGGCGGGGAGGGGGGAGCGGGGAAGGCCCAGTCCGTGGCGGAACTTCCCTGGAGAGGAGCTGGTGTGGCCCCAGGCCCAGCGTGCCCTCCAGCTGTGGCGTGCTGGGTGGTGCAGGGAAGGCACAGCCTCGTCCTCAGGGCTGCGTCTAAGATGGGACTTTTCCACTCCCCCCCCTGCCCGGGAACAGCACTCCTCACCTGCTGAGAGCCCGGATCCATTCACTCAGCGAGTATTTCCTGAGCACCTACTATGCGTGGGACCAGGTGCTGGGGCTGTAGTGGCAAGCATGTGGATATTCTTAGTCCCTCGTGGGGAGGCCCCAGGGTGTGGGCCTCACCCCTGGGCAGCCCTCCAGCCCCGAGATGGGACTTGTCCTTGGTCTCTGTCTGTCCCTGACTGGTGTGGGAGCCCCTGAGAATGGGGCCTGCCCTGGGGGTCCTGGTGTCTCCGGCCTCTGTCCAGGGCTGGCTGGGAGCAGCGGCTGGTGTGTGTGGGCGCAGGCCGGCCCCTGCTGGGCAGTGCAGCTCACCGGTGGCTGTCCCCACGTCTCCCACCCCAGCGCTGCGTCCTCACCCCCGGCCCACATTGGCCCATATGCTCTCTTGAGCAGAGGCCGGTGGGCTGGGGCAGCGCCTGTGGCTCTTGGCCTGGTGTGACTTACCTCGTCCTTTCTCGTCACTGAGTTTGATTTCCCTTTTTACTTGATCTGCCTCTTTCCGCCCTGGGTGATTTGGCTTTTTCATTTCAATCTAATTAGAACTCGCTGCCAGGAGAAGGCAGTGCAGGGCGTTCTCGCCACTGTGCTTTGGGAATTAGTCACTCGGTGCCCATTGTCGTTAATGGGAATTTGGCGCCAAGGCCATTTATCCTGGTGTCCTCAATCAATACAGTTAAAAATCTGTGGATTCTAAAATGTCAATACCCGGCCTGAAATATGGAGAGCCAGCAACATTTTATCTCGTTAATTTATAGTTCTGACGGGCTGTTGGCTTATAGGACAACCATGAATCAACACCTAAATAAAATCCACTTACAGATTCATTATTTTTGGTGCTCTGGCTTCAGCCTGTAATCTTCCTAACCAACCGTCTCCGGTGCATTAGTCTGAGTGGCCTCAGGGAACCCTGGTCGGCTCCGCCAGGGCCCAAATGTCGTCTGCCTTGTGAGTCAGCTGTCCTGCACGCCAGCCCGGCCTGTCTCCTCGAAATCCCCCAGAGAGCTTGCTCAGGTCTGCCGGCACTGGTCTCTGAAGGTTCCAGCCCTGCCCCCTCCCCCGCCGGCAGGTGCCCCCAGCCTGGCTGTTGCGGCCTCAGAGGTTTACAGGGCCCCCGGAGCCCCCAGGGCCCTGGCTTAGGAGAGAGCAGCCTGTCTTCCTTCCTTTGCCCTGATCAGCTCCCCTGATGTGCATCCAGCCTGTCCTGGGCATCTGTGCAATGGCACCTGGTCCCAGCTCCCTGGCGCTGGAGCACTGATGGGGTGCAAGTTTCCCACCGAGCTGGGCATCCTGTGAAGTTCCTTCACCTCCACTTCCGCATCCGGGAAAGGGGCTGACAGGGCCTGTCTGCTGGTGGGGCTGTTGAGGGGAATCGCTGAGATGTTTGCAGGCCCTTTGCAGAACGCCTGGCTCAGGGAGCTCAGGTGTTCCTCCCGTTCCTCCGTCGCCGCCCTCTGAGGCCCTTCGGCTGGTGGCAGTAATGACCTTGCTCCTGCCGAGCACCCAGACAGCCCCAGCTGCTGGGCCGTTTCCTCCTACAGAGCAGCTTTGGTGGCTCAGCTTCAGAAGCCCTCCAGTCTGATGGTCCCCCAGCCGGCTTACTCGTGTGGTCCTTGGGCCCCCGTGTGGGTCGGGGACAGGCTAGGAAGGCCTTCCGCGGTCCTCCCAGCTTCTCCGGGACAAAATCCTACCGGTGGTGGGGCCAGCAGCTTCCTCCTGCTGAAGGGATGAGAGCTGCCCTTTATTTGGGGGGGGGGTGCAGACCCCCCGCAGCCCAGCCTGACCCTCTCCAGAGCTCCAGGCACCCAGTACTGGGGGAGGCCTGCTGCCCACTTGCTGTGGCTAGCCCCTGGCCAGCTCCTCCCGCTCTGGGGGCCTGTGTGTCTGTCGGAGGGGGTTATGGTGCACAGAAATGACAGCCAACTGAGAGTGGACCTGTAAATGACCATTTCTCGTTTCCCAAGAAGTGTGTTCTGGTGCCTGCCCGGGTTTTGCATCGTGATCGGGGCCCGCATCACAGAACACTCAAGGAAAGGGGAATGCCACGCCGGCTGAGTCTGCACCGTGGGCCAGGCCTCAGGCGGTGCAGCCCTGGCTCCTGGCACACTGGGCCCGCATCAGGCTGAAATGAATGAAAAGATGTCCGTCTCTTTGCTTGTTACGTATTGAGTACCTACACTCACCTCTAAGGACAGTGTTTTTATCCCCGTTTCACCGACCCAGACACTGAGGCTTGGAGTGCTTGGGGACTTGCTCGAGGCTTCTGGGCCAGCAGTGACAGAGCTGGGATCCACCTGTGGCCTGGGTGACTGCCGGAGACTGCCTGTTGACGCCTGGGAGTGGCGTGCCCTCACCCCATCTGTTTTCCCTGCTGAGGACAAACGGTTCGCTCAAGCCCCCCGGGGGGCCTGCTTGGCTCTCGCCCAGGCGGCTGCCTCGCCACCTAAGGAAGAAAGCTTGGGGCCTGTGGGAGGAAGGCGCGCCCAGACGCAGCTTGACTGAGCCCTCTGATAAAGTGACTAGCTGAAGGATGCTTCTCTGGCCATTGACAGCGCTGCTCCAGCAGGAGAAGCGTTAGCCCCGACCGCTGCACCACACTTGGCATAGGAGAGGTGAGAGGCATCCAGATGAGAACCGAGACGAAGGCCAGGAGCTCACGGGGCTCTAGGGAAGGGGCCACAGGTGGGGCTCCTTTTGGGCTGAGTGGTGCCACCACTCCAGGCTCTGGAGGAGGTGCCTGCGGGGGGGCCCAGGCGTCTCCATCCTTCGGCTTTTGAGCTCCGCGACTGAGTGTTCCCCCGCACAGCTCCAAGGGACAGAGTTAGGCACCCTTTAGGCGCCTGTGGAGGTAGGAAGGCAGAGGCCCAGCTGCACCACGGGCCGCCAGCCAGCGGGCACACTGGCACAGCTCCTGATGGTATGGGCGCGTCGTGTGTGTTCAGTCCTGTGGTCCTAGGGGTTTGCCGCTGGGTCCAGGCACAGAGCGAGGTCTGAGCTGACGATGGCCCTGGTGCTGCCCTTCCAGTGCCTCCTGGCCCAGGGAGCGGCTGCCCCCCTCCATCCCTCCCTCTGAGGTAGGCGGGACCCCACAGACTCCTCTGCTTTTCCCTGGTCCCCTCCCCCTCTCTCCTGAGCTCTTTCCTCCCCCAACACCCTGCTCCTAGCCCTCTTTTAGATGTGCGTGTTCTCAAGTCCGAGCCCTCTTCCCATGCACATCCTGCTCTTTTATTCTGAAGAGCTTTTCTCTCCAGTTTCAACCTTGTTTTCTCCCCTTCTTTCCGTACAGCTTTGGGGTAAGAGCCTCGCTGTGGGTATGGAAGCCAGTGTTAGCCCCGCGTCTCGCGCTGCGGAAGGGCCCACAGGTCCTGCCACATCTCCGTACACATCTGTCCCGTCACATTATCCTGGTGACACTCGTCCAGTCCTCTGGCTAAATGAAAGGGGGCTAATCAACAGCACGTTTCATGGACTACCACCTCTGCGCCGGGCGGTCATTCGTCTCTGTGCGCTAAGTGGCCGCTGCCCGCGGGCAGGCTCCCCTCGCAGGGCAGCCCGAGACGGGCCAGGAGCCTGGACACAGGAACGGACAGCCTGCCTGCTGTCGAGCGGAGCCTGCTGGGCCCTCTTGCCAACCTAAGGCAAAGCTTTAGAGAAAGTTCACGACACATCTTGTTTGCAAGTTGAGAATGTTTTTAATTATCGAAAATTCAGTCTTGTCCAGAAAATTCAGAGCAGCAGCCAGACTTGGTATAAAGAGAAACACCGACTGCCATTTCTCCTGTTGTTGCTGCTGCCGCAGGCGCTGCCTGGTGGGCCAGCCGTCTTCTGTCAGTCTGTCTGTCTGATTCTCCTGACCGCGTCTTCATCTAAGCTTTATCATCCTGGCTTTGGGGATCTGAGAGGACCGCCGGCTGAGCCAGGGGCCCCGCTCAACCATGGGCGACCTGTGGATGCACCCGGACCCTTCCCGGGCCTCTGCCTGGCGCGCCGAGCTGGCCCCTGTTTCTGATTCACAGAGTTTGATTTGAAAGTTCATAAGCTCCTTTTCTCGTTAACTTTGAGTCAGGATGGTTAGATTACAGCTGGCCGGCTCCTTCCCAGAGGATGAGTGTAACGATATTGATCTTAGCGGAGCGAGTCACGTGCCGCCTGCCTGGGAGCACAAGCCAGTCACCATGAGCGACAGCACTAGCTTTCCCTATCAGCGTCCCCCCGACACGGTCGTGAGTCCGCGGGTACGAACAGAGCGCTACGAAGAAGGAAAGGTCACGGACAGCTTGCAGGCAGGCGAGGCGGGGTGCAGAGAGCGCGGCCCTGGGGTGGGACAGGTCCAGCCGCGCTCCCAACGTGGCTGACGTGTGTCGCCCTGGACCAGTCCTCACCTCCCGGAGCTTTCCGTTCGCCTGCTCTGAAATGGGTCACTTACACCAGCCTCAGAGGGCTGCACGCAGGCCTGGAGGTGGCAGGTGCCCGCTCCCTGCAGAGGAGGGCATGCCCTTCCTTTCTCTTTCTTGGGGTCCCCTACTTGGGTTCCAACTGACCTGGATTAAAGATCTGTCATGTGCCAGGAACAGGGCCGGGGGCCAGATGTGCCGACCGGAAGAAGAGGACCCTAGGGGGGCCCAGAGGCCTGCCTGACAACAGGGGACCCCACGGTAGGTGGCAGGGTGGACATGTGGGGTTGCCCCAGCCACGTGGGTGGCCACCTGGGTCTCTACCTGCGGAGGCAGAGGGGCACCTCTGAGGAGTTCCCCGGCCATGGGCACCAGCTGCCGTGTCTTCTCCATGCTGGTGACGGAGGCACGGGCAGTGATAACAGCGTCAAGGGAACAAATGGAGTCTCCACGTTCTGTTTTAAGCGTACTTTTGCCCTAATGACGACTTCTGGCTTATTTGTATCATTACTGATTCAAGGAGGAAAGGAGGTGATTTTTCCTGACTCCAAGAGGATCTGAACAGTTCTTATACTGGCTGAGTTCATTATAACAAGATCAATAAAGCCAGTGTTAGTGGATTAAATATTTTAAAACTCCATTTCCCTTAAGCAGCATACAGTGAATAAACAGCACTTTCTATACCGAACATGTAAACAAGCCAGACAGCCTCAAGGTCAGAGGTTACAGGAGAACGAGCCTTTGTGTTGAAAGTAGTGCCGTGAGGGAGGCCGTGGTAAACAAGGCACTCGACGCCGGAGAGCGCGGAGGCGGAGCCGGTCCGACGGGAGAGGACCTTCACCTTCCCCACGGCCGGCGCTCGTGTTCATGATCCTCTCTGACAAACACTTCCAGCCTGCGTCCACATCTCTTCGACGGAGCGGAATGGCCAGCCCCAGGCACCGCCCTGTCGGAGCCCCAAGACACAGCCTCCGGATCATTCCCCGCTCAAGGATCCCGTTGCTAAAAACCTGTAGCCCCTGGTTGTAGCTTTTCATTTACCCAAGGATGGAGTCAGTAATTTAGGGTTTCGTTTTTTCCAACAGTCACGGCTCCCTGTCGTTGTTTGCTGTGTGCCGTGGCCCTCCAGGGCGCTCTGTGCGTCCCGTATGCACGTGTGACGCGGGCGGCTGCGTCCCGTATGCAGGTGTGACGCCTGCGGTCCCTCCGGGGGCGGGCCAGGGTCCGGGTGACTCCCCGCCCCTCTGCTGCACCGCCTGCTGCGCCCAGCCTGGCGCCGGACAGTGATGCCCGGGCCCCGACTTCGGAGCCCCAGCCTTGTGCCAGGCCTCCTTCCCTGGTGGGATCTGCCCCTTCGTGTTGCCCATGAGCGATCGGGAAGCTTATTAAACACTTCTGAGACCTTTTCGTTTTGGACCTTTTACCAGATACAGCAAAGGCCTGGTGCTTACAAACAAAAAGTGGGAAGAGGACAGGAAGCTTGGCTTGCGTTGTGACGGAAACATGGCGGGACTTAGGGACACGGAGGCTCTTCCCGGTCTCTTTAGGAGGTTGAAGAAGAACATGAAGAAATATGTGGGTT
Source organism: Mungos mungo (assembly GCA_004023785.1). Taxonomy (NCBI): domain Eukaryota; kingdom Metazoa; phylum Chordata; class Mammalia; order Carnivora; family Herpestidae; genus Mungos; species Mungos mungo. Next base: position 135,466 of record PISW01001504.1, on the reverse strand, counting down.
TTTTTGTTTTTTAGCAGAAAAAGCTCAGTCCTCATCTTTTAGCAACTCAGCTTTTGCTTTTCCTCCCATCTTTTTCCTCATTGTTGGCAAGACTGTATCACTGCACTTTTTGAAAAAACATGGCTAATTCGCTGCTGTTTCTGAAATAAGCATATGGTTATATGCAGTGGTCCAAGAAACAGGGGAGGTTTTTCTGCAGGCAGAAAGTTCGTTTTTCCTTCTGGCTTAAGCACTGGCTGTGGCTCTGAGCGAGCAGGAGGCCCAGGGGAGGCGCCGTCGCCCCTGCCGGAAGATCCCGGGCCTGCGGGGGCCTGTCAGCAGGGTGGGCCCCGCGGCAGCATCTGTGTGCTCCTTTTCCTTTGGTGGGACGTGATGGTGGCCTCTTTCTTCATCCTCCCCATGGCCCCTGGCTGCCCCTCTGGGCCCTGTGCCCTGAGGCCTGAGCTGCAGTCCAATGCCTGCCCCGGCGTCTCCATAAGCGCCCTTCCAAGTCCTGGGTCCCGGGGGTGGGGAGACCTCCATCCTCCCTAGGAGGGGCACCTCTAACTGGGCGCAGCGCGGGTGGCTTCTGACCAACTATAGCTTGACGCGTTTCAGGAAAGAAGAGGAAACTCCAGGAATAGTGGGTTTCCAGTCAGCTTGATTCCCTGGGACGGGAATCAATCTTTCTCCTTAAGAGAGTTGCTTGTCTCTTGACCTAATGAGACACACAGGAGCCAGACTATTCATCTCTGTGATGCCTCCTCTGAAGGATTCTTTGTTAAAAACACACAACATTATGACAAGGATGTTAGTGTAACTTAAAAAATTATCTGACTACCCCTCGGACAGTGTGCTTCAGGTTGGTGAATGTCTCCCAGCCCCCACCCGAATCAATCCCCACTTAATACCTTCGTGGTTCAAGAAGAGGCATCGGGCGTTGCCAAACAGCATGGTCCATGATCCCGGTTTGGAAGGGCTTTTCAGCGCTCCACCAGGCGGAGGCCCGCATTTGCCTTAACTGCCCCCTCGGGTTGGACAGCTAGGTCATTATTTATGGTCCCTTCACCGCTGTGAACGATTCGGCCGGAAGTGGCTTCTGTCACATCGCAGTGACGCAGGACGGCCCCGAGAGACCGGGTGCTCTGCCCGTCGGCGTGGTGCGGCTCGGGGCTTGTCACGCCTAGGGAGGTGCAGAGCCTTCGTTTACAGAACCTCAAGTGTTTCCAGAGTTTTCTCTGATGACCGGCAACTGCAAACGGGGCCCCTGGAAGATCCTAGAAAAAAAATCAACACAGTCCTCCATCAAGGGAAAGGTGACACTTTAATAAAGAACTTTCTAAAAAGTTCCTACTATGGGAAGAGCATTTTGAAAGCAGATGTTTTGGTTTCCATCATTCTGTAATTTGTCACCAAAACTATGAATGTGTCACCTACTAAAACCACCACTATCTGCACCCTTACCTTGGGAGTTTTCCTAATCGGCCCTAAAATCCTTGAAATGACAATGTCAGTGGACTTTGAATTGGGCGATCACAACTCTGAGAATGCGGGAGTGCGCTGTGGTTAGCTGCCGGAACGTTTTTCTGACCTGAGGGGAGCTGGGGCTTCACTGGGGAAGTGCTCACATAATCCTCTGTATCCGTGGTGACGGTGATGGAGGCGACGGTGTTCCCCCTGTCGCCAGCCGTGAGCGTCTCCCCCCAGGCCTGCGTCTCTGGGAAGAGTGTTAGCTCTGCCGGCCTCACAGAGGAGACTGGAGCCGTAACGCGGCCACTTTCAAGTCACCGAGCCACCGAGCGTTCCCTGCATCTGAAAACAAATGGAAGCCGATTCCATCTGGTAGCTCTCACTAAAAGTGTTATAACTCATGTGATTTAATGGTTTCAAAGAGGGTTATTGATACTCTTAGAAAATGGCACATTCAAATATATTTTAAAATGTTGTTTATCATGTTCTTGCCTCTCTTTCAGAATAGTTTATTTTTGGTATCTTACCGCACATAAGTCACTGGCACGGTAGCGCAGTATTTAACCTAAAAGCAAACACACCTCCCCGTGATACGTGCTTAAGGGCTGGCCCTCACTGGGCGGGCTGGCGGGCGAGCACAGAGACCACGGATCTAGGCAAATTGGATTTATAATGGCTCTTGCTCGAACTTGAGAGTGCCAACCGAGGACTTTCATTTCCTTGCCTGGGGAGCTGGTGAGTACTGTGCGTGGGGGTCCTGAACACAAAGCAGGGCAGCCTTCTGGAAGCGCTTTCTGAAATGCAAGAGCAAACGCGGTTCCTGGGTTCCCGTGAGGGGAAATGCTGCTGGAGATCTTGGCGTCACGTTGGTCTCCACGGCCGCCAGCTTCACGTGTCCCTAACTGCCCACGGCCTCAGTGCAGTGGAGGACTTGCCGTGGGCCAGGGGCCGTCAGGGTCGTCCCCCCTGGGCCGTGGGAGCCCTTGCTGACATCTCCGAGGGAAGCCACCTTCCCGCTCTTGGTGGGTGTTGCACAACAGGCGACATGGCTTTGAGACGGCCCGGCCCCTGGGGGCGCGTCCGGTGGTGAGGGTGGCTCCCAAGGCTGACCTGGTTTCAGGGTGCATTGTCAGGGGGCTGAACTGAGCACACGGGAACCACAGCCAGGGCTCCGGGACGTACAGTGGCACGGCAGAGGAATGAGTGCTGGCGTCTGGCTCGGGGCCGGAGCTCCGTTCCTCGCGTGCCCCGAGTTCAGCCCGTGTGTGTGACGCTGGCGTCTGGCAAACCGGACACCTTCCCCGCTGCATCACACAGACGTCTGCACAGCGCGAGTGAGTGCGGGCTGCGGTTTCACGACAGATGTGCGGAGGACAAGGCCTGTCCGGCGTCCTGCTGAACCAGCGAGGCCCCCAGTGGGCCTCACCGCCTGTCCGTGCCGGCGCCCGGGCCCCGTGGGGTCATGCTCTCACTCGTGTCCCCACCACACCCTCCAGCAAACCATTCATGGTCCTGAACGTAAGGTCATGGGTGTAAGATGGCGGATCCCGCGGAGGTCACATTGGAGCATCTTGCTTTTTCCTTTTTAGACCCGTAGTAAGGAATAGCTGTGTGAACTGCGCAGCTTTGGCCGGGTCACTCAGTCCCCCGAGCCTTGGCTTTTCTGCAGCGGTAGAGCGGGTTTCCAGCGGTTGTGGGATTTAAATGAGTTGATTCGCAGTGTCTACAGAACACACGCAAGCTGGCGTTCGTGGGCCCAGCCTTTGGGTTAGCCCCGGGGGGCAGTTCTGCCAGTCAGGGGCGGGGCTGGCCAGACAGCGAGGCTGCGGGTGCTGCTCCCTCTGCTGTGCTTCCAGAAGGTTCCGCAGCCCCCTTGGGCCCAGAGCTCTAGGCCAGATGGCATCTTAGCTTTAAGATATTTATCTTGTGCTCTCAGTATTTATTTCTAACGTGCTTTTCTCTTCTTCGTGTTGCAGGAACCCAGCTCTTCAGCGCTCAGAGTGACTTCAGAATCACCACCTTGAAATTTCACCCGAAAGACCACAGCCTTTTCGTGTGTGGAGGCTTCAACCCTGAAGTCAAAGCTTGGGATATAAGGACCGGCAAGGTGACCCCCGTCTTCCTCGCGTGGCCTCTCCACAGGGGGGCTTGCCTCGGGGGCGTGGATGGCTGGGGGCGGGCCCGCATCCAGGCGCAGGGCCCTGGAGACGGGCTGGTTTCCACCTGACCTTCCGTCAGGGCTCAGCATAACGTGTGCGTGCTCTGATCCTTCTTGAGGTGTCCGAGGACTGAAACATCAGGGGTGCGGCTCTGAAAACGTTTCTTGAGTGACTACTGTGTGCAGATGTTTCCAGATGACATGAAGTGAATTGGCCTTTGGGTCCCTCCAGGGAGTAAGGTGTGGATGCAGGTCGCTCTATGTGTGCGTGTGGGCGTGTGCTCGTGTTTGCACACGTGTGTGTGACAGAGAGAGAGGGAGACGGGGCGGGCAGCAAGGGAGGGACAGGCAGCCGCTCAGAGGGGTGAGGGCTTTCTGCTCGATGTGAGGCAGGCTTCTGGGGGAGCACGTGCCTCCTGGGGCTGACAGGCTGGCCGCCATTGGTCCCACAAGGAGCTCCCGCCCCGCTGAGGTGAATGACAGCTCCACCCCGCAGGTGTTTGGGTCAGAACCCTCAGAATCGGGCCTGGCCCTGCTCTTCCTGTCACCAGCTGCCTGGAGCTGCCGCTGACTCGCGCCGGGAGAACTGTGGTAGTTTCCTGTGTGGAGGCCCCCCCTCCTCACGCCTTACAGTTTGTTCTCAACACGACAGGCAGAGTGTCCATCACAGTGCAAATCTGATGTCCCTCTCCCCTTGTCAGAACCCTCCAGGCTCTGATCTCATGGTAAAGGCCAGTGTCCCCACACTGGCCTTGAATGCCTACATTAGCTTCCCTTCCCTGCGTCTCGTCATCTCCAGCCCCACCGGCCTCCTTGTTCCTGCCTCAGGGCCTCTGCAGCTGCGGCTCCTTCCACCCGGAATGCTCTTCTCCCAGTTTTCTCTGTAGAGGCTCCTCCTGCTCTCTACAGGGTTTCGTTCAAATGCCGCCTCTCCTGTGAGGCCTTCTCTGACCGCCATGATGGTCATCCCCTGGCACTCACTAGTCTCCTTTGCCACCTCATTGTTCTCCCTACCATATGTCAGCCTCTGGCATATTGTGGGTTTTACATGTTTATCTATTTGCCTGTCTGCCTTCACTTGAGCATAAGTCCCTCCAGGGGAGGGATTTTTTTTTTTTCTTTTTAAAATACTTTTTTAATGCTTAAAAAACATTTTTGAAGAGGGGGAGGGGCAAGAGAGAGAGGGAGACACAGAATCCAAAGCAGGCTCCAGGCTCTGAGCTGTCTGTCAGCACAGGGCCCGATGCGGGACTTGAACTCGTGGACCACAGACCATGACCCAAGCCAAAATCAGACACCCATCTCACTGAGCCACCCAGGCACCCCTCCAGGGTAGGGGGTTTTTGTCTGTTTTGTTTTCTGTTGACGGCTAGCTCCTGGAACAGTGCCTGGCGTATAGTAGGCGCTCAGTAGGCCTTGGATGACGTAGTGAGGGAATGAGGGAAGGGGCGTCCTGCAGAATGTGTACGTATGAAAGGTAGGAGTATGAAATGTACGCAGGGACCAGTGACTGGCTCGGCCTGGCGGGGCATGGGCTCCAGGCAAGGGCGCTGGCCCCGGGCAGAGACGCTTTCAGTGCCGTGAGTCTTGGCTTGGGTAGCAGGGAGCAGCCAGGGCTGGGGAGTTGTGAGGAAGAGCCACGGGCTGACTCCCTCTGGAGGTGCTCCATCATTCTGGGCGCTCTTGTTCGCAAGGTCTGAGAAGCACTGCCCTGGCCTGAAGGAGCCACCTGGCCCCTCTAGTCCTGCAGGGTAGTTTATAATAACTTTGACCTTTGAAAACTTTGAAAGGAGAAGGTACAGAATGTCAGAGTGCCATCCTGCATTTGGGATTCAGGGGACTCGGTGGTCCCACCCTGAAGGACGCTAGGCTACAGCAGGGCTGAGAGGCCTGCCTAACGGCTCCCCCTCCAGGACTGCCTCGCGCCCCCCCTTGGACTCCCCGGATCTGAAGTTCAGGTTGCCCGCTGCAGGAAAACACTGTCCCCACAGGCTGTCGGAAGGGACGACTGGCATTTTGAGAACCTAAGAACAGAGACAGCTTCTGTAAAGAAAATGTGAAGTTTATCCATAGGTGTCTTGCTTAAAGTGATTCACAAGTGGGAAAATTAAAGCAGAGAGAGATGTGCTCTTTAAAAAAAAAAAAATCACACATTTTTCTTTAACAAAGAAACTTCTTCTTACAACAATATTTGGAAAAGAGAGAAAAATCACCCATGAAGACGTGGACACAGTGGGATGGAAAAAAACCGCACTAGAACCCTTGTATTTGAGCTGCATGCGTTGGAAACTCTTAGTCATGCTGTTTGAAGTGGGGCCTTCGATTACCCAGCCCTGCTGACGGCCGTGTCCCTTAAAGGTGTGCTTACTGTTTTTAGCCTCAAAGACCAAACACGTAAGAGATTACTCACTGAGGACACCATCTGATTTGAGAGTTTGGTAAAAATATTGGCTTTTCTCCTAGGGCTGACGCCATCTGACAGGCCCTGAAAATGCTGGGGGAGAAGCAATTAGAAGCAGATGCTGCTGTGACTGGTATTGGCAGGTTTGCAAGTGTCTCCCAAGCTAATAATGCGGGGAAAGGGATCTGCACGGCCTTTGTTTTCACTTCCCCTTTACTGGCAACCCGACTGCCTCTCCTCCCCCTCTGGGTCACAGGGCGAGTTCCATTCGCATCAGTCAGACCCAGGGACAGCTCTCCTGCTCCGCTTGCCTCTCCTCTGACAGGTGTTGCCTGAGAGTCTCAAGTGTGGAGGACCAGAGAGGAAAGGCACAGGCCCCTGCCCTTCCGGCTCCCACCTGGGACGGTCACTTTCCATCCCCGGGAGCTGCCCGCAGCATGTGGCGCTGTCCCTGGTGCTGAACTCTCCAGCTCGCTCCTGTGTAGATAAACCTCTGGGGCTGAGCAGCCTGGCTTTTTTTTTTTTTTTTTTTTTTTTTTTTTTTAAATTACCTTCAGGGACAGTGGTGGAAACCGCAGGGCCAGGCAGGAGGGACACAGAGCTTAGCTTGCCATCCAGACCAGCCTTTAAATACAACAGGAGGACTGTTTTGTTGTAAAAGTAATATGCAATCATATGAAAAAATTGGAAAGTAGAAGGAAATAAAGAGAACCAGCTGAAGGAAACGTTAATAACATTTTAGTATTTTCCTTTGTTGTCATTTTTCCATGCGCGTGTGTGTTTAAAATGTTGGTCGTATTTTTATACACAATTTTATATTTTGTTTTTTACATAGCACTGTCAGGGTTTTCCCTGTTATCTCAGACTCTTGGAGGATTTTCAGCACATCCCTTTGATGCAGAGTTCTTACCTGACTTGCTTCTTGCCTTCTGCCTGGTGCTCAGAGCAGAGTCTGACATAAACAGGCACTCAATAAATATGGATCGAATGGGTCGTTCTCCAGTGGTTTAACTTGTTAAACCTTTTCCCTAGGCTGGATACTTAGGTTGGTTCCTTTATTTATTTATTTTTTCTCTGCCACTTAAAACTAATAGAGGTGAAGGTGGAGATCAGGGTCGGCAAACTCAGCCCAGGGCTACACCCAGCTTGCCTTCCGTTCCTGTAAAGTTTTATCGGACCACCGCCGCGCGCTCATTTCCGCGTCGTCTGCAGCAGCCCTCACCCTTGAGGGGCAGAAATGAGTAGTTGCAGCTGAGACCATGTGGGCTGCAAAAACCCCCAAAATATTTGCCGCCTGGCCAGCGCCTGCTACGGGCAGGTCTGGGGGCGACACCTGCCACCCCGTTGACGGTTGAGATCCACCCCGACCTGGCTGACAAGGTGCGTGCTTCTGTCCCCCCCCTGTCAGGGGCATCCGTGCAGAGACCTTGTGCGCCGGGGAATGTCTCTTCCAGAGAGCTGTTCTTTGGTCAGGGTGCAGGCGTGGCTTCTCACTGCTGTGATCACCCCCAGACAGACCACCGGGTCTACTTTATTGTGCATTGCACTGCAAGCCACCCGTTTGTGCATCTAGTGTTTTCCGTAGTTGAGGTTTGTTTCCTTCAGCTTGGGTGCCAGAGCTCAAATCGCTGGCTCAAAGCGATGAATCAGCATTTAGAAGGCAAGGGGTCGGCTTCCGCGGACAGAGCTAAGCCTGGAGAGGCCCCCGTCGGAGCGCGACTGCAGGCCGGACGGCCTCTCGCCGCTGTCTGAGAGAAGAGTCTGAAGAGCCGTTGGAACGGACGACTTTGAAGCTGCTTTCTAGTCATGCAATTTTATGACCCTTCGGCTGAGCCAAACGATGAATGTTGGGATTCCGGACTTCGCGCGGCCAGCCCAATTCATTAGAGCAAATGGGCTGTTTGGCTTCCCTCTCTTCTTTTCTTGGCCCGTCTCTCTCTGCCTTGGGTTTGACGCTTGGAGCACATCTCTCATCGCCGCAAAGGGCCTTGACTTCACTCCCAGCAGGCCGGCGGGCTGCGTTCCACAAGAGTCAGCTGAGTGCGCGCTTGAGCTGGCGTGCGGCCACCAGCAGGGTTCTGACTTCCTTCTCCCGGCAATGTGCTTGAACATGCGTGTGGCCTGGAGTCCAGGATGCCTATGGGCTGGCCTTCACGTCACTCTAGGGTCCCTCTCTCCAGAAGCCCCTCCCACTCCTAGTACTACTGGCCTGAGCCACAGGAGACCTGGGTTCTCAGCCTCCTGGTACCCGCCTCTCCTCTGGGCGATTGTAGGCAAACCCCGTAGACTGCAGCCTCTCTCACTCATGGTTTCCCTGTTGGTCAAGGGGCAAGGCCAGGCCATCCATAGAGCAGACCTTTGCCCACTGCCCGTGTGCCAGAGAGCACCTGGGCTCTTGTTAGGATGCAGATTCCGTGTCAGCAGGTCTGCGATGGGGATGAGGTCTTAGTCTGTTTCAGCTGCTACAACAAAATACTATAGACTGAAGGGCTGTGTTAATTTGCACAGTTCTGGAGGCGGGGGCCCAAGCTCGGGGTGCCAGCATGGTTGGGTTCTGATGAGGGCTGTCCTCCTGGCTTGCAGAGGGCTCCTTCCTTGCTGTGTCCTCACATGACGGAGAGAGAGAGCTCAGTCTTTTCATCCCCTTAGATGGACGCCAGTCCCGTCATGGGGGCCGCACCCTCACGACCTCAGCTGAACCTCATCACCTTCCAGAGGCCTCCCCACCCAATACCATCATATTGAGGATTAGGGCTTCAGCATATAGAGTTGGGGGGACACATTTAGTCCATTGCAGATAACATTTTGCGTTTTTAACGAGCTCCCAGGAGATGCAGAGGCAAATGGTCCATGGACCACACTTTGAGAAGCCAGGGCCCAAAGGGTCTCTGAATGCAGAGGTTACTTGCTTCCATCTTGTGAGCTCCCTTGGCTTTCATCCTTGATTGCCCGGCACTGTCTGTGCCCTATTTCAGTGACAGCTCATTATCTTCTTACTTGACTGTGCGTTTCCTCAGCCAACAGGTGTTTATTTCCCACTGCCTGTGGGGGGCCGAGGTGAACCACGTCTGTGCCTCAGCATCTCTCACAAGGCCTGGACCAGACAGGTGCTCACGGGGTAACCATGTCCCTCTGATCGTGATGGAGCTTGAAGCAGCACCCACCCCCTCCCAGCTGCGGGGCGGGGGCCGCCCTGGGATCCCTCCAGAGGGGGCAGCCCTCCAACAAAGGCTAGCGGCAACTCAGCTGCAACTGGCCAGTCAGGGACCGAGGCCAGAGGCGGAGGGCTTGGGCGATCTCGCATCAGATGAAGTGTGCCGTTGCGGTCCTGGCAACGGCGTGGCGGGCCAGCTCTGACCTCTTACGCTCCCTGGGGTTTGGTACGTGACAGGTGCTAGTCTCACAGGTGCTGGCTCTGAGCAGAGAATGGACTGGGGGCTGTAGAGCCCCAGTGATGTAAGATGTGGCCCCAGCTCTCCAGGGCCCACCCGCGATGTGGGAAATGCCCACGGTCGTTACTTTGTAGTTCAAGTTGAGTTTAAGGTGACTGTGTGGTTTGACCCAAGTTAGCATAGGTAATAAAATTCACCCTTGTATCATGGATTGAATTTGTAAGAAAAACTACAGAGGCTTAGAAATCATAGTGCATATTTAGCGAACCACCCCTCTTTGCAAGATTAAATCATGGAGCCTCAGCATCCGCAGACTCCCTCTTGGCGGAGCAGGACCAGGCACGGGAGACGGGAGCGGCCCTGGCAGATCTAGGACACGTGCTCCCGCGCGGGGATCTTGGCCTCGGCCCTCGTTTCTCTTACCTTCTGTCGGCAGCGCCGGGGCTCTGCTCGGCTCCCAAGAAAGAGAGTTCCGGATGCACTCAGACCCCTGTTGGGGCCTCCAGAACACCGACCCCCGCCTGCCCTGGGATAAATTCGCGTGGTGACATTGCTCTGACAGGCCAGCTCACGGCTGCTCCAGGGTTCGTTTGACACAAGTTATCATCTTTCGTGTTTATTCTACATCTTTTTCCTTCTCTTTAAAAAAATTTTTTTAATAGTTTATTTTTGAGACAGAGAGAGACAAAGCAGGAGCAGGGGAGGGGCAGAGAGAGAGGGAGACACAGATCTGAAGCAGCTCCAGGCTCTGAGCAGGGAACCTGACGCAGGGCTCGAACCCATGAACCGTGAGATCATGACCTGAGCTGAAGTCGGACGCTCAACTGACTGAGCCACCCAGGCGCCCCTTCCTTCTCTTTTTTTAAAAACTTGTAAAGGGCCGTCTCGACTTCCAGATCTTGTGTTAGTTTCTTGACCTCTTTCCAGAGCTTTGTCCCAACCCCCCTGCCGGTGTGTGTCCCAATCTGCAGGTGGCCTTGGGGGAGGCCACCGGCTCTCCATCCCGCCTGTGTGGACTCTCCCCTAGGCCTCCTATCACAGCCTCTGACTCGCGTGTGCGGTTTCCCAGCAGAATGGAAACCCCCTGCGGACAGCAGTTTGGCCTCTCTGGCTGCTCCCCGCCCAGCACTGCTGCGAGAGTGACCGACCACCCCACCCAAGGCCAGGCTTTCATACCCCACATAGGGAGCCCATCGGGAAGCGGAAGCTGGGCCACCGATCGTTGATTTGCTCCTCCGAGCGCCTCCCCCTGGGCGTCCTTCCCCCTCGTGGGAATGCCGCGGGCTGGCCGGAGGCACCTTGAGGGCACCCGAGGACCCTGTTGCCGTTGGAGGCACAAGGTTTGGAGACTCTCCAGGCGACTCTACTGTCTAGGCAACGCTGCGAGCCGCGGCCCTGGGGCCACAGTTTGGGCGCCTGGGGAGATGGCCTGAGTGCTGTCCTGTAGGGTTTGTGTCCCGGAACGGGGACTCCTGTGACAGCAGCTGGCTGAAGGGCTCGGTGCCATCCGTTCCCGCGGCGTTGCAGGCAGGTTGCTTATTTGCCCTAATGAGGTTTTGATTACTTTCCATTTGTCTCTTTCATCAGCTTTCTATTAAAAAGACTTTTTATTTGGACTCTTTGTACTTTCTGCAGTTGTGAGTTTTGCCTCAAACCAAACTCTGTGTGCAGTTAAGAGTCGGAGACTCGCAGAGGCGGGGGTGGGGAAGGGCCCGGAGAGCCTGGTGCAGAGAGGAGCATGGCCGCCGCGTTCCTCGTGACTTTGGTTGGGTCCCAGCTCTTCCGGGCTCCTGTGGCCCCGCCTGGTGAGTGCGGGCGGTGCTGGGGTGCTCTCGGGCCGCCGCCAGCAGGTGGTACTGCCACTGCCGACCTCTGCACTGAGCTCCCCGGTGCCCAGCAGTCGGGGGCAGCTGTCCCCCATCGCGCTGGCAGGGCACCCGGGTTCTGGAAGGCTAGTCCGGCTCACGATAGGGCTCACCCGTCAGCAGTGGGGTAAGACCTTGGCTTGGCAGCCCGACCCCCACTTCCTTGCAGGGCTTCCTGTTCACAGCATGGATGAAACTTGAGTCTTGTGTGTAAATAAAACACGTTGTCAGGGAGTGCTCTGCGCTTTGTTCAGATGCTCACGCAGCCCTGCCTCGCACGGCCCTGTGCCCGGCGGCAGGGCGGGGGTGGCCCCGCAGCCGCAGGCCTGAACACACAGCCCCGGCGTGCCTGTGAGCGCGGCGCCGCGGCCCCCTGCAGCGAGGCGACAGGGCTGTCCTGGAGGCGCAGCTCCGGCACAGGGGCCGGCAGCCGCGGTGGCCCATGGACCTGGACCCGCGGCATGTTTAAATCCTCCCTCCCACCACTGCCATTTCATTTATCCGTGTCATAAAAGTGTTATGAGCCCCCAGCAGACCAGGCGTGTGGTGTGACACAATCCAGTTAGCCCGCGCTCGCCGGGAGCTCCGGGCCCAGGCGGACACCCCCACTGAGGACACGTGTTTCTTCGATGCTTGATGGATCGGTCCGCCTCGCCGGCTGCCGCTACGGATAGTGGGCCGGGGGTTCCTGCGCGTCCCCCTGGGTCCTCCGGGATCTTGCGTCGAGCTGGGGAAACGGTTCCCGGAATTCGGAACCCCAGAGACCTGCCGCCCAGCCCGCCCCTTCCCTTCCCCTTCCTCCGCACCTGCGCCTTGGGGCCGGCCGGCTGCCCCTGGAGCTGGGTGTGAGCACCGGGGACCCGCGGGCCTCCAGAGGGGTCCTGACGCCTCCGGCTCCCCGCTCATGACTTCTGCCCTTAGATGGCGGTGGGGGTGTCAGAGAGGACGAGGCGGATTCTGGATGTGTACTGATTGTGTAAATATAGAATTTATATAAGTCTAATGTACAGATCCTTTATACCGCATTTTGCCGTTAACATAATCTATGTGACACTGACCACCTCTTCTCGAGGTTTTTAAAATTTTAGTACTTTTATCGAAATTGGTTCACAGTTTTACTTGGAAACGTATTTTAGCCTATCACAACTAAGAGTACCCCCAAAATTCATGGGTTTGATGCCCTAATTCTGTCTTAATATGCTTTAAATACTAAGTTTTTGGGGGTAACAGCTTTATTGAGAGAGTTCACACAGCCTCCAACCCCCTCACTGACAGTATACAGTTCACTAGTTTTTACTGTATTCAGGGGAGTCCACAGCCGTCACCCACGGTCAGATCAGAATGCTTTCGTCACCTCAAAAAGAAACACTGAGCTTCTAGGGGTCACCCCTCCCCCCTCGTCCTCCGCCTCCCGTCCCCCCAGCCCAGCGCTGGCTTTCTCGGTGGATCTGCCCGTTCCAGGCATGTTGTGTGAACGGGATCACAGCGGGTGGCCTTCGGTGACGGCCGTCTTTCCTTCAGCACCACGTTCCCGAGGGCCACCCACGCGGCCGCGTCAGTCGGAACGTGGTCCGCCTTCACGGCTGAGCACCGTTCCCCCGTGCGGAGCGCCGTGTCCTGTCCGTCCACGCAGGGGTGGACGTTTGTGTCGGTGCCGCCGTGGGGCTGTCACGACTGCCGCTGTAAACGTTCATTTACACGTTTGTGTGGACGTCCGTTCTCGTTTCTCTCGGGCCCCACGCAGGACTGAGGTGCCGGTCACCGCGCGGAGCCGGCGGTTTCCAGGATGGTTGGCCATTATTACCTTTCAGGTTCTGTCTTTTATGATTAGATTCTGTCTCCTCTTTCGTTCCTGATACTGGTATTTATGTTTTCTTCTTTCCTTTTTTTCTTAGTCAGTGTGACTGAAGATTTATTGATCATTTCAACAAAACACTGATTTTTATTTGTTTATTTATTTAGAGAGAGAGTGTGTGTGTGAGTGGGGAGGCGCAGAGAGAGAGAGAGAGAGAGAGAGAGAGAGAATCCTAAGCAGGATGTGTGCTGTCCGCGCAGAACCCGACGCAGGGCTTGAACCCACAAACCATGGATCATGACCTGAGCTGAAATCAAGAGTCAGACATTTAACCAACTGAGCCACCAGGCGCCCCCAAATATTGATTTTCTGTGTTGCTTTTCTATTTTTAACATCATTAGTTTCTGCTTTAATTTTGTTCTCTTCTGCTTGCTGTGGGTTTAATGTGCTCTTTCTCTAATTTCTTAAAGTGGGAAATTAGATCATTGATATGAAGTTTTTCTTAATATAAGCATTTTCATGCTGTATGTTTCCCTCTGAGCATGCATTCCCCCCAATTTTGATATGTGGTATTTAATTTTCATTCGATTCAAAATATTTTCTAATTTTATTTTTACTTCCCCTTTGACCTGTGGGATATTTACAAGTATATATATTGTTTAGTTTCTGAATATGTAGAGATTTTCCAGATCTCTTTCTGGTATTAATTTCTAGTTTAATTGTGTTATGATCAGAAAACATACTTGGCGTGAATTCAGTCCTTTTATTTTATTTATGTATTTTTAAAGCTTTTATTTCTTTATTTTGGGAGAGAGAGAGAAAGTGGGGGAAGGTCAGAGAGAGAGACCCAAGCAGGCTCCGTGTTGCCAGCACAGAACCTGACACGAGCCCCGAACCCACGACCCAAGCCGAAGTCGGACGCTCAACCTACTGAGCTGCGCAGGCGCCCCTGAATTCAGTCCCTTTAAGTTTGTTCGGTTAGTCTTACCACCCAGAACATGGTCTGTTTTGGTCAGCGCTCCACGCTCTTCCGTCCTTGCCGGGGTCTTGTCTCTGCGGTTTCAGTTATTGAGAGAGGAGCGCGGGAGTCCCCGACCGTACTGCGGATTCGTGTATTTCTTCTTTGGGTTCTTTTTGTGTGTGTTTGGAGCTGCCGACAGGGCTCCACCGGGGGCCTGCTCTCGGGTCAGAGCCATTAGGGAAAATAAGAGAGAGCGATAGAAAACGGCAGCTTAGCTCTGTGCCGGCCACTTACCCCTCTCCCAGTGTCCACTTTTGTTTACCTTGAGAGTCTTCAGGGAGTTGCTTGCTTTCAGTGCAGAGTTGCAGCTGCGATCAGTGGGGAGCACGCTGGGAGTGGCCTCCCACTGCGGCCTGCCCCCCCCCCCCCCGTGGTTTTGAGCATGTTTTGCTCTTGGCCTTGGACTGGCCTGGACTGGACGGCCCCTCCCTCCCTCACTGTGGTCCCCCAACCGGGGCGTGAGCCATGTGAGGGCTGGGGGGGCACGCCGGTCCTGTCCAGCTTGGCATCCCCAAACCTCCTGTGAGCTGGCACGGGGCCAGGGGCTCAGGCAGGACGTCTTGAGTAAGTGACTGTGAATCTGCCGCGGGACTCTGCGAAGATCTTACGACTTGAGGAAGGTTCGAGAGCCCGCGTCCATGTCCTGACACATAGATGGGGTCACACGGCGGTGTTGACGGCCCCGCTGTGTTAGGCACGTGGATCTCCGGCGTGCCCTGTCGGCGGACGGGCTGTCCTGGCAGCTGCAGCCTTGCCTGGCCGCCCCGGAGGAAGACGGCCTGGTGCCTGTTAGCGGGTCTGGCGCACGGGCTGAGGAGGGAGGGGGGACGTGCTGAGCGAGGCCGCCGTCCGTCCGTGATTAGGCCGCGCCGGGCGGGCCGCTCATTATGTTGTGTGCCGAGAGGAAACGAAGGGCGGACGTCTCTGCTCACCCTCCGTGTGCCCTTGTTACATCAAGTAAATTCCCCCGTTATTAATTATAGTCTTTGATTTAAACCTTCTCTTCAGAAGGTCTGATTATGTCTCACCTCGTTCATTTACTCATTGCGTGGTACCTGCCGTGCCGAGGACGCGTCTTCGTTTCTGGGACCCAGAGGAGCCAAGGAAACCCCTCGCGCCGGCTGTTGGCACCACAGTCCGCCCAGTGTCTAGGCCGAGCCAGAGACCTCAGCGGCAGCTTTAGGGTTGCCCCCCTCCCACCACCTCGACACCCTGCGCCGTCCCCTTCTGGGCCCCACGTGTGAAGGTGTGCACGTTCACTGAACCCAGGCTCCTGGCTGGAGGGGAGGGGGCTGGAATCCAGCCTGCGCGCTGCTGGCCACGCCATGCCCCGGGCGAGGGGTGCTCTCCACCCAGTACGCACCAGGGTGCCTCCTGGCCCACAGGTGGCCCTGCCACCTCCCCTCCGCTGCCCAGCCTGACGAAATCTGCCCCGACTCCATCCCCATGGCCTCGTCCTGGCACTGCCCCTCGCCCTCTCTCCTGGGCCCACCCATGCCACTCACTGCCCGCCCTCTTCTGTCTTGCGCACAGCAGGGGTCATCCCCTGGGACCGCACATCTGAGCGCCTTCTGCTTCTGCTCCGGGCTCTTCCTGACCCTGCAGGGCAGGCCCAAGCCTCCTATCCAGGCGCCGGTGGCCCTGCACAGCCCGGCCCGTCTCCCTCAGCAGCCTCGACCTTGCGCCTTCCCGGACTGGATGACTTGTTTGCTCTGGGTCGATCTTTACTCTTAATAAAAAAAAAAGTAGGTAAATTATTTTCCAAGAAGGTGGAGTCTGAGGCCCGGGCACAGAGCTGGGTCCTGAGCTGGGGGAGGTGGGAAGGAGGCTGTCCCCGCCGCTGGAGGGTCTGTGGGACCTGGAGACACACGTGCGGGAGGGGGCTCGTTCCCTAGACATCCGTTGCCGCTGCAGAAGCGATGTGGTCTCTGTGTGCTCCTTGGGAAATGGAAGCCGTAACGGGGAAGATCACTCACCCCTCCCAGCGCGGCCGCAGCCCCCCTCACAGCCAGTCTCCTTTCTCCCAGTTCCTTTATGCGTGTATTTACATTTTTATATAATTTTCTCCCAACCTAATATGATATCGTTAGCGTTTTCTGTATTGTTGGAAAGTTTTTGGATGCTATAATTTTTAACAATTAGCCAGTAGACTATAAGGCATTCACCCAGTCTTCCCTACTTGGGCATTTATCATGTTTCCGTTGTTTCCTTGATTACCGCCCAAAGGCAAACGTCTCTGCATGTACATCCCTAGAGGGGGCACTGATCGAAGGGGGTGCACGGTGTTGGGTCCTGGGTACCGCGGCCCCCTCCTTTCCAGGAAGGATTGCCTGGTCACCCCGAACAGTGGGGTTGGTGCCTTACTTTGCCTGTTTTTAGCATAAGTGAGGCTTGTGCCCGCTCCCCTCCATCCTGGGGCAGAGCCGCTGAGCCGCTGCAGAGGGCTGGAGGGAGAAAGTGGGGGCGCTGAGGGAGCAGGGCCTGCTAGAGAGCGGCTGCCACCGCATGAGACAGAGGGAAGTGGGCTCGAGGGCCGGAGCAGTGAGGCCCGCTTCTTCCCGGGGCCCCGTCTTGGCTTGGACCTGGTCTCAGGGGGCAGAGTCCATCATGCTCTGGTTTACCTTCCTCAGCCCTTGAGATCAGGCCTCAGACGAAGGGCCTCAGCTCTCACGGACTAGCAGCCCTGCAGGGGGCGGGTGAGTGGTTCTGAGGGCAGGCCTGGAGGGGCTTCTCGGAGAAGGTGGCTTTCCTTATAGAAAGAGACTGCTGGGTCCTAGGTCACAGATAGCTGTCAGCACAGGGCTTAGCTCAGCCACCCTCACCAAGGGCAGCTGTTTGGTGTGTGGGCCACAGGGACTTTGCACAGGAGGGGTGAAGCAGAGTGCATGGCCCTGGTAACAGCGCAGGCAGGCAGCAGGGATGCTCGTCCCTGGGGGAGAGCTACGGGCAAGTAGTGGCCTTCCCAGAGTACCCCAGTGGCAGGTGCTGGGCTCTGGCTCTGGGCCCAGGGTGCCCCCCCTTCCCCTGGTGCTGCCCAGGCCCAGAGGGTCCCTGGGACCTGTCTGCCATCCTCTGGGCAGATGCCACGGCTCTGTGCTTTCCCCTCGCCTCTTCTGTGTTTACTGATCAGATGGGTCAGTCTCCAGGTATGCTCACGGGTGGGGGCCCAGAGGGTGCCAGGAGGGAGCAGGCGGCTCACTCACTCTCCTATCTACCCTGCTCGGTTCTGTGTGCTTCCGGGCCTCCCTGCGCCCAAGAGGAGGCCCTGCCCTGGCCCTCTTCCTCCTCTTATGCCCAGACCTGGCTGCCTGGGCGGTAGGCCTGCCCATCTCTTCCCCTCCACCCAGCGGCTTCGGAGGGTGAGAGGCAGGGGCAGACGTGATGGTCAGATACAGGTGTGTTGGGCATGGGGCCTTCTCTGTAGTCCAGCTCAAGGCCAGTGCACTGCGAGTGGCCTTTGTTGGTTCCCATGCCTCATTGGAGACGTGGACCCCTGCGCTCAGTGCCCTGGTGCGGGTCGCCAGGGCTGAGCAGGACCTGGTGTTAGGGGCTAGGCACGGGGTCTCTGCCCTATCCATCGCTTGTCCAGAGAAGGACTGAATCTCTGTGTATTGCTCCTCCTTTTTTTCCCCTAAATGTTTATTTAGTTTTGAGAGAGAGAGAATGAGAGAGAGTGGGGGAGGCCCAGAGAGAGAGGGAGACCCAGAATCTGAAGCAGCTCCAGGCTCTGAGCTGTCAGCACAGAGTCCGGCGCGGGGCTCAAACTCGTGAACTGCGAGATCATGACCTGAGCCGAAGTTGGATGCTCAACCGACTGAGCCTCCCCGCGACCCCCCCAGGGCTGGGGGCGCCTGGAAGAGGGGCTCACAGGCCATGTATAGCGCAGGGGCCCGGACCCTTCAGGGCTGGGCTACTCATGGCGGTGGCTGCATTGTTAAAACCCGATTTAATTCGTGGCCCCATTGTAAAGTGAGGAAAACCAATTTTTCACTTGAGAGAATCAGCAACATGGATACATATGTAATTGTCTCTTTCTGCTTTTCTTCCTTTCCTGAGTGTTCTGTATCCGTAATTTAAAATTTCACAGTCTCCCGCGTGACGGCTTCTCTGTGGCTGTGTTCAGATCCGATTCGGATTCAGCAAGCACTAATTGAGCAGCTACTCTCCGCCTCTGGCTGGGCAGCCTGTGGTGTGCCGTGGGTGGGGGGTGGGGAGCCAGGGTGGCCCGCAGACGGGGTGTCATGCCCGCCCTGCCTCCGCTCAGCTGTGTAACCCTGTGCAGGCCACTTTGCCTCTCTGAGCCTAGGTGTCCTTGTGGGCACACTGGGGCCGCTCACCCCAGCCCTCTCCTCGTGAGGACGAAGTGAGGCCACGTGTGAAGCACCTGGTAAGCGGCCCGGCACACAGTAGGTACTCACCGAGTGCCACCTGCCACCCCGTGTGCTCGGATGATGACCGCCGCAGGCTCGCGCCCTGCACTCAGCGGTGAGCCTGGCGTTCGGCAGCTGAGGGCGGCTGCCCTGCCCCGGCCGGCCGTGGGCCTGACCGCAGCGCCTCCCTCGGGCGGGGATGGTCCAGCCCAGGGCGGGGGCCCGGGTCTCCCAGGCTGACTCCGTGCATGTACACTGCCCCGGTCTCTGCTTAATCTTTAACAGAGACGAATGAATTAATTATCCTTGTGAGTACGGGTGCGCAGGGCGCGGGTGAAGAACGGAGAGCAGGAGCTGGGGGTCGCGTGCTGGAACCCCAGCCCCGGGCACCCCAGCAGCTGTCCCAGGGGCCGGCTGCGATTCACCAAAACCCTGGCCGGCAGACGCCCCCAGAGACGGAGGCCCTGTCCAGGGGTGGCCGGCAGGGATCCTGGACAGAGAGACACAGTGGCTGCTTCTCCCCAGGTGTCCTCTTCAGGCCACCCTCCCCCCCAGGCCCGAGACCCACGACCTGCTTCCCCCCAGCCGGGCCAGTGACTCGGGCTGCGCTGTTGGGTCACACCGACAAGGGCCACCCGTGGGTGTGTGCCCTGCCTCAGTGTGGACCCGGTAAAGGTGCCTCAGGCAGGACCCCCAGGGAGTTCTGGGGGTTTCGGGGAGAGGCCCGTCTCGCCCTCCTGCGGAGCTCTGAACAGAGGGCGCCTGCCTCCTCTCCGGGTTTTCTGAGGGCTGGTCTCACCTCGCCTCCACCCCTCACCCGCTGCTTTGGGGAAAAAGGCCTGAGTGGCCCTTGTGGGACCCCCCCCATTTGGTACGTTCATGATCTGGGCCTCAGTTTCCCATCAGGAAGGGACTGAACTTTGTGATGTGGTCTGGAACAGCCTCCCCCCCACTGCCCCAGCGCCAGGGTTTAGCTGGAGAAGGCTCAGCTGAGGCTTCGTGTGGTGAGTGTCAGCTCCCTCTCTCAGGGGCGGGGGTGGGGGCGGCAGGAAGAGGCCTCGAGGCAGCTCCCCGCTCCCCCAGCTGACTCCCAGCCGCCTCCCCGAGCTCCTGGGTTTAGGCTGACTTCAGGGGATCCTTCAGACACCTGCTGAATGCCTGCTGGGCGGCGAGCGGCCATGGGACGGAGGAGACTGAGGCTCACCCCTGCCCTGAGCCCCGAGGTTACAGGCTAGGGGAGGAGACAGACCCCGTCGGGCAGCCGGGAGGTGGTGTGATGAGGGCTGCCGCGGGGCGCGGTGAACGGCCCACAAGGGAAGCCTGGCACCCTTGGGAGGCTCGGCTGGCGGAAGGTGTTAAAGGATACATAGGGGACACCTGGGGAGCTCAGTTGCTTAAGCTTTCAACTTCGGCTCAGGTCGTGGTCTCACGGTCTGCGAGTTCGAGCCCCGCGTCGGGCTCTGTGCTGACGGCTCAGAGCCTGGAGCTGCTTCCGATCCTGTCTCCCTCTTGGCTCCTCCCCTGCTTGTTCTCTCTTGCACTCGCACTCACACTCGCTCTCTCTTTCTCTCTCTCTCAAAAGTGAATAAACATCAAAAAAATTTTTTAAGAAAGGATACATAGGAGTTTTTTAGACAGTAAAGTCAGTGTAGGGCATTTTAGGCATAAAGAATACACAGAGGTACAAAGGCATGAAAGGGCTTAACAGGTGAGTGAATGGTAAGGAGTCAGTGTGGCCAGAGTGCACACAGGTGTGTGTGTGAGAGAGCGAGAGAGAGAGAGAGAGAGAGAGAGAGAGAGAGAGAGAGAGAGAGAGTGTGTGTGTGTGTGTGTGTGCGCGCGCACGCATGCACAGAGGAAGGGTAAGAAACAAGGTTAGCCTGTCAATGCAGGACCTTCTTTTCTTTTCTTTTTTTATGTTTTATTATTTATTTTTGAGAGATCGAGCATGAGTCAGGGAGGGGCAGAGAGAGAGGGAGACACAGAATCTGAAGCAGGCTCTAGGCTCCGAGCCGTCAGCACAGAGCCCAACGCGGGGCTCGAACCCATGAACAGTGGGATCATGACCTGAGCCGAAGTCTGACCCTCAGCAGACCGAGCCCCCCAGGCGCCCCGATCCTGGCCATTTTCAAGTTGTGGCCCAGACCCGGACACCCCCGGGGAGGCTCTAAGACAGAAGCCCTTCCCAGCCACACAGACACCTAGACCTGCCTTCCAGGAAGGCGTGGGGCCTCGGCCGGTCCTCCAGGGCTGGCGCCAGCACATCAGTCACACCTAAGCATATCAGAAAGGTGTCCCCCCTCTGCGTCCGCTTATTAAAGCACGCCATCTTTAAGCCTCATTAAGGCGTGCTAAATGCTAATGAATTTAGAGAGGGGCATCTTGGGGCCTCTGTTTCCTTGGAAACATTTGAGAGCAGGTGCTTTATAATGAGCTGTACCTATTTTAAAAGTGAGCCATGAGGCCTGCTTTGATAGGCTGGATCTCAGAGGCTGATGGGTAAGTGTGAACAAAGTCGGCGAGGCCAGTGGAGACGCTTTGTGCTCTCTGAAATATCATTCTCTGGTGGTTTCTATAGAAACCCCTGGCACCTAGGTAGGAGAATTGCCAAGCTCCAGAGTCTCATTACCCAACACGTTGCCTTCAGCCCGGACAACTGAGCCGCAGCCTCTGAAGACCACCGGAGTCCTGTTAGTGGAGTGGGACAGGGTTCTGGACAGAACAGGACAGACGTGAACTGCCGTCGCTTTAATTTCACGTTAATTGTGCCTGGTCCTTACCGACTGCCTGATTCCGGCAGGCGCCCCCTCTGCGTCCTTCAGGCCTGGCTGACTCTGAGCAGAGCTGCCGTTGGCGGGGCGCTGCCCTCCCCACAGCACTGCAAAAGGACCTTGTCCCACTGAGAAATTTAAATATATAGCAGAGTGGAGAGACTCTTGATGGATCTCCATCAAACCAGCACCCCGTTTCGATGATTATAAATTTACAGCCAAGCTTTGATCTCTAATCATACCCGTTCTCCCAGCAACCCCTCCCCGCCCGCCCCCACCGCTGGGTTATTTCGAAGCATACCCAGAAACATGCTATCATTTCATTTGTACATACTTCTGTTTCCTTAAGAGGTGAGGACTTCACAAAGGGTGTTCTAATAGCACTGTCGCCTCCACCAAGGTGGCGGTAATCCCTTAATATCGCCAAATACCAGTCCACATTCAGATTTCCCTGATTGCCGCGTAATTTTCAACATCTTCACACAGTCGCATTGTTTAAGTCAGGGTCTGAACATTTGCTTGATAAAGCTCTCAAGTCTTGTTTAGTGTAGAAGTTTCCTTTTCTGTGTCCCTTGTAACTTATTTCCTGGGGAATAGGTTGGTTGTCTTTTCCTTATGGCATCCCCTGTGGTGTCATTTATCACATTCCTCTGTTCCCTGTATGTCTCACCAGCTGGTGGTCATGGCTCTAACAGTGCATCCTACCCTGTGGTGTGCAGTGTAATCACCGAGGGTGCCCGCTGCTCCGCTTCTAATCTGACTCAGTGGGGCTGGAGTAGGGCCGGGAAAGATAGGTTTCTAATAAATTCCCAGGTTTACTAGGTGGTGCTGGTCCAAGGCTTGCCTTTTTTTTTCTTTTTTTTTTTTTTTTAGCAAGGATGTAGAGACTTGATAACATTCAAGGATTTATTCCTTTTTTTTTCAAAAATATTTGCTCAGGGGCACCTGGATGGCTCGATCAGTTAAACATCTGACTTCGGCTCAGGTCCTAATCTCCTGGTCCATGAGTTCGGGCCCCGCATCGGGCGCTGCGGTGACAGCTTTGAGCCTGACGCCTGCTTCAGGTTCTATGTCTCCCTCTCTCTCTGCCCCTCCTCTGCTTGCTCTTTCTCTCTCTCTCTGTCTCTCTCAAAAGCCAATAAACATTGTTAAAAAATCTTAAGAAAGGAATGATCAGATACAGGTTAAATTTCTTTGGCAAGAACAGTTCGTAGGTGGTGGGGCCTACCTCCACCAGGGGGACCTAATGCCGAGGTGAACCACTTTGTGTGACACTGATTGGTCAGGGGGCTCGGTGTTGTGAGCCTCGTGCCTCCATTATGACGTCCCGTCAGCGGCTCACCTGACGGCCCTGGTAGTTGCCAGTGGTCGCTGCCTCGGTGTATACACGCGCTGGACGTTGCAAAATACTGGGCTGCTTCAGTAAGGAAAGCTTTGCTTGTAAGCCGCCCTCGGGACAGGAAAGGCAGCAGGAAAGCTACCTTTTCCTAGATTTGTAAGTTTTCTGAATAATGAGTTGTTTCACAGCATTCTGCCAAAGGACTAACTTACTTTTGTGTTGTGCTTTTTATAAGTATCACTATGAACTCATGGATTTATAACATGTTTCAATCAGTTGTGTTTATTTTTCCAGTAGTCAGATTGCCCTGTATCTGGTGAGTGTCTTTTTTTTTTTTCCCCACTCCTTGCCCCTGACTCCTGTGTCTTCTTTTTGTTTAATTTTTTTTTTTTAGCATTGATTCGTTTTTGAGAGGCAGAGAGAGACAGAGCATGAGTGGGGAAGGGGCAGACCAAGGGGGAGACACAGAATCTGAAGCAGGCTCCAGGCTCTGAGCTGTTAGCACAGAGCCGGACGCGGGGCTCGAACCCACGGACCGAGAGATCAGGACCTGAGCTGAAAGGCGAATGCTGAACCGACTGAACCACCCAGGTGCCCCTGTGTCTTCTTTTTCTAAATCAGCTTTACTGAAGCATCACTCACATACAATTGACTGCCGTGCATTAGAGTGCAGAATTCAGTGAGCTCTGACGGAGGTGTGCATCCGTGGACCCACCACCCCCGTCAAGACAGAACAGTTCTGTCACCCAGAAGTTCTCTCCCGCCCGGTGGCAGTCAGTCCCTCCCTGTACTTCATTCCCAAGGCGACCACTGACCCACTTTCTGTCACTAAACGGCAATTTGCCTTCTTCTAGGCTTTTATATAAATGGAGTCCTATAGTAGGCGCTCTGTCGCGCCTGGCTTCTTTCAGCTCACACGTCCTTCCACGTTGTACGAATCAGTAGTGCTTTTCATTGCCGAAGTGGAATTCTTTTGTGTAGATACATCAGTTTGTTTATCCCTTAACTGCTCGGGGACAGTTTGGGTGGTTTCCAGCTTGGGGCTCTTATAAACGAGGCTGGCGTGAATATCCTGGAACAAGTATCTGTGTGCACATATATTTTCATTTCTCTTGGTAAACAGGAGGGTGATTGCCAAGCGGTGTGCTGCGTGCATGTGTGAACTTACAATAAACTGGCCAGCGATTTCTTACTAGCGTGTGGGAGAGCTCCTCTTGCTTCCGTGTCGGCCTTTCCCACTTCAGGGATCGTGGTGAGTGTGCCTGGGGTCTGGCTGTGGCTTGAACTTTGCTTCCCTGATGACTAATGGTGCTGAGCATCTTTTCATGGACTTGAGTAATGAACTGTCTTCTTCTGTGAAGGGTCTGTTCGGATCGTTTGCCCACTTGATGATGACGATGATGAAGGAAAGGGAGAAGTAATAGTAGTAGTAGTCATTGTTGTAGTTCTTCGTATATTCTGGGATGATTTTCTCTCCTGCCATGGTTTTCTGTCTTCTGTCCAAGACTTTTTTGCCCACTCTAAGGTTGCAAAAATGTTTCTCCTACTGACTGTAAAAGTTTCGTACTTTCGGGGCACCTGGCTGGCTTCGTTGGCAGAGTGCGTGGCTCCTGATCTCTGGATGGAGCCCCACGTTGGGTACAGAGATTACTTAAAAAATAAAAATCTCACACTTTGCCTCTACTCTCAGATCTGTGATCCCTCTTAAGTTCATGGTTGTATGTGGTCTGAAGTAAGGTTTCTTCCTGCATTTTTGTGGTGTGGACTAGGGCATTCCTTTCCAGTCAGAGCCGGCCACGTGGGTCCGGGTCTTTCTGGGGTGGGTTCTGCTCCATCGACGGCCGCGTCTGTCTCTTTACCGAGGCCACGGTCTCTTGCTCACCGTCACTTTATGGTGGTCTTTGGGTCTCGGAAGTGCGAGCCCGCCAACTTTTTCTTTTCCAAAATTGTTCTGGCTATTCTAGGTTCTTTATATTCCCATTTCAACTTTGCAATCACCTCATTAGTTGCTACCAAAAAAAAAGGTCTGCTGGTATTTTGATTAGGACTGTGTCCAGTTTATAGATCAGTTTTGGGAAAACTGACATCCTAACAATATTGAGTCCTCTGGTCCGTGAGCGTAGCATCTCTGTTTATTTAGGTCTCTTTAGTTCCTCTGAGCCGTGGTCTGTAGTTTCCAGTGTTTCGATGTTGCACATACTGTATTAAATTTCTTCCTCAGTATCTCAGGGTTGTTAATGCTGATGCGAATGGAATTTTACTTTAAATTTCATTTTTTAATTGTTCATTGCTTTTTAAAAAAATGTTTATATATTTTGGAGAAAGACCAAGAGTGTGAGTGGGGGAGGGGCAGAGAGGGGGACAGAGGGTCTGAAGTGGGCTCCACACGGACAGCAGCAAACCCGATGTGGGGCTCGAACCCATGAGCTGTGAAATCACCACCGGAGCCAAAGTCAGCCCCTCACCGACTGAGCCACCTGGGAGCCCTCAGTTGTTTATTGCTAACTACGATTAACTTTCTTTCTTTTTTGTTTTTAATTTTTTTTAATGTTTATTTTTGAGACAGAGAGAGACAGAATGAGAACAAGGGAGGGGCAGAGAGAGAGTCTCCGAAGCAGCTCCAGGCTCTGAGCAGTCAGCACAGAACCTGACCCGGGGCTCAAACCCACAAATCACGAGATTATGACCTGAGCCGAGGTCGGACACTTAACGGACTGAGCCACCCAGGCGCCCGCTATTAACTTTCTTAACCTCATATCCTGTGACTTCACTGAATTCACGTCTTAGTCCTCATAGCTTTTTCATAGATGCTTTAGGAATTTCCGCATTCATGGCCACACTCTTTGTGAATGGTACAGCTTTACGGCCTCTTCCCAGCGCGTCCATTCCTTCCTTCCTTCTTTCCTCTTCACTCCCTTTCTTTTTTCTTTCTCTTTTCTTTCTTTTCCTTTTTTCTCTCCCTGTCTCCCTTCCTCCCTTCCTCCCTTCCTTTCCCTTCTTTCCTCCCTCCCTTCCTCTGTTCCTTCCATCCTCCCTCCCTCCCTCCCTCTCTCTCTCTCTCTCTCTCTCTCTCTTTCCTGTACTGCAAGTGCTAGTGCCTCCATCACAGTGTTGGGTAGAAGCGGTGGGAGTGAGCATCCTTGTCTGGTTCTTGACCTTATGGGGAAGGGATTCAGCCTTTTGCCTTTAGGAATGATGTTAGAGAGAGGTTTTGGTAGATAACCTTAATCACTTTGAGTGAGTTACCTTCTACTGTTAGTTTTCTGAGGTTTTTATCATATAGTAATGTTGGGCTTCGTCAGGTGATTTTGTCATATCTTCACTTTTTGCCTGTATTCACTTACTGTGGTGAATTACATTGATCTTTAAAAGAAATGTTACATGAACCTGCATTTCTGGGATAAACCCCACTCAGTCATGATGTATTTTTTTTTAATATATGGTTAATTCTCGTTGCTAGTAACTCGTCAAGGATTTCGTATCTGTGTTCATGAGGATTACGGGCGTATACTAGTTTCTTGTGTAGCCTTTGTGTTGTTTTGATGTGAGATTAATATGGGATCAGAAAAACGAGCGGAGAAATCCTGTCATCCTGTACTTCCTGAATGTCCGCGGGGGAGCCGTCATTTCTTCCTAATGGTTGATGGAATCCACCAGGGGAGACATCTGGACCCAGGGGTTTTCTCTTGGAAGATTTTTAATTACAGAAAAAACGTAAAGATATATAGGGCTATTCAGGTATTCTGTTTCTTCTTCAGTCACTTTTGTAACTTTTTTCTTTTAAGAAATTTGCCCATTTCGTCTAAGTTGTCAAATGTGCCGGCCTCAAACTGAACGTAGCATTATTTCATTATTTTTTATGAATGAGTGAATGAATGAATTGTATTTCATTTGTCTTTCTTTTTTCTTTCTTTTTCTCTTTCCCCCTCTCTCCCTCCCTCTTTCTTTTCTTTCTCTCTTTCGTTCTTTCTTTCTCATTGTTTTTCTTTCCCATTGATCTGACTACCAATCTGGTATCATTACTGTACCATTTGAAGAACTTATATTAACATTTCTTGTAGTACTGATTTCCTGGTGATGAATTATCTGTTTTTGTTTATCAAAAAAGTCTTTATTTCGCCTTCAGTTTTCCCATGTCAGACCCTTTTGAAAATGCCTTTATGGAAGTATAGTAATCCAGTAAACTGCGTGTTTGAAGCACGCCTCTTGCTAGGTTTTGATACATGTGTTCATCCATAGAGCCATTCCCACAGTCAGATGAGGTCATTACCCGC
This sequence comes from Mungos mungo, assembly GCA_004023785.1. Lineage (NCBI taxonomy): Eukaryota > Metazoa > Chordata > Mammalia > Carnivora > Herpestidae > Mungos > Mungos mungo. Next base: position 108,631 of record PISW01001504.1, on the reverse strand, counting down.
CGTCCTCAGACGGTTCTGTGATCCTCTGTAATGTCTTTTCCTGTCCCTTCGTTACTTACCTTTCGGCCCCCACTGGTGTGTTTTCTGTCATTGCAGATTAGTTTCCATTTTCTAGAATTTTTGTGTAAATGTCATATGGTACGTACTCTTTTTTGTGTGGCTTCCCCCCCCCCCATTCAGCATGATTATTTGGAGATGGGTCCATGTTGCTGTGTGTACAGATATTAGCTGATCCCATCCTGTCGATAAGTAGGACTCCACAGTAAGGATGTCCCTCGTTTTATCAGTTTACCCTTGATGGATGTTGAGTTGTTTCCAGCTTTTGGTTCTTACAAATGAAGGTACGAAGAGTGTTCGTGTACCTGCGTTTTTGTGAACACGCGTCATCATTTCTTTGGGTGCGATGGACTGATCTTGCGCCCCCCCCCCCGTCACATGTTGAAGCCCTGACCCCTAATTATGACTGTGTAGGGCCTTTAAAGAGATAATCAAGGTTAAACGAGGTCATAAAGGTCAGGCCCTAACCCAGGAAGACTGGTGTCCCTAAAAGAAAAGGAAGTGACCCCAGAGCTGTCTCCGTGCTGCACAGGGTAAAGGCCACATGGGGACCCAGCAAGAAGTCAGAGTCTTTGTTCCAAGGAGAGAGACTTTGCTGGAAGCCAACCGTGCTGACACCTTGGTCTCAGACTTCCGGCTCCACGGCTGTGAGATGACAGATGTCTGTGATGAAGCCACCCAGCTGGTGGCACTTCTTCATGGCAGCCTGAGCAGACCAAGACGTCGGATAAACATCTAGGACTAGAATGAGTGGAGTAGGTTTAACTTCTAAAGAAACTTCCGGTTTCCAAATGGTTGCACTGTCTTACCCTCCCGCGAACACGGCGTGAGGCTCTGCTCGGCTCCGTAGCAGCACTCGCTGTGACCGGCCTTTTCCACTCCAGCCATTCCGAAGTGAGTGTGGTAGCATCTCGCCGGGTGTAGGTTGCCTTTCAGCATCTTTCCGCGAAGTTCTTTGCTATCTGTATACATAGATGTTTGGATGAAATGTCTGTTCAAAACGTTTGCCTACTTTTTCGAAGAGCAGACTTTAAAATTTTTGATAGTTTAACTTCTCAGTGTTTTTCTTTTCTGATCATGCTGTTGGTGTCATATCTAAGCAAACCTTGCCTCATCTAAGGCAACAGATTTCCTTCTGTGTTTACTTTGGGAGTTTGTATGGCTTGGGGCTTTATATTAGTCCGTGGTCCATTTCATATTAGTTTTTGTACATGGTACAAGGTATGGATGGAAATTCATGGTTTTGCATGTGGATAGCCAGTATTTCTGCAACATTTGTTGAAAACAATACCCATGCCGCTATAACTGTGGAAAAGAAGTTGACTAGGGAAGTGTACGTCTATTTTTGTAATGTCTCTTCTCTTCCGTTGCTTTGTCTATCTTTTCACCAATACCCCATTGTTTTCCTACTGTAATCTTTCTCATTATTTTCACTGTAATCTAATGAGTCTTGAAGTCAGGTGGGGTAAGTCTTCCAATTTTTTTTCTTTTTCAAAATCGTTTTGACCGTTCTAGTTTCTTTGCACTTACATTGCAATTTTACAACTTTGTCAATTTTCTACCCCTAAAAAGGCCTGCTTGAGCTTTGAATGATTTGTATTTGATCTACTAATCAATTTGAGAGGAGAATTGAATTCTTAACAGTTTTGAGTCTTCCAATCTATGAGCATAGTATATTTCTCCATTTATTTAAATCTAGTTGAATTTCTCACCAATGTCTTATAGCTCTTCCACATTGTTATTAGGTTAATCCCTAAGTATTTATATTTTTATGCTATTACAAGTAGTATTTTAAAATTTCAATTTCTGGGGCACCTGGGCGGCTCAGTTGGTTAGGTGTCTGACTTTAGCTCAGGTCACGATCTCACAGTCTGTGAGTTCAAGCCCTGCATCAGGCTCTCTGCTGTCAGCACAGAGCCTGCTTTGGATCCACTGTCCCCCTTTCTTTGCCCCTTCCCTGCTCTCTCTCGCTCTCTCTCTCTGTAAAAATAAATAAACTTTAAAAAAGTAAATAAAATTTCAGTTTCTGATTGTATATTGTTAGTATATAGAAATATACTGATATTTGTGTATTCACCTTGAATTCTATATCCCTAAGTCATTTATTAGTTCTAGTTGCTTCTTTGAAGATATTGTTGTATTTTCTGCAAAGATGATTATGTCATCAGTGAATAAAGCAGCTTTAATTCTTCTTTTCCAATCTGGATGCCATTTCTTCCTCGCATCTGCCTTCTTTCCTACCTTCCAGCTCATTATGTTGGCTTAAACCTCTAGACGGTGTGGTGAGGGTGGACATTCTTGCCTTGTTCCCGGTTTTAGAGGGAAACATTCATTCTTTTTCACAGCTCCACGTGTTAGCGATGTGTTTTCGTAGATGCCCCTGTGGATTGAGGACATTACCTTTTGTTCCTGGTTTGCTGAGAGTTGTTATTATGAACGAGTGTTGGGTTGTGTCCGTTACATTCTCACATCTACTGAAAGGATAATATGTTGTTCTTATTTCCTCACTTAATAAAGTGGGTTTTCTCAGTAGGTTTTTCAGATTTTAAAACAACCTTGCTTTCTTGGGATAAGCTCCCCTTGATCATGGTATGTTATCATCTTTATATAATTTGGGATTCCGTCAGCCAGAGCGTGTTCAGAATTTTCACCTCTGTTCAAAGGGACACTGATCTGTACTTTTCCGGTAATATCTTTGTCTCGTTTGGTATCAGGGGAGTGCTGGCCTCATCAAATGAATCGGGGACTGTCTTTTCTCCCCAGTTTCCTGGAAGAGTTCGTTTAGAATTGCTGGTATTTCTTCTGTAACATTTGCTGGCATTGACTAGTGAAGTCATCTGACACTGAACTTTTCTTTTGGGGAAGATCTAAACCTCAAATAAGATTTATTTAATAAATAATAAGGTTATTCCAAGTGCTGGTTTTCTCTGAGTGACCTTTGGTAGTGTGTGGCCTTCAAGAAGATTTTTCTTGCCTCAGGGTTATCTCATGTTTTGGCATGAACTTTTTCATAATACTTCCGTTATTATGTATACTGTGAAGTGACGTTACCCCAGTTGTTGAAATTGGTAATTTGTGTTTTTTCTCATCTCCCTCTGATCAGATATCTGGAGGCTTATGAATTTTGTTGACCTTTTCAAAGAACCAGATTTTTGTTTCATTGATTTTTGTTTCTTTTTTCCTCTTAAAAAAGTAGGGATTTCTCTCCTTAATGATTTCCTTCTGCTTAAACTGTGGGTTTAATTTTATCTTCTTTTTTAAGTTTCTTAAAGTGGAAGTTGAGACTTTTAGTTTTTTCTGACACAGATGTTTGGTGCTAAATGCGTCCCCCTTAGGCACAGGGGGTGCGTCCCAAGCGCCCCAGCAGAGGCAGCACGGACCCTGTATATAGTACACACTGTACTGACAAGGGTTGATTTATTCATTTATACATCTAATATGTCAGATTAATGAGTGATGATAAAATAGAACAACTGTCACCACGTAACGTGACAATGTAATGAGTTACGTGAACGTGGTCCTTCTCTCTCAAAGGATCCTCCTCGACTGTACTTAGCTTTCTTTTTCTTGCGACGATGTCAGATGATAAGATGCCCGCACGACGAGGTGAAGCGGAGAGAGTGACGTGGGCGCTGTGATGCAGCGAGGCGCCGCCGCTGACCTTCTGACAGTGGCCTTCTGACCGAGGATCATTTGCCTCCAGAGCACGGTGGCCTGGGGGCGGCCGAAACTCTAGAAAGCTAAACCTCAGGCAAGGGGAGTGGGGGGACCGTGAATTTCCCTCTGGGCTTTGCAGCCACATTACACAACTATTGGTTGCTATATTGTGTTCTCGTTTTTTGTTCAGTTAAAAATACTTGCTAATTACCTTTTCTGTTTCTTCTTGGTCCCTGGTTTTACTCAGGGGTGCGCTATTTAGATTCTCTGTACTTGGGAGTTCTCCGGGTCTCTCTTACTGATTTTTAATTTAGCTCTGTTGTGGCACAGAACATACACTGTATGTTTGGGTCCTTTTAGGTTTATTGAGACTCGGATGACGGCCTAGAATGTGGTCTATCTCGGTCAATGTTCTGTGTGTAATTGAAAAGAATGTTTATTCTGCTCTCGTTGGGAGTAATGTTCTGTGCGTCTCAATTAGCCCGAGCTGGTAAATAGCGTTATTCAAGGCTGCTATATCTTTCCTGATATTTCTGTCCGTTTGTTCCTTCGTTAAGAGCAGCTGGTTGAAATTTGTGACTAGAAGAGTGAATTTGTCTTATTTCCTTTTTAAGTTCTATTTGTTTTCCTTCATTTATTTTGAGGCCCTGTTATTAGGTGAATAACTGTTTAGGATTGTTATGTTTTCCTGATGAACTGACTCTTTAATCATTATGAAAAGCCTCTCTTTATCCCTGGTAGTATTCTTTATTCTGAAGTCTACTCTGTCTGTCATTAACCTGGGCATTCCTGGTTTACTCTGATGACTGCGACATGATGCATCTTTTTCCGCGTGTTTTACTTCAGACCTCTGCGTGTCTTTATATTTAAAATGTGTTTCTTGTAGGCATCGCTTTGGTTGGATCTTGGCGTTTTAGTTGAATTCCATATAATAATCTTTTCCTCTGAACCGGTGCATTTATCCTCTTTTAATTTAATGCAGTTATTAGTATGGTTGGATTTAAATTTGCCATCTTGCCATTGTTTTTCTTTGTTACGTCTATTCTTTTTTCTCTTTTTTTTTGCTTTTGTTTTAACCTCCCTCTTTTCCCTTGAATTAACTTCGTGTTGATTTCATCTTATGTGTTTTGTTGCTTTTAAATTTTTTTTAATTAAAAAATTTATTATATAATTAATTGTTTTTTAAGCGAGAGAGCGCAAGAGTGAGCAGGGGAGGGGCAGAGAGAGAGAGGGAGAGAGAGAGTCCCAAGCAGGCTCTACGCCGTCAGCAAAGAGCCCGATGTGAGGCTTGAACTCATGAACCATGAGATCATGACCCGAGCCGAAATCAAGAGTCGGACACCTAACCACCTGAGCCACCCAGGCGCCCCTGCTCTTTTAGTCGTTGGATTACTGTTGTGGTTCCTTGGTGGTGGTTAATAAGAGTGTATAGTATACATCTTTGTCTTATCAGCCTGTGGTCAAGTCCCTTTGTATCTTTTTGTATTGCATAAGCATTTCACGATACCCAGATTTTCCGTTTGTCCCCTTATTAATCTTTGTGCTATTGTTGGCATGCATTTTATTTCTACATAAATTACAGTCCCCACAAAACACCATTACTATTTTTGTTGGAAACAGCAAATTATTTTTTAAATCTTTTAATAATAGAAAATGTCCTATTTCCCCCACATATCTACTGTTTCCATTGCTTTCCAACCTTTTGTGTAGATTACAGTCGGTACAATTTTCTTCTTGCCCGAAGGACTTACAGTTTCTGTTTTCAACGGTCATGCGTATTTCAAGGAGCTGAGTTGGAGGAAAATGGTGTCTTACTGACCCAGACCTGTGCCGTTTCTGGTGCTCTCCCCTCATTCTGACTTTTCCTCTGCTATTACCACTCTTTAGCCGGAAAACTGCCTTCATCCCACCTTCCTCCCTGAGGGTGGTTTTGTGGCTGTCACACTCGGGGCCAGCACTCCCGTCAGCTCTCTCCCCGAGCCCCCGGCCCGCGCAGCTTCGGACACGGAGCCTGCACAACCTCAGACTGCTGTCCGGTGATGCTTCTTTTTTCTCCCCAGGGGGTTTCAGGGTTTGTCCTTTGACTTCTCAGCGGCTTGATGGTGACGGGTCAGGGCTTGATTTTGCTTGGTTTTGTCTTCTCTTGTGCCTTGCGGGGCCTCTTGACTGTAAGTTTATGCCTTTTACCACATCTGGGCCTTCTCGGTCAGCAAGTGTACATATTCTTTCTGCTCCGCTGTCTCTCCTCTCCCCTGTAGGAGCTCCCATGACAAAAACACGTAGGCTTTGCTAGGTCCCTAAGGGTCTATAGTTTTTTTCTTCAGATTGTATCATTTCTGTTGACCTGTCTTCCAGGTCACAGAGTCTTTCTCACTGTCATTTTGTTATTGCGTTTATTCTTTGGTATTTTTTCCCAGTTCTAAATTTTCTATTTAAAACAATATGTGGTTTCTATTCACTGTTGTGACCATCTATACACTCATTTCAAGAGTGTTTGTGTGCATATCATGGAGGATTATTGTAATAGCTGTGAGTTATATCTGAGCATTCCAACAGCTGGGTCACTGCGGGGCTGATCTCTATCCTTTCTGTTTTGTTGTGCTTACTGTTTACATTTTCCTGGTTCTTCTTCTTCTTCTTCTTCTTCTTCTTCTTCTTCTTCTTCTTCTTCTTTTTTTTACTGTGAACCATGCAACGTTATCTTTTATTATGCATGGGCTTTCAAAATTATTCCCTCAATCTCTCCATACGTAGGCAAAAATACAAATACTATTTAACATATTGGAACTTGCAAATATTGATCATGCCTAGAGAGAGAATTATCCCTAAAACATGCTTAACCCGGAGGCCAGTTCGTCTGCCGACCTCCAAGAGCATGGAGAGGAACGTGGCGGACAGACTGGCCCCGTCGGAACCTTCATTCACCACCGTTCGATGATCCGTCTTCAGGCCCCGATCTGCAGTTTCTTGCCAACAATCATTAAACGTCCAAGAAGACTTTCATCATCATCTTCTGCTGCAGGAGTCTGGGATGTATGTTTCTTCGGGATCACCAGAAAACGTGTTGGTGCTGGAGGGGAAACGTCATGGAAAACAAGACACTGGTCAGCCTCCAGAGTGATTTTGGCTGGGATTTCCTTGCGAATGATCTTTCCGAAGATCGTGTTGCCACCAGACCGGGCGGCCGGAGCCCTGACGATCTCATCAGCCATCATGGCCTCCCTCCCACGCAGCCGCCCTGGGGAGAAGCCCATCCTCCTGGTTCTTTATATGTCAAGTAGTTTTGGAATATACCCCACATATTTGCATAGTATAAGATCCTGGCCCCTATTACAGTCCTATGAGAATAGCAATTTGTTTGTCTTAAAAGGAGCCAAGCCTGTTAGATGGAGTTTGCACGTTCTGTCTTCCACTGGGCAGTGCTTCCATTTTCACGGCACTGCTCCAGCGCTCTGTGATGCTGGGCCTCTGTGGGGTTCGTTTCAGACTCGGGCAGCGGTTATGGGCTGTTCCGCTGCTCAGAGCTGCAGCCGTGCTTCTCTGGTTGGGTTCCGTGGACACGCTGCTTAGGGATTGGCCTGGGGTGCGTGTCCCTTCACACGAAGAGCGAGAGGATTCTCAGCTCTCTCCTCTTGGGAATTTCTCCCACGCCGCCTGGCTTCCTGGGCCCTCCTTTCCTGGTTCTTCTGCCCAGAGAGACGCCTTTGTCTCAGACTGGTAGCTTCTGTCTTGTCACAGTACCTGTAACTGGGGTCCCTGTCGAGGCGAAGTCCCCAGAGAAAAGAGGACAGAAGTAACGTGGGTTTTCCTTACCGTGTTTTGTTTCCCTAGCGCTTCTGTGCAGGTGCTTGCCCTCCGGGTTGCAGGCCCTTGGGCTGCACACCCGGTGCGCGGTGGCCGGCGGTTGGAGCTGGCGTTGCGTCAGCGCAGGAAAGCAAACGGAGACATTGGGAAATGCTCGCCATATTCTCTGGCTCTCCAGGGCCTACTTTCTTGTTCCTTTGACCAGAATGACACATTTATACCGGAATTTTTACTGTTTGTGCCCACTGTGGTGTTCTGTTTTTTTCAAGAAGTCCGTTGGTCAAAGTCAGGAGTTAAGAGACAGCAAACGAGCACCCCCATCCCTGTGCCCCACAAACCCAGGACCTTGTTTCTTTCCCTCCCCAACCCACTTGTTGTTATTTACTCTCTAAGGCCTTCAGGTAGTTGCTGCTTGAATTTTTTCCAGAGCTTTTCATTGTAGTCGGTGGGAGAGAGTAGGAGCTCACAGTGGGCTTACTCCATTTGGGGTTAAAACTAGAGTTAACCTTTAAATCTAGTCTTTTTCTCGTGGGTATATTTCGAATAATTTCAGTGGCTATGTCTTCTAGCTCACTAATTTTTTTTTGCAGCGTCTCACCTGCTGTTAATACCATCTACCGTATTTTTCGTCTCAGACATTGTGTCTCTCAGGCCTACGTCCTCCACATCTCTACTGACCATGATCATTCTTTCCTCGACCTTCCTAAACGTGTGTTACACAGTCACAGTCACCACTGTGGTGCTGTCATCTGTGTCACTTCTGCTCAGCCGGGTTTGAAGACCATAGTCTGAGTGATGTGGCTGCTCCTTGGTTCTCGGCCCCTTCTGTGGACAGAGCTAGGAAATGTTTTTGTTATTAAGAAAAAATACATCGGGGCACCTGGCTGACTCAGTCTGTAGAGAATGCGACTCTTAAGCTTGGGGTTGTGAGTTCAAATCCCATGCTGGGCATACAGATTACTTAAAATCTTAAAAAAAGAAAAAATTAAAAAAGAAAAAATATATCATTGTGTACACTGATTTTCCTAGTTGAGATTTAGGATTACATAATTTTTCTTTAATTTCTCTGGTTTTATATATTTTCTCTTTTTTATACTGGAAATTTTTATTTCTGTCTGCATTCAACAATTTTCTGGTACATGTGAATGCTAGCTGTGTAGTGACTGCAGGCCGTTTACTATTTCTTCTGGTTCTTTTTGTTCACAGTGTATGTCTCGTATACGTCTAAGTTACTGATTTTCCGCTCAGAATGTATATTCATCTAAGGATGTACCATTAAATTACTGTGCTTTTAATGTTTCCCAAAATAAGTCCTATTTGTGTGGCTAAGCGACCAGCTCAATACACGGTTAGTTTTATCAGCTTAATTTTGCTTTCACATTTTAGAGACTGCTTTCAGTTAATTTTGTTGCATAATTTTATAAAATACACACATGGCTTGAGAGAAGGGACTGGAGAGCTATAGCTGGTGGGCCCGATCTGGCCTGCCGCGGTTTTGTACCATCGTGGAGCTGAGAACTTTCTACGTTCTGAAATGGCTGCAGCACACACACACGTGTGTGCACACGCACGCACACACACGCACACAGAGGAGCATGCAGGAGTGACCCTACAATATTTACCATCTGGCCCTTTACAGAAACCTGGAAGTCTCCCCTTTCCTCCCGTCTCCTCCATTCTGTTCTCTTCCTCTGTTCATTTATTTAGTTTCTGGTTTATCTTCCTGCTGTGTTTAATGGATGGGAACACACACACACACACACACACACACACGTTCCCATCACCTCTTCCGTTGACTTCGCACACGTTTCTCCCATCACCTGGCTCTTTGCCCTGGGCAGGACGTCTGGGAGGCTGCCCCATAGCTGGGCAGGTGCACGGGCCTCAGTCTCTCCAGCCCGCGGCGTCCTGGAGTGCGCATGCGCTAAGACGTGCTCAGCCGGTCCTCTCTGAGTGTACACTTGGGTTATTTCCATGTCTTACTTTTCTAAGTACTGCTGCCTTCAGTGGTGGTGCACTTACATCTTTGTGGGGTTTTGCCGGTGCGCCTTCGGGACCGCTCCTGCCAGCCGGTCTGCGGGGTCATGCGCGCAGCTGAGGAACAAGGCACGTGTTATTCGCTGACGTTGCCCCCCGCCCCCGCCCCCGCAGGGCTCGCACCGTTTCGTGCTTCTGTCAGCGGTGTGTGCCGGTGGCTCACGCCGCACAGCCACCTCACGGGGTGCGCCGTCCACCTGGGACTTCGGTAAAGCGAGAGGAAAAGTGCTATCTCTGTGTGATTTAAATTTGCATGTCTCGTTAGGAGCAAGATCGAAGGACCAATTACATTTCCTTTGATGTGAATCTCTGTTCGCTTTTCTTGCCTTTTTTTGCGGGGGGGTCTTTCTCATCTGTTTTGAGAATCTTTGCCTCTAAGATAAGTTGCAAATATTCCTCCTGATTGTCTTTTTTTACTTACTTATTTACTTGTTTTTCTTGCCATACAGTAGTTTTTATTATTATTATTATTATTATTATTATTATTTTCGTGTAGCCAGCGTAACCCATTTTTTCCCCCTGGTTGCTTCTGGCCTCAGAGTCACAGCTGGGAAAGGTTCCCCAGCCCCAGGTTGTAGAAAACTTAACCATGTTGTCTATGTTCTTCCTGTAAATTTCTGATCCTCTTTGAATTTATCGACTGAGCACTTCCGGGCCGTGCGATTGGCCACTTGTGTGGATTTAAACTGTGGAAACCGGCCCCTGCTCACCTCTCCACCAGCCCTTGGTGCACAGACTCCTGACACCTCAGCGTTTGCAGAGACCCGGATGTTTCTTTTCAGGGAAAGGGGACTGACCTCTGGCAGAAGAAACTTGTCCAAGGACCCAGAGCTCCTTGCTGGGTCGAGTTCCGGCCGGCCCTGGAAAACAAGGGTGGGAGCCTCTGGCACGTGCTGGCCCCCGGGCCAGGCCCACTGCCTTTGCTTGCTCCCAAGCTGGGGGGCCCCGTGTTGTCCCCCGCTTACAGGTGTGGAGGCTGAAGCAGAGGGGGGTGGCTTGCCCAGGACCGCAGAGGCGGCAGCAGGCCACCAGGCTGGGCACCAGGATGTCTGCTGGGGACCTCGGGGCTTCACCCTGGGGCAGTGGTGACGTGGCATTGAGCACAGCACCCTGCTTCTGTCCCCGCCCCCCTGTGGCCTCAGAGTCCCTGGGGAGTCAGGTCTCCTTTGTCTCCATGTCCAGGGCCACAGGCGGACCCCGTGAATCAGTGGCGGCCGCTTTGCATGTGCTGGCTCCGCCCCAAGTGCCTGGATATTGCCAGGAGCCAGAGGCCTCAAAGTGCCTATTTTGCACACCTACCTTTTGTTCACAGATCCACTGTGTATCCGCTCATTCACTTAGCCAGTTGTTAACCCCCACACCTGAGTGAGGCCTGCGGCTTGCAGACCCAGCGCTGCCCAAGGGCGGCCCCGGAATGGGACAGACGCACCGTCCTGTGGGGCAGGCAGGTGGCTGAGGGGGCACGGGGTCCCAGGGGACCGGAGCAGTGTCCCCCCCTCACCCGTCCACAGGATTGGGTGCAGAGGAGGGTGGGGCGGGCCCGGGGGGCCAGCGCACCCCAGTCCTCCGTGTCCCTGAGCCCCAGCAGCACGCTCAGAGGCAGAGGTTTGCGCCTGTCAGTCAGGTCTCCTGCGGCGATGGCCAGAAGGCCAGGCCTGGAGAGGGTCACCAGCTAGGCCAGGCCCTGAGCCCAGCCTGCGCCCCAGCCTCACGCACCTGGGAAGCGGCAGGGACACGAGGAAGGGAAATCTGTGCTTTGGACAAACCAGAGTCAGCCCAGAGGTTCCCAGGTCTGCCCAGTGGACCAGGCCGTGGCGGGACGTCTGGTGACTGTCATCATTGCTGAATATGCCTTGGTGCGGCCCCCCGTCTCCGACTTGCCCCGGGGCCAGAGACCTTCGGCCCAGGATCTGCTTGCCTGACAGAGGCCCCCGGTCCCCAGAGAAGTCCGAGGGCGGCTCCCTTCTGGACCCTGCCGGGTGGGCCCGGGGGGTGGGACGCAGCAGCTGGCCGTGTAATTAAGGCAGCCGTGAACCCCCCAGCCAGACACGCAGATGGCTCCCCTGCTCTTTGCCGGGGCGGGAGCAGTTGTGAAGGTGAGTAAATCATGTTCGGCAGCGATCACTTCAAAGGTCAGCCTTCTGCTTACAGCAGCGCTGTCGGCAGGGATCACCCGTAACATGGCTGTTCCCGGCCATTCGGTTTTATGGCGCCCTAATGAATCGGGCCGTTTCCCCATTCTCAGGAAACGTACAGAAGAGTGGTTTTCGTTGTCCTGGAAAGTCTGGGAGGCAGGTGTCGGTGGGCACCCCGGTCCTTGTGCCACGAACAGGCTGAGGGCCCCCAGCACCTTGCTCCTCCCTGGGCCCTCAGGCCGCCCTCCGGGCCGTCATCACCGGGTACTGATGTGGAAGCCGGGCCAGTGGCTGCCGCTTCTTGGGCGCCTTCCGCCATCCTCGCCCGGGTCCGCGCGTTCCCCGAGCCCCCGCGGGGCCACGGGGCTGTGGCTGGAGGGGGGCTGCAGTGAGAAGGCCGGAGCCGGCTGCAGAAGCTGACGGTCCTGCCCCGGGGGCTGGGAACCGCCCAGCACGCGTGGGTGCTCGGGGGGGCCACTCCTGTCGGCCACCGGGTGCCCCCGCCACCAGGGAGGACAGGCTGCCCAGTGCACGGGCCACTTCCAGGGACATGGGTCCGGTCAGACGTGCTCTTCTCTTGGTATTTGGTGCCCCTGCCACCTCTGGATTCACTGCTCCTCCCCCACCCCACAGCCCCCTGAGTGGTGGGGATGGAGAGGGCTTTGGGAAAAGGGGAAGGAAGGCATTGAAGGACTGATGCGACCTTGGCCTTGTCAAAGAGAGGCCTGGGGTGGCAGGCGGGGAGGGCGCTGAGGTGGGGGGTGACTGTCATGGCGCTGGGGTGGGAGGATTGGCTCCAGAGCTGTGGTTGTGGGGCACCGCTTCTCCCCCCTCCCGCTCCCCCCCCAGCAAAGCCGATCCAAACCCGGCCTTGGGGTGGTGCCCTTGTGGGTTGGGGTGAGCGGATACTGGAGACTGCGAGGGCACCACCCCCCCGAGGCCCTCCCCCAGGCCCAGCCTCACACCGGGCAGGCAGAGCATCTGGCCAGCAGCACCCCTGCTGGGCCCCTCTGGCTGGGGCACAGGGACTCCCTGCCCTCCGTGTCCACGCTCTGGGAGGCTCAGGACGGGGGGCAGCCATGCACGGGCTTTCTGCCTTGTGTTCAGAGGCCTGCAGGGCTGCCCTCTCTCTTCTGCCTCTCTGCCACTCTTGGGGCTTCACGGGGCTCACCCTGCAGTTGCCCTACCTGGGAACTGCTTCTGAAGAGGCTCAGAGAAGGGAAGCCATTTGTGCCTCCCCTCCCCCCCGAAAGCTGTCCCCGAATTTATGGAGGTAGGAAGTGACGAATAGGAGGTTGGATTGTGGGCCCAAGGGAAGCAGCAGGAACAGGGAGAAGCCCACCACCCTGATGGTGGGACTTGGAGCAAATCCCTGCCTACCTGAGCCTCAGTGTTCCTCATCTGGAGAATGGGTCTCAGAACTGCCTAAGTTAACTTTATAGAATGCTGCACGTAACGGGAATTTGACTTACATACATTTGAAAAAGGTTGATAAAACTTCAAAGGTTGTAAACGCCACTTTTTAAAAAAAAAATTGTCGAGACTTCTTACTTCACAGCTAGCAGGCGGAGGGACCAGAAAACCGTGTTTATGCTGTGGCCACATGGTGGCGCCTGGGGAGCTGGTAAGCAGGCCGGAGGGGACCAGCAGGAAGGCCTGAGGCCACGTGGTACTGGCCTCTTGCCAAATATTACAATCGAAAGTCGTGAGGTCTGTGGGTTTGCGAAGCGAGATACTGGTTAGTCCCGATGCTGGGGCCCGCGCGCAGCCCAGCCCAGTTGCTTTGGAATATGGAAGGTAACTGTGATAAAATGCTCCAGGGAAAACAGAACCGCTGGACACGCGGTCACGTTGGTTTACAGGACAGGAGGCTATGAAATATTGGCCATGACGCTAGGAAGTAACAAGTGTCTTTGAAGCTAATCTGCGCACTGCGGTTCTGCCTCCATGGTCTCCATGAACTCCGGCTCCTGCAATTCAGTTACTGCTCCAGAGAGACTAGGCTGTGGTTTCGTGGGCCGTGAGTTATGTGCCGTCTTTAGAAGGAAGACCCTGAGGGGCTCCTGGTGGCTCAGTCCGTTAGGCGTCCAACTTGGGCTCAGGTCGTGATCTCATGATTCATGGGTCTGAGCCCTACGTCAGGCTCTGTGCTGACAGCTCAGAGCCTGGAGCCTGCCTCTGTGTCTCCCTCTCTCTCCCAGCCCCTCCCTAGTTCGTGCTCTCTCTCTCTCTCTCTCAGAAATAAATAAAACATTTAAAAAAAGAAGAAAAAGAAGCAAGACACTCTCACAGCATGTGGCCTGGTAGCAGTGGGCATCATTGAAGCCCTTGAGGTGCCCTTTGGGCAGTGGGCCCTTCCCTTTCATCAGGCACCAGCTGCTCCCTAGGGGACCGGCGTGATCGGAGAGATCATCATGCCTGGTGGCTAATGGATGGTGGCCATGCGCCAGTAGACGGGGGGCAGGCCCGTGACAGGGAGGACTGTCTGTGGGGAGGGGCCGCGAGGCAAGGCTGTGGGAGCATCTCCTAGCAGCCCAGCAAGGCCCTCGCTAAACCTGTCTGCTGTCTGGGCTTTGGATGGCCCTCCCTGTGAGTGCCCGCCCTCCCGTGGGTGCCCGCCCTCCTGTGGGTGCCTGCCCTGTGCTCCTGGGGCCCCCGGCCTGACAGGCGCCCGCTCTTGCAGGTGGTGAGAAGCTACAAGGCCACCGTCCAGCAGACTTTGGACATCCTCTTCCTCCAGGAAGGCTCTGAGTTTCTGAGCAGCACGGATGCTTCGAGCCGGGACTCCGCTGACCGCACCATCATTGCCTGGGATTTCCGGAGTTCTGCCAAAATCTCCAACCAGATTTTCCACGTGAGAAACCCCATGCGGCATCACTTTTCAGTTTGCTTCTGCTGCAGGACGTATCTAAGTAGCCCTAGGCTGTCTGGGATCGCAGGTCATCCCGTGGGAGATGGCCCGGCGGGCAGGGTCCGTAGAGACCTTTCCGGTGCCTGAAATCCCTGGGCTGGGGGGAGCCAAGTGCAAATCCCGGTCTGCCTGGAGAGCCTTCCAGAGGCTCCAGACACGGCACCGCCATGCCTGTCGTGCGCATCCCTTGCCGGGCACGACCCCAGAGGGGAAGGGTCCAGATCGATGGGGGCCTGGAGGACAGCCACACAACCCGAGCACTCCCGCCTCCCCTCCGCCACCCCAGCCAGCCCACGGGTTTCCGCCCCACCCTTGCTCAGTGCTTCTGGCAGGAGCGGTGGAGCTAAGGTTGGACCTGGCATTAAAGTCCTGGGTTCACCGCTCACAAGCTGGGCGCCTTGGGCCCATTATTTAGCCTTTTCAATGCTTGTTTTCTTCTTAGGAAATTGAGGATGAAAATGTATTTATCTCATAGAGTGGTTTTGAGAACTGAAAGAGATAATGCTTATAAAGGATCTAGCACAGTTCAGGGCACAGGAGGTGCTCCATAAATGCATTACCTCTCATCACCATCACCACCATCATCATTGACATCATCAGCTTCACCACCATCATCAACATTGTCACCACCACCACTGTCACCACCTCCACCATCACCACCACCACCGTCACCACCACCATCAGCACCACCATCACCACCACCACCATCAGCACCATCACCTCCACCATCATTACCACATCATCACTGTCATCACCTCCACCATCATTACCACCATCATCACCATCACCTCCACCATCATTACCACATCATCACTGTCATCACCTCCACCATCATTACCACCATCATCACCATCACCTCCACCATCATTACCACCATCACCATCACCACCACCATCATTACCACCATCACCATCACCACCACCTCCATCACCACATCATCACTGTCATCACCACCATTGCGGGGGACCAGCCCACACACCCCAGTCGAAAGGTCCCGAGGAGGGGGTTGGTGTCGGCGCAGTATCTATAAGAAAGAAGACAGACAACGACAGACAAGACAGACAACGTGGATGGTGGAAAAGCTACACTTTACTTAGCCAGGGTCTTATATACCAGGGGTGATTACATCATTTTCTTAATGGTTACATAGTTCAAGGTCTTTGAAGTGAAGACATGCGCGGGAAGGGTCATGCTTAACAGGACAGCTGTAAATAACAGGAATTATCAAGTCATTGCAAGAGAAGGATTCCCTAATAATAGTCTGGCTCCAAGCGAAGATGAGCCTGAAGAATTCTGAGATTTACATTCCTTAAGGCCCCTCATCAGTTATGCATGGGCAGGATGCTCATCCTTTAATAGGCAAATCTTTTGGCAGAGGCTTGCGTCTACTCCCAACAGCAGACAAAGAGCTAGAAAGCAAAGTAAGGGGAGAGCTGGCATCACGAACTGACCCAAGTTGATTCAAAGCCTAAAAGTATCTGCCTCTTTACTAAATCACAGGATGAATAGAAGCCACACGTGCGGCCCCGGAAGCCAAATGTTGTTTCACAGTCTCTCGACTTGTTCCACCACTTCCCCAATAGTTCTCCTGCGCCCCGGAGGCAGAGCCGGCCACGGTCACTTATGTAGATTCTCCTGCGCCCCGGAGGCAGAGCCGGCCACGGTCACTTATATAGATTCTCCTGCGCCCCGGAGGCCTAGCCATCAATGGTCGCTATGTGGGAGGATTTTTGGCCTACTGGGCCCCAGCACACCATCATTACCATCATTGTCACCACCACCACCGTCATTCCCATCATCACTGTCACCACCACCACCGTCAGCATCACCTTTTAAGATTTCAGATAAGCCATAGCTCACCTCTTTGGTGCCCCCCCCACCGAATTTGAAAAGATCTATTAGGTGTGCACATGTACCCCCTCGCCCCGCCTGCACTTCCTTTCTCGGAGGGCTGTGAGCGGCCCTGAGCACCCCAGCCTCCAGGCCTTCCCGGCAGGCTTCCGGTGCAGCCCGCTGGGAAGCACGAGCCCTGGGAGGGGCTGCACGGGCGCGTCCGGCCGCCCGGGCAGAACGGACACACAAGTGAGCTGCACGAGAGGGCCACGGGGCAGCCGCCGGCCCCCCTACAAACACGCCACTCACTTTCTGAGCGGGGAGCAGGCGCTCTGCTCCCGGAGCATGCCCGGAAGCTCGTCCCAGGCCAGCGTGGCCTCCGGGCCTCTGATGGAGGCTGCAGCTGAATTCCAGCTGCCCCCTCGTGGCTCCCTGAGGTTGGGCTCTTGTACACAGAGTGGCCTCAGGACAACACTTAGAATAACAGAAGGACAGATGCAGCTGGGAAGGGGCCTGTAGGGCGTTTCCGTGTGAGGCCGCCCTTCTGACGGTGACGGCTCCTTGCCTTGTGCTGTGAACCCTCTGTTTCTGCCTCTGCCTTCTCCCTTGGCCGTGCACCCCCTCAGCTAGCATGCGCGCAGCCTGCAGGGAGCCCGGGTCGGGGCTGCCCCCCGAGCCCGCTGGGGAGGCGGGAGACGGGCACGCAGACGTGCTTCCTGTCGCTGTGTGGCCAAGTACCAGACGTGGTGGCCTGAAAACGAGCACGTTCTCTGTTCCGGAGCCCAGACGTCTATGCTGAGTCTCCCCGGGCGGAAATCAGGGTGTTGTCAGGGCACACGCTTCTGGAGGCTTGGGGGCGAGTCTGCCCTTCTCCCTCACGCCGGCACCTTTGGGTCCCTGCCACCTGCTCTGTGAGGGCGCTCTCCTGCTGGGACACGTGGCTTAGGGCGCTGACAGGGCACCATATCCCCACCTCATGATGCTAACTCAATTCTGTGCAAAGACAAGCCCTCCGCGTTTTTGCCACAGAAGGTGACACCCACAGGTCCCAGGAGGCCACTACATGGGGGTCGTGGGGGCCGTTTCCCCGTCTGCCCCGCGGGCCACGAACCAGGGGGTGCCAGGAAGGGCAGGAAAACAGCTTACCCCTCGGAGCCTCCAGAAGGAGCACAGCGTGGCTGACATCCCTGATTTCAGCCCAGTGAGGCCCGTGTCAGGCGCCTGACCGCCAGGACGCTGAGGGAATAAATGTGAGCAGTCTGAAGCCACTACGTTTGTGGCATTTTGTTCAGCAGCCACAGGAATGAGGTGCGGACCCGTGAGCCCGGGGCCGGGGTGGGGCCAAGACTCCAGGAGCATGATGCGGGGGGGGCCGGGGGGGGGGGCCGGAAGACCAGCTGGAGCTTCTTCAGCCTCCCTGTGGCCCGTTTCTCAGGAGAGGTACACCTGCCCGAGCCTCGCCCTGCACCCGCGGGAGCCGGTGTTCCTGGCCCAGACCAACGGCAACTACCTGGCCCTCTTCTCCGCCGTGCGGCCCTACCGGATGAGCAGGCGGCGGCGCTACGAAGGGCACGAGGTACCCTGCCCCCCCCCCGCCCCCACCCCCGTCCCGTGGGGCCCCGGCCCCAGAGGCTCCCGCCCTCCTTCCAGGAGGGTTCTGGGTTCTGTTTCCTAGGCAACCACGTGCCGTGGGGCTGGGTGGTCACCAAAGGCCCTGGGCCCCACCAGGCCCGGCCTCCAGTCCCCAGGTGCTGGGCAGGAAAGGTTCTCCCAGCCGTGTTAGCTCGCGGGGGGCATGTCATGGGGGTGAGGGCGGGCGGGCGGATAGGAGGGAACAGGGGTGGGGGCCGCCTCTGCGTCTGTCCCCTTGCCCCACTGTGGCCCCCCTCACGGGGGCAGAAGGGGGGGTGAATCGGTGGCTGTTGGCGAGGCCGGGCACCATCTGCTGTGCTACAGCTTTGGGAGACAAGATCCATGCTGGGAGTCCGGCCTTTTGGAAGGAGCTTGGCCTTGGCTCTGGGGGTGCTGGGGCCCCCGCTCTGAGCCTCAGGCCACTCCTCTGTGGCACGGGCACAAGGACCCTGCCTCGCAGCGGCCCGGAGGGGCGGCCGTGGTGTGGCCGGCTCACCCTGTGTGTTGGCCCCCGCAGGTGGAAGGCTACTCGGTGGGCTGCGAGTGCTCCCCGGACGGCGACCTGCTGGTGACGGGCAGCGCCGACGGCCGGGTCCTGCTGTACAGCTTCCGCACCGCCAGCCGGGCGCGCACGCTGCAGGGGCACACACAGGCCTGCGTCGGCACCACCTTCCATCCTGTGCTGCCCTCGGTCCTCGCCACCTGCTCCTGGGAGGGCGACATTAAGATCTGGCACTGAGCCTCCTGGTGCAGAGCCTTCCGGATCCCGGCCAGGCCCCAGACTCCCATTCGTCCCCGGGGGGCGAGGGTGGCGTGGGTGGGCGATATGAGCAACCACTGAGGCCGCCTCTGTGAGCAGAGCTGGGTAGAAGGGGCCTCCACCACCCTCTGAGCCTCAGTTTCCTCATCTGTAAAATGGGGACGGAGATGTGTTTGCCTCAGGGCTGTGAGGGCTGCGTTCGGTGGAAGACCTGGCAGGTTGCTGCTGATGCTCAATAAACAGGAGTGTTTTGCTGTTTCTTAGCGTATTTCCGTGACAAACGTGCTGCCGGCTGCGTCGCACCTTCCCAGTCCCGGGCCCTCTGGGGCCGAGACAGAGACCAGTGGCAGCTTGAGATGGGGCAGCCCCCCTCCGCTGATCCTGACGACGAGTCCCCGGGGCCCGGACGCCTGGGGGACCTCGGGCGGGGGGGGGAGCCCTGGCTCTCAGGCCTGCCCTCAGGAGCTCCATGCTCCAGTGCGACAGCCCCCACCCGTGCCTAGGGCCCAGGCTCCCTCCCTGTACCCACCAGCATGGCCCCGCTGCCTGGAGGCGGCGTGCACTGCCCCAGGGAAGGAGGGCAGTTCCTGAGGACCCTGCCCCGTCGGCTGGGCAGGTCGGGAGCTCTAGCAGCAGACCCCACCAGGGGGGCCGACGGGCCTCTCCAGGAGCCCAAGGACCCCCTGAGGGTGAGGATGGGAACTGGCAGGCATCACGGCTTAGGGAAGGGGCGTCCCCGCAGCCTTGGAAGGCTTCCTGGCAGAGGAAGCCGGTGAGCTGGTGAGGCGGGCACCCCAGCAGAGGGCTCGGTGAGGAGGTGCAGAGGCCTGAGGACGGGGCCGGGGGTGCTCAGCTTTGTCCCGTCTGGGCCGGCTCTGCTGTCGGCACAGCTGAGACCTCCAGAGTCCCCTGTCCGCTCTGAGCCTCCGCCTCCCGTCCTAAAGTGGTGTCGGAGCCCCCGGCCTGCAGGCTTGCTGGGTGGCTCCAAGGAGCTCACGTCTGTGCCGGTGTCGGCACCCTGGGAGTCCCCGTCCCTGGAAGGGCGTCTGGAGCTTGCCAGGGGCTGGTGCGTAAATATGTGTATTTCAGGTGTCTAACTTGTCAGGAGGGTCCATGAATCGGCGTTCCAGGCAGAGGGAAAGGCCCTGCAAAGGCCCTGAGGTAGGGTTGATCCTGAGGTCTGACTCCTTTTCTAGCCTTCCTCCCTGCCCCCACTGCTCCGCCCCGCATTCATGCAGACCCCCACCCCCACAGGCAGTGGGTGCTGAGTGGGTGCCACACCTGCTGTGCCTGAGCTGGGGTTCGGGGGGCTGGGGCTGAGCGTGGGGGCAGGAGCTGGGGAGCTCACCGTCTTCAGGGGGTGAAAGACGTGCACCCCCAGGCTCATGCAGGACACAGGGTCCCCGTGACTGCTGCAGGCGGGGTGTGGGGGGAGCTCAGGTGGCGAGCGCCTTCTCTCTTTAGGCTCAGGAATGGCTGGTTTGGTGATAAGAGAGACAATCGCAGGCTGTCCCCTGCAGATATGGAAACCCCACTGGGCGCCCTCCCTGGCCTGAGCAGAGCAGTGCAGGGAGTGGAGGCGGGTCATATGTCCGTCCGGGTCCTTGTGCAGGTGACGGACGCCCCTCCCTCACCCCTCGTGTGGCTGCCTGCCGAGCCTCCCGCCCACCCCCTTCTCACCCCCACCCCCTACATGGGTTCCCCTGCTTGGTGCGGGAACCCCAGTGATCTTAGAAGCCTGCCCTCTGTCACTTCCTCTGTGAAACGAAGCCTTCCCATATCACCCTCATCCCTGATGGGCTAACGGCTCCCTCCACTGTGCTCCCACGGCATGGTGCCTCCTCTGCTGGGTCACTACTTCCCCCAGTGCCCCCCATCTCCCTGCCTATCTCCTGCTGTGGGCCTTCGGGGAGCCCCCCAGACCTCTGTGTCTAACGTGCTCAGTCATTCTCGGCTCTCTCCCCACAACACGGGGTTCCGCTGCCTGCTCCCTGCTGCGCCCCTGGCCCCCAGCCCACAGTGGGCATCCTGTTGGCAGGACACGGGCTTTGGGGTCAGACGGTTGTAGACTTAAACCCCGCCATCACCTTCCATCGTGTGGCTGCAGGCGGGTGCTGCCGCCCGGTGCCTCGGTTTCCCCTTCAGTGAAAGGAATGGTACCCAGCCGGTGAGGATCAATGAGGCTGGGTCTGGAGAGCTCTGGGCAGGGCCTGTATGCAGTAGGCGCTCAGGAATCGGCAGCGGGGAGCATCAGCGTCGGTAATCATATTCCCGGCAGTGTCCGTCCACCACCTGATGCAGGGGTGGAGCCAGGTTAGACTAGAGGCTGCGGTCTGGCCGCCTTCTCAGACCTCGTCAGGGCACCCCGAGGACCGCCGAGCCCCTCTCCCGCCCTCTGCGCCTTGGCCGGGCCTGGTCCCCGCCCCTTGCAGGAGCCCCAGCAAGAGGCCACCTCCTGCCTCTCTTCCCGCTTGACAAGGGTCAGGGGAGGACTCTGGCTGGCTGGTTCCTGTCACACGCCCACCGGGACCAGGGGTCCTTGGCCAGGCATAGCTCTCCCTACGGGGCTGGCGGGACCTCTGCAAGCGTGTTCCCAAGGGTGCGTCTCCCCAGATCCAGCCCGAACAGGCCCCCCGCACCCGCCTGTCAGATGAGCGCGTGACGGATGAATGACTCGGGACACAGGCCGGAGGCGAGGCCGTACTTGTCTGCGGTGCAGGGGGGACCTGGGGTCGGGGGCTGGCTTTCCCAGAGCACCTCTCCTCTGCCTGTGTCCCCTCACCCTGTCACACGCCCACTGTCCAGCCTCTGGTCCCGGAGCCCAAATGTCCTCCTTTCCAGCGAGGTCTCAACTGGGCGCTTTTCTGCCTTCCTCTGAGGGAGATTCAGCGCGTGGTCTTCTGGCTGCTTCCCCCACTGTGGTAACAATACCACTTTTGTTTCAGTGTTTGTGTATTTTGAGAGAGAGAGAGCGTGAGAGAGAGCAGGGGAGGGGCAGAGAGAAGGGGAGAATCCCAACCAGGCTCCGTGATGTCAGCGCAGAGCCCGACGCGGGGCTCGAACTCGTGAACCGTGAGATCATGACCTGAGCCGATGCCGACAGTGGGACACTTAACCGCCTGAGCCCCCCCGGGCGCCTCTACCACTTTTTAAAATAGGAGCGTTGTTTACAGACTGTATTAAATCAGGCTTTGGTGTGGGTGCGGGTGTGGCCTTGGGACGGCCGCTGTCCTGCAGCTGCGCCGCCCTCTTGCGTGCCAGGCCCACAGCCCGGCCGCCCGCCGCCCTGTGGGGCTTACGGCCAGGAGACCGGCTCGGGCCCCAAGCCCATCACTCACTTGCTTGGGATGTCGGCGGCGGGCGCTCTGCCTCTCTGAGCCTCAGTTTCCTCATCTGTAAAGTGGGCCTGGAGGAACAAGCAGGGATGCAGAGGAAAGGGCCTGCAGGCTGCTCCCCTCCCAACTTCCCTCGGGGCAGCCACCACCCGCATCTCTGAGAAGTCGGTTTCTCTGACCCTCCTGGAGCAGGGGCATGTCCTGGGCCCCCCACGAGGGCTGTTTCTCGGTGCTCCCCTCTGGGGACTTGCCCCCTCACCTCCGCACCCTGCAGGTGCCGCCTGGCTGCCAGCCCCTCCCGTGTAGGTTTTCGGTGGGAAGATCCGCAGGCACGCTCCGTGCCTCTATCTGTTCCCTGTTCCCCCTGCTCTCTTCCCCAGCGTGCCCTTCAAGGCTCATCTGACCCTGTGCAAGGTGGGGAGGAGTTCATCATCTGCACCTTCAGAATAAGGGAGCTAGATGTAGCAAATGGGGAACGGGGATGGAAAAGAAGTGTGGGCTGGCCCCTCCCCCCGCCTCCCGGCTCGGCGCCTACCTTCACCCTCACCTGCAGATCTGAGCTGCAGATCTGAAGCCTTCGTGGGAGAAGAACGGTTTTATCCTGGGGTGCCAGCTCGAGGCCACGAGGTGCCAGCGCGAAGCCCCCCACCCCCTGCCCCCCGCTAGGTGGCCCGACCCGCTGTCCAGATGAGGAACTGCCACTCGGAGGACTGAGTCGAAGTCCGCGCTCTCCCCCATGGTCCACTGCCCACTGCCGAGAGGACCCCTGGGAGTCCCATCAGCCTCCCGATGCTCCGGAAGGAGAGAGTGGCCCAAGGGCACATGGCCAGCGAGAGCGGCAGAGCCCAGCCCTGGCTGTGGGTGGGGCAGTGTGCCCCGATTGGTGGGGGGTGGGGGGTGCCCAGTGGGGGCCTCACGGAGGATGCGGGGGGACTCTGAGTGCAGGGGGAGGGGGACTGCTGGAGAGGGGAGCCCCACACTGAGGCCTGGCCGGCTGCCCAGGGACGTGGGGCTAAGGAAGTAGAGGGCAAGGCCTCACCACGGCCCAGAAGTTCCCATCTAGCAGAACATCCATCCAGCGACTTGCGGAGGGAAGCTGGTGGCCCCCAGGCCAGCCCCTCAGGGAGGTGCATGGCCGCACTGAGCCATTTCCGGAATCCCGCAGCTCTCAGTCTGTGCCTTTTCACCGGCCGTTCCCTTTGCCCAGAATGCCTGATGGACTCCTATTGGTCCTTCAGCACCCAGCACCTGCCTCCCCTCAGCCGCTGACCCCTCGTGGGCAGAGCAAGGTCCCTGTGGCCAGCACCACTGGCCCCGTTACCAGGAAGAGGGGGGAAGCACCGAGTCCCCACCTGGGGGTTCTGAGAGAGGCCCCGGCCGGAGCCAGTGCTAAGTCCCGGGGGATCTGGGCGGGAGCCCAGCTTTCCCAGCTCAGCCCCCACAGGTGGTTTGGGACCGCTCTACACAGCATCCCCTGCCGGCCCCGACTCAGGGCGGCGTCAGCCTGACTCTGCTACTCAAAGTCCTGGGATGGCATTCTAGACACCCCACCCCCACACCGTGTGGCCAGGTCAGCCTGTCCTTGTAGGCTCCCTGGCTCTGAGGCCAAGGAAGTCGCTGTCCTCGCCCAGCCCTGAGCAGGGCCCTCTGGGAACCAGAGCCCCGGCTGTGGCTGGCCTTGGGGGCCGTGGCAGGACAGCGCTGAGAGACCTGGAGGCCCCTATGGGGGCCGCAGGCTCTGAGGTGATGGTGAGGGGGCCAAAGTGCCAAATCCGAGGGGGCCCTCGGCCCAGGAGCCCCCAGCCCCGCTGCCCAGGGCCGAGCACTTCTGAGTCTGTAGACTCCCCAAGGAGCTGGAACCCAGGCAGGGCCCTTATCACTTAGAGGTGGGAACGCCGAGGCCAGAAAGAGGCATGGCACGTGGGGCTGACCGGGCTCAGGGTCCCCTGGGAACACCTCTGAGTGGCTGCTGGGTGCGGGGGGCCACGTGCGGCTCCCTGCACCCTCCCCGTCGCCCCCCAGCTCCTTCAGGGGTGCTTCCTATCCACGCACAAGGAAACTGGGCCCCAGACGGGAGCCGACTCCTGAGCCTCTAATAGTCTCCCCGGCTCGAGGAGACCGCTTCCTGGGGGTCTCCTGGGAGGGCACTTGGGCTGGCCCTGGGCTCCCCTGCAGGGCAGGTCAAGTGCGGGCATGCTGGGAGCCGCTGCCGATGCCCACCCTCCTTCGGGTCCCCTGGCAAGAGGCAGACCCACCCCCGTTTACACGGAGCTGGGCGGCCCAGGGAATGTCACAGCCCGCACCCAGACCCGGGAGTGGCCGGGAAGGGCCCCCAGCCCTGGAACAGGCAGACGTAAAGCCCCTTGAGGGGCGGCCTCCACCCTCGGCCTTGCGGAACCTCACAGGTAGCTTCTCAAGGACGTGGATGGGCGCGCGTCCGAGGTCAGCAGGTGCGTGAGGAAATGAGGTGGCGAGGGCAGGAATGAAGAGAGAACGTGTGATGGAAGGAGCAGACCCAGCCCGAACCAGCTTTGCCCACACACTTAGGAAATAAAAGGCAAGCTGGAAAATCATCTCCAGGGAGTCGGAAACTGTTGACGGAGCAGTGTAGATTTGTAAAACAACAGAACATCAGGAACAGAAAAATTAAAAGAACGAAAACTCAAAACGCAGAGGCTGTGTTTGGCGGTGCACGGACAAAACAGAGAGAAGTTAGTGAAACGGAAGGCAGATCCCGCGGGCTGAGCTGGAGGCAGGGGCGGGGGGAGCCCAGATGCGGGCCCCACAGCAGGGAGAGGGGCTGCTGGGGGTCTGAGGCAGCCCCTGGAGGAGTGAGGAAAGAAACAAAAAGTTGAGAATTCTCCAGAAATGATGAAATACACCAGCCCATGGATACAAGACTCCCTGTGAATTCTGAAGAAGGATCAGTCCACAGCCAGACACAGGTCGGGGGGCTGCAGGGAACCAAAGGGAAGATCTTGGGCGGCCGGAGAGCAGGAGGGCAGAGGACCATCAAAGTGCAGCCCCCTGTGGGCGGCCGGGCATCCCCACACCCGGAGAACGGGCAAGGCATCTTCATCTCCATGTGCTGGGAAAAGAGAACCCTCCCCCCCCCCCCCCCGCCGCTACTGCCCTCTCCAGTGGGAACACCCTTTAAAATGGGGCAAAACACAGACATTCAGAGGGAAGAGGGAGGGACCCCTTGCCGAGCTGCACCAAAGCAAGTCCCAGGGGTCTCCAGGCAGAAGCCAAGTCTGAGACGCAGGAAAAGACAAGGGGGCAGAACGGCCTGGCAGAGTGGACAGGGACGTCCTAGAAAGGGCCACACGAGCGCCTAGCGGGCTGAGCCGGGGAGCGCCCAGGTGCTGCACAGGACGCTGGGGCGGGCGGGGAGCGTGGGGGGGCACCCAGGGCCACACGTCCCCGGGGTCAGAAGACAGCAGGGAGGAATAAACCACCTGAGGCCGCGTTCTTTCCACTGATGTCTTTTATTAATGAACGAAAGCACAGCACTAACCGAGACAGGGCATGCATTGCAGACAGCGGGGGGGCGGGCCACAGGGGCTGGGGGTCCGGGGGCCTCATCACATCTGAGGTAGAGCGAGGTGGTGCTGGGGAGCGGGACGCTGGGGGACGAGCACCGGCCCCACTCGGGACTACGGACCACGGGAGAGCTGGGGCGGTGTGGCAGTCACACGGCGAAAACAGTTTAGAAACACTGAACATCCCCCCACCCGTTCCGCCTCCCCTCTTCGGGCTCCCTGGCCCCTGACCCGCTCGGGTGTCTCCGCGGGACACCTTCCTCCCCTCCCAGGGGCAGGCCCGCTGTCCTCCCCCGAAAAATAAAGGAGCTTTGTGTTGAAAACGCCAAGGCTGCCGTCCAGGGAGCTGGAGGCCAAGTGCGTTAAGAAAGACCCTTTTTCTCTATAAAAATATTTTCACTTTATAAAAGGGGGGGATGCTCATCTCAGGTGGGGAAGGATGTGGGTGTGTGAAAATGGTTCCACCGTGGCCGGGGCTGGGGGCGGGGGGACGGGATGGCGTGGGGCGGGGCCTCCGCTCAGGCTCAACTGGGTTGGGGGGAAGGAAGAGGGGGTCCTGGTTGGCGGGGGCTGGGGAGGACGGCTGTCTGGGGGACAGGCGAGCTGCGCCCTCGGGGCCCGGGGGGCGGGGGGCGGGCGGTGGCCCCCGTGGCCGCGGCCTGCAGGCCGGCGCTCAGTTGAGCAAGGTTCCGTAGAGCTGGGCCTTGGTGAGGCTGTCCTTGCGGCTGAGCCCCGAGCCGCCAGTCCGCGGGAAGGCCGGCTGGGGGCTGAGGCGGGCGGCGGGGTGCATCTCCGGGGACGCCTCCATGGAGCTGGGCTCCAAGGAGTCCCTGGAGCTGTGGGGGCTGCGCTCGGGCTCGGGGCTGCCGCCCGCGCCGCACAGCTGCACGCCGAGCCTCTCCGCGTCCCCCGGGCCGGCCGCGTAGCCGGGCAGCGGGTCGGCCGCGCGGGCGGGGCTCAGGCTCAGGTCGCCGCCGCCACCGCCGCCGCCGCCGCCGGCCCGGAGGAAGTGGGGCTCGGCCAGGTGGCCCTGGGAGAGGTCGTCCCCCTCCGAGAAGCTGTCGGCCTTGTAGGTGGCATAGAGCGCGGCGGCGCGGCCCTCGGCCTTGTCGCCGGGGCTGGCCCCGCCGCCGCCGCCGCCGCCGTAGTAGCGTTCGGAGAAGCTGCAGGGCGAGGCGCGGCCGGCGGCGGCGGGGGCCGGGTACGAGTAGGCGCCGATGTCCTCCACGCTCAGGGGCCGCCACTGGCCCCGCACGTCCTCCCCGGAGAGCCGGGCCGACGCCGGCTTGGCCCGCAGGCTCCACAGGTTTGGGGGCATCAGGGCCTGCTGGGGGCCCGGGGACGCCGGGAAGCGGAAGGACTCGGTGGGGTAGGGCGACATGGTCCGCGCAAAGCCCGGGGCCACCTGGGCCTCCAGGGGCGCCGCCGCGCCGGCCACGGCCTTGGCGAAGCGCGGGCCGCTCTCGTAGGCGGCGGCCGGCGGCTTGCGGTCGAAGAGCTGGTCGCGGCTGTTCAGGTAGATGGCCCGCTGCGAGGCGGTGAGCGTGCTGGCCTGCGCGTGCTCCTTCTCCTCCGACGTGGCGCTGAAGCTGGAGTAGGAGCTGGACGTGGGCAGCGAGGCCGCGTAGCCCGGGAAGGCGTCGTGCCGGAAGCCCGCGGGGAAGGCGGCCGCCTCGGCCTCCTCCTCCTCCTCCTCGGCCGCGCTGTCGGTGGAGTTCTGGCCCCGCAGGAAGCCCACGTCGGTCACGGACGCGTCCACGCTGGGCCGCCGGGTGCGCCGCCGCTCCTCGGGGCAGTAGAGGGCCGTGTCGCTGCAGTAGATGTCCCCCTTGTAGGGGGGCCGTGGGCCCGGCTTCTCCCCGCCCTCGCGGAAGGCCAGGTCGCGGGCCGAGGCGTCGGACAGGTGGGACGACAGGCTGGCGGGGTCGGGCTTCTCCAGCACCTTGGCGATGACGCAGCTGGGCACGCTATCGGCGTAGGCCGGGTGGCAGAGCGGGGAGGGCAGGCCGCAGCCGTGCTCCTCCAGGTGCAGGCTCACGCGCTCCTGGAAGTCGGAGGGCAGCTGGAACGGGTCGGGGTGAGGAGAGGAGGGCGGGGGCGGGGTGGGGGGAGGGGGGCAGTCAGCCTGGCACCTGCAGCCGGGACCGGGACGGCAGGCGCGAAGACGGAAGAGGGACCTGCCCGGGGCTTCTCCAAGGCCCCGGCTAGAGCCGCTTCGCCCAAGGACCTCCCCCCGGTCACCTCCACGTCCCCAGTCCACATGAACCGGGCTCCGGCGAACCTGGAGGGTGGACCCAGGGTCTGACGAGGGCCCTTCTCGGGGCTGCAGCCCCCCTCATCTCCTTCCACCGAGGGACTTGCTCTCCCAGCCCCAAAGTCTGGCGGGGGCACCCCTCCCGGGTCATGAGGCCTCTGACAGACTCAGACACAGATGCAACACAGATTGAGGGCCGGGTGCCCGGCGGTTTCTGCAACCTGGCGCCGGGTAGGGCTGTCCTGCTACTGTTTGATCCATTTTGTGAGTGTCTTCAGCATGGCCCAGGCCCGGGGAGGAGGGGGCACGGACCGAGGCCTGGGTGAGGGCAGTGTGTGGAGGTGGGGGCAGCCTGGCAGGGGTGAGGGGCCACGGGCCAGCTTGGCTTGGGCACCACGGAGCCCTGCGGCCTTGGCCGGGTCACTGCCGGTGAAGCCAGCTTTCTTGTCTCTGCGGTGAGCACGGGGCTTCTGTGGGGCTCACACAGGGCCCCTCCGCCCCCACCAGCACTCCGCGGAGGGGGTCCTGGAGCAGGGCCAACGAGCAGCCCCAGAGGAGAGCAAGGGGAACGGGCAGGCTGTCCCGACAGGGCGAGGGTGTGGGGGGGGGGGCGAGGGGGCAGCCCCGCCACCATATTCAGAAAGGCCTGGACACTTGCAGGAGTGAGGAGGGACAGGGGAGTCAGGCTCCCCAGCGCCTTCCCTTCATCGAGGGCGAGAAGTGGCCTTGGGGCGGGACCTGTAGGGAAGGAGCCCCAGCAGTCCTGGGCGAGGCGGCCTAGCTGGGGCTGGGTCACGTTACCTCGGACACCTTGTGGCCCCTGCCGTAGGTCTGGCTGCACTGCAGCAGCTGGGCCGCTAGATTGCAGTCCTTCCTATAGAGCGCCTACAAGACAAGAGAAGGCGTTTGGTTGCCCCTTGCCGAGGTCCCTGCCGCCCGGCGCCCGGTGGCCAGCACGGAAACCGGGGTGGGGGACGGGGGGGTGGCCATGCGCTGTCAGGACAGGAGCCCTCTCTGGGCCGCACGGGGGTCTCGGTTCTGACCTGGAGCTGCGGGGGCACAGAGGGGGCCCTGCGGGGCAGCTCTGCTGCTGCCCCGGATGGAACCTCCCACAAGGCGGGGGGCTGGGGTGGTGGTGGAGGGAGGGCCCTGAGGGTCCAGGGGCCTCCGTGCTCCCCCTCCGCGTGGAGAGCGCGAGCACGGAATGGTAAGGAATGTGCCTGCGGCCCTGCCTCCCCACGTGTCAGACTTGCTCCCTGCCCCCCCATCCTTAACATGTGGACTGCTTCCGGGGGTGACTGCAGGGCGGGTCTGGGTCAGGGCGAGCTGGGGCCGAGGGCCTGTGCGCCCCAGCGTCCGGCTCAGCCTCCGGAGCTGAAAACAGATGCAAACAGTAGTACTTGAAAGGATTTGGTTTCGTCTTTGGTAAATCTCTGTTGCATGTGCCTGTGGTTGGGTCTTCTGCTCCCGTCCCCAACCAGGGACCCTCCGCGGGAGGGCTCTGACAGGGAGGGATCTGGGGTCCCCCACCGGGCCCTCGGACCTGCCAGCTCCCACAGTCTCTGCTCAGCCAGGACCAGGTGCCCTGCAGCTCAGACAAGCTACTGAAGGCGTGGGCACCGCTGCCCGGCCCCCACCCTGTTCCTGGAGGTTGCCCCGCCTCCACCAACGCCCTCAACGTGGCCCGCAAAGCGGAGAGCACCTGGGTCCCCGGACTCCTTAACGCCTCCTCGAGCCCCTCTGGGAAGGGCAGAGTTAACTGGCTGAGAGCTGAGAACTGACCCTCCCCCAACCCCCCCAGCCGAGGTCCCTGGCCTCAGAGGGCTGCGCGCACTGCCCGGCCGGCCCAGATCTCCAGCAGACTCCGAGGGCGGCCCTGTGCTCATCTGCCTGCACTCCTGGGCCATCTCGCCCCACCTGTGGCTTTAAGCAGCAGGCATATGCTGATCTCTGTCCTAAACTCCAGACCCCGCTGTCTGGTTGCCCTCCAGGGCCTCCTCTGGCCCCTGTTCAAGAACCTTCAATGGCTCCCTACTTCACTGAGAATAAAACCCAGACTCCTAGAGGAGCCTCCACAGCGTGGCCTCCTGTTCTCTTTCTGACCTCAGACCCTGGCCCCTCCCGGCCCCCCAGGAGCCCCCTCTGTCGGTCCTGCAGTTATCCGGGCCCACCTCTGCCACTCTGGTTCTTTCCACTGGAAAGAATGCTCTTCCCCTAGGTGCATGCCCATGGCCGGCTCTCTGGCCTTTTTCAGGTCTTGAGGTAGCCGCCTCTTCCAGAAGCACCCTAACGGCTCCCTAGCCCTGCTCCTGCGTTACTTTCCCCCCGCGGCATCCGGCACCGCTAACACAGCACGCGGCTGGCGGCTCTCTCTCGCTTACTGTCTCCCCCGCTCAGGTGTGAACTCCACGCGCGCCGGGAGGGTTCTGTTCCCGGTGCCATTCACACCGTATTCTAGGAGCCTGCGAGCGCCTGCCAAGAGGCACGCTCATCAGTGAACGTGCGGTCCGCTGCCAGGCGTCCCTGGAGCATGGCTGGGCCCGTGAAATCAGGGTGGCCACGGCGCCGATGCCCCCCGGGGCTGGCCGCAGCAGGAGTCCTAAGTGAGCATGCCCCAAACCCAGGGTCAGGCAGCACCGCCCCGAATGCGATGACATTGCCCCGTGGTCACTACTGCCAGCCCCTTTTCCTTCCAGCAGAGGGTCCTTCTGGATGCCCGTGACCGTGTGTGTCTGGTGAGGCAGCCTGCCTTTCTCCCACCACCCGCTACTCCTTCCCCCTCCCCTGTGTCGGCCCCTCAAGCCTGGAGGCCACAGCACCAGGGCATGGGACCCCCGGGGCCACTGTGGCCCGACACTCACATTGTCCTCCGACAGCTTGTCGATGGTCACCTTGGCCTCCAGCAGGTGGCTGTTGAGGGCAACAATCTCATGGCTCAGCGCGCGCTTCTCTTCCTCATAGTGCTGGCCCTGGGGCAAGCGGGGGGGCAGGAGCCGGTCAGTGAGCCTCAGGCCTCCCGGGTGCCCTCTTGCAGTCAACAGTGTGAGGTTGACCAAGGAAGGTGGGGGTAAGAACATAGACCACTGGGTTCAAATCCACGTGCACTCCCACGGTGACAAGCTAGACAGCCTCGGGCAAGTCACTGCCTCCCCGAGCCTCCAGCCCATCCCACCAAGGGGACAGGAAGGCCCTGCTTCCTGGGGGTCTGCACAAAGCCTGGCTCCTGGCCCTGCCCTCCCCTCCTCCAGCCCATCCGGGTTCAGCCTCCAGCCGAGGCTCGGGAAAGCAAGGGCCCTCACCCAGGGCCGCTAGGAGAGCCGGCCCGCCTCCCTCCAGGCCTGTCTACTCCGCCAGCACCGCACGCACCGCACGACAGGCAGGCGCTGAACCACTGCCCCCCCACCCCCCGCCCCGCCAATCTGTGACTTTCAGAAACAAAACGAGCTTGTACCCAGACTGCAAAGAGCAGAAGCTCCTGTCTGAGGGAGGGAAGCCTCTCGAACTCGCATGGCCTTCCCTGATGGCGGCCCCCCAGACCCAGAGGCCTCTGCCACGGTCCCTACTCCTGACTTAGGCGCTGGGGCCGGGCCCTGTCTCCTTTACTCCTCACAGTAAGACAGGGTGGGGAGGTCCCCATGAGGGCACAGTTGGGCTCAAACATCCTTCTTGCTCTCCCAGGCCTCTGTCCCCCCAGGTCTGGGTCTCGGGGCTGACCCCTAAGGCAGGGTCACCGTGCACAGTGCATGTCCTCCGGCCCGCACCCCTGCGTCACACCTGCAGGTCAGGCACGGGGCATCGGGGACCCCTGTGACTTGCTAGTCCTGAGAGCACCACCCCAAATTCATTGCTGGCCCAGCCCCGGGGGGAGGGGAAGGCCAGGAAACCAGGCCCGTGACACAGGCGAGGGGCTGGGCAGCTAGGCCGCCGGTAGCACGCCCCCAGGGATCCGGGACGGGGGTGGGGGGCTGCCGGGGTGGTGGCCTCACCATGCGGTACAGCTTGTCCTCCAGCTCCTGGTTGATTCGCTGCAGCGCCAGGTAGTTGCTCTGGATCCTGGGACAGGAGGCAGTGGGGTCACTACTGTGGCAGGCCTGACCGTCCCATGAGCCACACAGCCCGCTGAGCGGGGCCGGCCCCCCGAGCCCCCCACCGGTCCCACCCTGGTCTACTGGCTCCTCTCCAAGCAGCAAAAAGCATCTGATTAGAACTAGCTCGTAGAGGCCTTTCTGGGGCCAGGGTCGAGGACCCCCTGCACTGGACAGGGCAGGCCTGTACTCACAAGTGACTTTGTCCGGTCCTTGCTCGGAGCCAGTTTACTCACATTTAAACACGATTCTTGCAAGCCTGGCTAAGGGATTTACATTCAACAGCAGGTTAGCAGGGAAGAGACTGACGCCTGGCCACGCCCGGGCCCTGGGCTGAACACGCCCCCGCCCGAGGAGGGAAGGCGGGAGCCGCTGTTGGGTGGGAATCAGGGGCTCTGGGGCCGCTCAAGGGAATGGTCCCTAAACACTGGTTCGTGTCCTTTCCCTATCGGAGACCCAGGGGACGGTGGCCAGGGCCCTGGGGGGCCGGGCGGGGTCTGGAGATGGCTTCGTGTGTTCCGCTGCTGCCCCACCAAGGATGTATGAGAAGGAAGGGCCAGAGGATGGAGGGGGCGCCTGGGAAGGGCCTGTCCTGGCAGTAGCTAAGACCCGCGGTCAAGTCCTGACCCAGCGGCTCTGGGCACGAGGGGTGACGGGCCTCGGACTCCACATCTGTGAATGGGGGCACTAGCTCAGGAGGGGGCGGAGCTCCTCTGGCGGCGGGGCCCGGGCCCCGCCACCGCCCCGCCCCCCCGTACCTGCGCAGCTTCTCCGTGACCTTCTCCAGCTCCTCCTGCGCGCGTCGCAGCTCGATCTCCAGGTAGTGGCGCGTGGAGTCGAACTCGGTCTCGAGCTTCTCCAGCTTGTGCGTGGTGTAGGACAGCCGCTTGCGCAGCTCGCCCTTCTGCTCCTGCAGCGCGCTGCAAAGACACGCGGCGGCGGGCCGGGCCGCGGCGCTGAGCGCGGGAAGCCGAGCCCGAGAGGGCCAGCCGGGGCGCCGGGGCGCGTCCCGTGTGCCCCGGGCCGCAGGGCAGACGCGAGTGCGCACGCGCCGGCCCCTTCCCCTTGCGGGGGCTCAGAGACGCCGCCGTCTGGCCCAGGCCCCCCCTCGGGTGCTCGGGTGGGGAGGCCCTGAGGTCCAGTGGCAGAAGTGCCACTCCGTAGGCCAGGCAGGCCGCCCTACCCCAAATTGGCCGCGTGACCTCTGGACCAGGGAGAGGTTGGGCTGGGAGCCCAGGCCTCCTCCGGTGGCCAGTTGGCTGCGCACGGCGGCGGACACTCTGCAAAGCCCTGGCCTGCGCAAGTCCCCCTTCCTCCAGGAAGCCTTCCAGAGCCTCGGCCCCAGCTCTTGAGGCTCTAGTTTCCGCACAGACCTTGTGGGCCCCCGTAGTACGCCAGGACGCTGAGCCCCCAGCCCCAGGAAACGGAGATGCGGGATAATCGCCCACGGACCGCATGCCATCAACTCTGCAGTTGGGCAAAAGGCAGGGGAGTGGCCGTGAACTCCACCGGGGCAGGGGCCACACCCCGCTGTGGGCAGCCCCCAGCACCGGAGCGGGTAGGTACTCCTGAACACACGCTGGCCTGGGGCACGCTTCCCTTTACAGGCTGGGCACCTGGAAGGGGGCAGCTGGCCAAAAGGCCTCGTCTTTAATCGCGGGCCCAAGAGGGCCGCCTCCCTGCGGGCACTGGGCTGCTGCAGGTGGGTGCGGGGCTCCGGGTGCGTTCTGGCCGAGCCGAGTTAAGACCCCAGCGCTGCTCGGTGCTCCGGCTGTGCACTTTCTTTCCCCTGTCACCCCCTTGCACTTCAGTGCCAAGGAAACCCCAAGCCGCGCCGCCCGTGGGTGGTCTGGCTGACGTCACGGGGTGGGCGGGGCTTCTGCCGGCCACAGACTTGCGGCTGGTCCCTCCGCCACGGGACCCCAGGCTGCTCACTATCCTTCCGTTCAGGCCTCAGCTGACCCCCTGGAAAGAGGAAACTGCCCCCCCTTTGCCCTGTGGACACAAAGCCCTGGCTCCGAGAATTCTGCCCAGAGAGGTGCCCGGGTCTGAGGTTTGCCCGGACAAGTGCACACCCACAGGGGACAACCTGGGGCCAACACCTTTTTGAACCACAACTTCCGGTGGGTGTGCTGTGGGGCCGGGAAGAGGAGACAGCTCTGCCCGCCCCAGACCGCTGCGCCGGCGCGGGAGGGGGTCCCCGGTGTCACCCTGCGTAGCCGGACTGCCCCATGGGGCGGGAACTCTGACCCTGCCCAGGTGTCCCTGCGGCCTCGGGCGGCGCTCCGGCTCCCGAGGGAGGGGAACTGGGCACAGGCAGTTCGTCCTGCAGCCGTGGGCCCTGTGTGGCAGCCGCGCATGTCACCACGGGCGCATGCGCAGCAAATCTCGAAACATTCCTGGATTCCCGCCCAGGTCTACAGTGTTTTAAATAAATAAAAATAAAGAGTTGCCTATGTTTTAAGAACCTCAGAGGAGGGTGGATCCAGGCCCTCACAGGGGGTCAGTCTCCAGGGAGGATGCGGCATGTCAGTCAGAGGGAGCCCTGAGGCACACCTCCCATGGCCGCCCACACAAGTCAGGCCACCTCCTCCAGGCAGCACACCTGACTGCACCACCCTGAGCACCCTGCCGCTACAGATCCCAGAGTGTCCTCAGTTCCTGCCCCAGCCGTTCTCCCCAGTGGGGTGGCGGGCTTCCCGGGGACCCTCCTGTGGCGGCCGGGCTCCCTGCAGGCACGGTATCGGGAGGGGATACCGATTTCAGGCAGTAGCCCCTGAAATCAGCTGTCCTGGGTGGGGGGCTGCTGGTCTGCCCCCAGCCCTCTGTCACAGGGTGCGGGTGGGGTCCACACCCTCGGGAAGAGGTGAGAGCATCATCTGTGCACTCCTGTGTCCACCCGAGGGGCCACCTGCCCCCGCCACCTGGAGCCAATGCCCCCCCTCCCCCACCACCGCCACCCACCTGCTGCCACAGCACGAACCCTGCCATCATGCAGAATGCCCACTCCTGATGTGACCCAGCCACGCGTCCACCCACAGGGACCCTCCTTCCTTCCCTCCGACCCCACCTCCGCTGCTCCTGGCCCCTGGCAGCAGGAACAGGACAAACCCCGCAGAGCCCAAAGTCTGGAGCGAGGCACACAGTGAACACGGAACAGGCTCAGTGAGGCCCGTGGACAACAGGGCTGTGACGTGGGCCCTGCCGAGGCCGCCCCCTCACCAGGCAACCTCCCCCCCCCCCCCCGCCTGGGCTGGCCCGCCCGCCTGGGCTTCACCCTGGCACCCACTGGCCTTGCCGACCTGCTGGGGTGGCTCTGTCCCACTGGCCCTCACACATACCCCCGCCTGCCCTGGAGCCCTCCCCTGGCCAAGCCCCGGTCCCCCAGCGCCCCCAGCCCCTGACTCCCACCCCTCCTGCCCCCAGGCACCCCTGTGACCCCGAAGTCACAGCAGACACGGGGGCGAGCCGCTGGAGCCCACCGCACCTGTCCCCACATCCCTGCTGCTCTGGCTCTGTCGACTGCACACAACTTGGCTTCCCCCAGGCTGATGGTCAGGCCCCCTGTCGGCCCCCCGTCTGTCCCTCCCCGCACACCTCAGGCCACGCAGGGAGCTCCCCCGCCCCTTGCTCCATCTCCAGCCCGGGCCTCTCTCTGCTCCACTGCCCCATGGCCAGCCGTCCACCGGCCTCTCCGCCCTGTGGCTCACCTCACAGAGTTCGATGCTGAACCCCCCTCTGTACTCCCCACCCCCGAGAAAGGCAGAGCCACCCTCAGTCCCCCAGTCAGACCCCGAGAGGCCGCAGTGCCCCCTCCTCGCCCCTTGCCCCTCACAGCTGGTCACCAAGTCCCAGTGAAGAGCTACTCAGAAGCTCTGGACGTGTCCCCCCTCAGCCTGACCCAAGAATGCACCGGGCTGGGGTCTGCGGTCACCTGGGTGGTAGCACCATCGCTGCCAATGCCTTCCCCTCCCCCCGGGGCATTGACCGGAGCCCTGCCTGGCCCCCGCCTCAGTCTCCCATGTCTGTAAAGCACGGATGTGTGCACCCACACAAGGGGCGCTAGAGCCGTCGCTGTGGTCTGCGCGCTACCCTGGGTCATCAGGACCACCAGGAGATGGTGCCAGAGGCGAGTGCCATGCGGGAGGGGGGGTGAGGGGGAGGCTTCTGGGCTACTGGGAATCTGGGGGCTTGCTCGTGGCCCTGGTTTCAGTGGCCTCTGCTTCCCCCTGAGCAGGATGCTGGCTTGGGAGGCCCTGTGTCTAGAAGCAGCCCCTCAGCAGGTGCACAGGGAGGGTGTGGAAGCCCCTTGTGGCCAGACCGGGCCAGGGCTGACCCCCTCCCCCACATGGAGCTCAGGAATCCCTGCTCAGGCAGGAGCCTGGTGAGGTCACCTCGCTCTGTCCTGTGTGTTGGTGAACTGAATCAGGGCGTGCACCTGACCAGACAGGTGTGGGCGGGTGAGTGGGGGGGTCCCTGCTTCCTTCCGCCTGGCCCACGGGAGGGCCCCAAAGTGCTTTCTGGCCTCGCAGGGAGGAGTGATGAGCTGGGTGTGGTCGCCGCCTGCCTTCCACCAGGAGCCCTTCCTGGACACTCGAGGGAGGCCTGAGCCCCAGGACGGAGCCCTCGGCTGGGGCCCGGGGGTGCGATGCGGGGACTTGAGGGCCTCGCCTCTGGGATGGGCAGTCCAGGACGGTGTGGTGAGGACGTGCTGCCTCGGGTGTGTGGACGCAGACACCGGAGGGACGTCTGGGGACAGACGCAGAGACACCGAGGGGCCGCGGAGACAACAGGTGTGTTACCTGTCCCAGAGCGAGGGCGAGGACCTGGCCAGCCGGCCCTGCAGGATGCGGGGCTGCCCGAGGCACGAGGGCACCCAGGGGCTGCGCAGCCTGTAGGCGAAGAGGACAGAGCCGCTCAGCGTGGGGGCGGGGGCCACGCCAGGCCCGCCGGGGGCACAGACACGAGAGCTGTGGAGCCCGCCCCCCCACCGGGCAGGGAGACCCCTTATTATCAGCAAGGTGTCAGGGTGGGGCTGCGGGGACCAGCGTGGGGGCGCCCGCTGCCTGAGCTCGGCGGTGGCATGTGTCCCACCAGTGGCCGGGTCCCCACCCGTAAGCCTGCCTCAAGGTCTCGGCTTCAGAGAGTCATGGGGGGCAGGCAGGGTCCCTGCGGCTCTGGGCTCCCATCTGGCAGGACCCACTGGCTGGAGATCCCAGAAGGCAAGGGCGGAGGAGGGACAGTGTGACGCCCATCTCTGCTGGGACACTGCGACGGGCTCGTGTGTAAGACAGGGCAGGGGCATCTCGGAGGCTGAGGGACCTGGGCAGAAGTGAGGGGTCCAGGGCGGGGCCCACCTCATCCTCCCTAGGACCTGCTTCTCACCCCACTCTGCCTGTGGCCTGTCTGGACCCGGCAGTGGGTGGGCCGGAGGGGATCCACTGGGTGACTGCGAGAGGGGCCCTGGTCCCCCCGGCCCCGCTAGGGTCCACCTGGCTGGGGGCCACGGGACATTCACCAGAGCCCCAGCCAAGTCTCTTGGGAGCCTCCCCCCGCCCCCACCAGTCATGCTATGGTGGCCCCAGAGCCAAAGCAGAGATCTGATAAGAAGCAGCAGCCCCAGAAATCAGGCTTCCCAAAACAAAAAGCTTAGAGACTCGGGTGTGAAGAGAAAGAGCAGTATAATCCCATAAAAAAAAAAAAAAATCTGTATACTGACAGCCATGAAAAGTGAGGTAGGAAAAAAATGCCTTATAGGCAGGTGGTGGGATTCTGGGTAATTCGAAATTTTTCTTCTATTAGTTTCCTAGGTTTGTCATCTTTCCTGTAGTGAGGATGAAAAAGCAGAAAAAAGTTTACTAAGGATAAAATTTTGAAACCCCCCGCCCCCCTCCAAAAAAAAGATTTTAGGCGTGGACTCGACGGGCTGAGGTGGGGGGTGGGGGGAAGCTCGCCGCCCCGGGCTGTGCACTGCGCACCGGTCACCACGTCCGGGAGCCCATTTCCTCATCTGTCGGATGGGCTGCCCTTGGCGCCGTCTCCTGAGCTGGGGCCCCAGCTCGCTGCGGAGGAGGGGCGGTGGGCACGGGCTTGGTCTCTGGGTGACGGGACTTTGAAACTCCAGCCCCAGCCTCTGCCCTTGGCCAACGACCCCGTGCTGCTGAGTGAACAGAGCAGGGGCAGGCGGACCAGCGCCCTAGGCAGCATCCGGAAACCGCCGGTCTGCCCTGAGCGCCTCTACTGAGCCCAGCAAATCCACAGGGGGCTCCTAGCAGGTGGGTTTTTGGAAGAGAGAGGGAGGCTGGAGCCTGGGGGAAACCGAGGCCCAGAGAGCAGGGGGCATGGCTGTGACCCGACCCAGACTCTGCCTCTGGGCGCACACAGGGCATTTTTTGCTGACAAGCCACCCTTGTTCTGACACAAATTCTCATTTGCAGCCTGTAGCTGACGAGTGCCCCCGTCCTAGAGGTGAGAAAATGGGAGTCCAGAGGAGCTGAGCAAGTCTCCTGAGATCACACAGCCAGTCTGGACCGTGGACGGGATAAGCAGCCTCGGCTGACCCCTGCCGGGGCACCTGTGCGAGGGAACGGGCGCCGAGCCTGCGGCAGGAGGGCCGTCCCTGCCCACGCGCCTGCCAAGGCGTTTCGGTGGAGAGAGGGAGTTAGCTGGCCGGCCGCCGGCTGCCAGCAGGCCCGGGACTGCCCCAGCGGGAGGTGGCAAGGCAGAGCCTGGGGAGCACCAGACACGGCGTCACCCCGAGCGGGGCACACGAGGCCACCTTCCCACCCTTGCTGGCAAAGGGCCCGGCGACCGGCCGCCGGATGGACAGAGAGCTGGCCCAGGCCGCTGGAGCTGGAGCTGACCTGCCCTGCTGGTCCCAGGCTCCCCTCACGGGTGCGGTGTCCCCACATAGGGGACAGCTGCTCCCTGTCCCTGTGTGTCTCTCTAGACGAGATGGGCCTGGGGGGCAACCTGGACCCCGGGGGGGGGGTGCCGGGAGGGGCAGGACGTCAGCAGGTGGCTGACTGTCCTCCTAGGGAGCGGCTGGCTCGGGGAGCTGGGGCGGGTGGAGGGCGGCCAGTTCTGGGGCCGCGGGCCCCTCATCTCAGCCTGGGAGGGGTGCGGCCCTCACCGCCATCGTACAGACGCGGATGGCTGTGGCCACAGGCCCAGGGCGGGGGGGGGGGTGGAGAGGCCCAGGGCCACGCTGGAGCCCCCTTCCTCCTCTCCGTCCCTGTCGGACGCCCCTGATTCGGCCACGCTCACGGCCACAGCCCTGGCAGCTGTCCACGGGCACGCCCTCGCTGCCCTCCCCTGAGTCCCCAGATCCTCTTTTTTTCTTGTGCGGCTCTGGTCAAATGCCGCCTCTTCTGGGAAGCCTTTCTTGGTTCCTTCTCGATGAAGGTTCCCTCTCTTTCCTCAGCTGTCCCCATCAGGCTAAGAGGGCCTCCGGATGTCCCTCCTCTGTCACTCAGGGCCACCTGGGGCCCCTGGGCCGTTTGCCCTCTCTGTTCCCCTTGATGTCTAGTGCTGAGCCGGGCGCAGGCGGGAGGGCACGAGGGCTCCGGAGAGGCCGCCTCCCTGCTCGGCGGTGCTGACAAGGTTATGCGGTCAGGTGTGCCCTGGTGGCCCATGGCACCCCCCCTTGCACCCCCCTCCCTGGTAGGCTGAGGTCTCCACGGCGGTGAGGTGGGGCGGGCGGCAGGTGACAGAGGGCACCTTGGCTGCACGAGTCACGGTCTTGCCGGCTCCCAGACGCCTCGAGCCTCTGGGTCCCCGTGTCCCCGCGGCGCACCCGCCCAGGACAGCCTGTCTTCCGGGCTCGGAGCGCTCAGGCCCCACCCCACAGTCACGCTCCGGCAGCACCAGGCCGCTCACATGCTGCCGGAGCCTCTCGTCTTGGTGACTTTGTCCCCGTGTCCCCTCTGCCAGGATCGCACTGACTCCCTCCTGCTCCGGTTTAACTCCTCCGCGCCCGGCGCCTGGCGGCGGGGACCCCGACACCCCAGCTGCCACAGCCGGCCCCGGCCTGGGCGTCACAGGGGCTGGGTCAGCCCCCTGTGTGTCACCGAGTAGGGGTGCCCGGGCCTCCCGTTCCCCGCTTCCCGCTGCGTGCCCGCCTCCCCCCTGCAGCCAGATGGCTCAGCATGAAACCCAGCTGCACCCCGTGCTGCCTCTGGTCAAAATTCCCCATGACGGTGCACCCCCAGTCCCTGCCCCCCGGAAACACCACTGCCCGGCCCCTCACACCTCCCGGCCAAGAGCCAGCCTGAGCCCCTTCCTTCCTGCCTCAGGGCCTTGGTGCTTGCTAGTCCCTCAGGCAGGGACATTCTCCGTTCCCAGGCCCGCCCCTCCGCTCCCCTGCGCCCTGGGACAGCCTGCCCTCCCCGCTCTGTCTGGCTCCAGAGGGGGCAGCGGCCTGGTTACCTGCCGGCCCTTCTGTGGGACTCCCTCCCTTGCTCTCCCACCGTCTTTAGTGCCCAACCCAGCCCTTTCCCGGAGAGGCCCAGCTCCTTGGGGCCTGTGGGTGAAACTCGGCGTGTCCCGCGTGGGCCCCAGGGCGGGTGCCACGTGCCTTCCACAGGAGAAGCCAGAGATGATCTCCACGGGACCCCAGGGTCCCCTCTCCCGCCTCGGAGACCCCCATGTGCCCCAGCCTGGGCCGTGTTCAACGGCCACCACGTTCTCGCCTGACACAGAGCTTTCCTCTGTCCCCCTGGCCTCGAAGGTCACCTTGCCAATCCTATCCTCCCTGTCCCAGGGGGCCCTGCCCCGCCCCGGGTGTGTGCAGAACCCTGTCCCTCTCGTCCCAGGCCCCACACACTGCAAGGGAGTGTGCACCAGGCCCCTTTTACAGACGGGGAAACTGGGACTCATGAGAGGCACGGGGACCTGTGAGGTCACACAGCCCCGCTGGGGTCCAAGGCCAGGCCACCTGTTCTCCCCCCAAGGTTTTAATGCAAACTGCAGAACTTTATGTCTTTCATGGAACCACCTCCCCTCCAGCGTGACCACGATCAGGCGCAGCCAACCCCTCTGGGGGCCTGTGAGGGCCGCCCGTGGCCAGCCTGACGGAGGTGGGAGCTGGGGCCCAAGAGGTGAGGCGACCTGAGCAGGGTCAAGGGCAGGTGGGTGGGCCTGGAACCCCAGGGGGCGGCCATCTGGCTTCCTCTTGGGTCCTGGAGCCTCTCCCACGAGGAAAAGAGGTCAGGCACCCGGCAGCACTGCTCCGTGATTGTGCCCGCCCAGCCCCCAGGCGGCCCTCAGCTGACCTCTGCAGCAAGGACACCAGCAGCACCGCGGGCACGGGGACGGGGACCTTAGGCCGGGTTGTCACCATGGCCACCAAGCTGTTAGTGCAAAAGTCCCGGGAAGGTCACGTGTGCAGGTGCATGGGGGTGCCTGTGTCCCGGGGGAGGGGCTGTCACAGCGCTGAGCTGGGGGCCCTGGCCAGGAGGGTAGGGACTCTTGGGACTCAGCACCCACCGGTCCTACTGTCCACTGGCCCGTGACGACGGTCGTCTAGCGGAACCGTCCTCCCTGCTTCCCTGTGGCCCCGGGGACCCGGCTGTCCCACTCTCTCCTGCCCGGAGCCAGCCCTCCTCACCGCATCAGGTGGCTGCAGCCCTGCCCCCCCCCCACCACTCTCTGCCAGGGCAGAGCCACGTGCTGGGAGCTGGCGGCCCTGCGGCCTAGCGAGCCCCCGCTGGTGGGGCAGACCCAGGGGTGCCCAGGGCTGGGCCTGCAGGGTGACTGGGCGAGGGCAGGGAGCAGCTGCAGGGTCACTCCTGGGCCTTTGTCTGCTGCCCTGCCTGCTTGGCACGTCCCTTCCCTCCTCTTTGATTCAGTCTATTCACCTCCGCCAGGAAGCCCTCCTGGACGCTGGGTCAGAAGTCCTCTTTGCTACCCTGTTCTCAGGCTTACAGTGCAGGGGGTGCTGTTGGGGCCCAGGGGCTGTGTCTGCCCCTCCTCCCCAGGGCCCCAGAGCCTGGTGCGAGGCAGGCCGGTGGCTAAGTGCTGGAGGTGCCCTGGGGATGAGCCCTCAGTCTCCCCTCAGCGCACACCACGGCCACCGCCGCCCCCACTGGTCCTCATCAGACCTGGGTGGCAAACGAAGAGCCTGGCCCCGAGTGGCCACCTGACCTGAAGTGTCACGTGGGGATCGGACCAAACCCAGGCGCCCCGATGCCCAGTGTGTCGGCCTCTTCCAGCCACAGGGCCTGTGGAGAGGCTGTGGACAGGGGTCTGTGGGGCTCTGGAGGTGAGGCTAGTGGGACAGGGGACAGTCGGTGGTGGGGGACGCGCCTGGCATGCAGAAGTGCACAACCCACCCTAGCTGCGCCAATGGCCAGGGGCTGGGGGGTGACACCGTGGGAGGGAGGCCCCCACACCCACCGGGACGCCCCACTTGCCTTCACCCATGCCGGCCCCTTTCAGCCATCCCACTTCTGACACCCAGTCCACCACCGGGACACCCTCTTTCCCCTCATGACCCGCTTCTCGTAGCCCCTCACCCACTCTGTCCCGGAGCGCCACCCTCCGCGTCCCCTCCGTCTCTCCCTTCCCTGTGTGAGCATGGGGGTCAAACCCCAAGCTGGTCAGGGCCCCCTCCCCACGGACAGCAGGGAGTCACACAGCTGAGTGACCGGCCTCACTGTCTCTCATCCCACAGAGTGACCTGGGGTCTTGTCGCGGTCCCTGCACGCCCCTCCCCTGCCCACCTGGGGACCAGCTCCACACCCTCTCCTCCCTGCTCACCCGCCTCCTCCCCAACGACCG
The DNA here is from genome assembly GCA_004023785.1 of Mungos mungo. Lineage (NCBI taxonomy): Eukaryota > Metazoa > Chordata > Mammalia > Carnivora > Herpestidae > Mungos > Mungos mungo. The sequence goes on along the minus strand of PISW01001504.1, from coordinate 65,810 downwards.
CGCTGCTCTCTCCGCGGAGGAAAGGAGGCCGCCCCACCGGGGACTTCCCCAGATGCCACCGCCAGGCGTGCCCACCTACCAGCATCCGCCGGACACCCGGCGCTGCCCGCCTGTTACTACACCGACACGCCAGGCGGCCCTCTGCCCACTCCGGGCACGGCTCCCGAACCACCAACTTCTCGCTTCCAGATCGTTCTCTCCCGCGCGCCAGAGAGTTACGTTTCCCACTCTGACAACAACCCCCTCTTGAGCCTCCAGGTCTGTCCCCCTCTCTGTTCCGCGGGGAGGCCGTCTGTCCTCACTCCCAACCTGCCAAGACCCGCGCCCACCTGTCCCTGCGCAGTCTTACGTGACCTGGGCGCTGGGCAGCCGGAGGCCCGCGGACACCCCCCTCCCGGTCCAGAGGCGAGAACAGCTGGGAGCAGTGGGGGAGGGGGGCACATGGTGCATGTGAGCTGGCCAGAGCCCAGGCCTGGGGGGCGAGGAGAGACTTGGCGGTGCTGGCGGCCCCACTAAGCGCAGGCCAAGTGCCCGGTTCCTTCCCGCCGGGCATGGGAGCCGCAGACGCATTCCGGACTGGCAGCAGGCTTGGTCCCTCCACTGGGGGAGCCGGCAAGGGAGCCCCGAGGAGGCTGTGCAGGGGCGGGAGCCACACGGTGGACCCCAGGATGCTCCCGGGGACCCCTGGCTACGGGAGGGCCCCTCCTCCTGCCTGATCCCCTCTTTCCCAGCACCCAGCCGGGAACTCCGGTCGTCCACTCTTCTGTCATCTCCCCGTCTAGACTGGGAGACCCTGAAGACAGGGCTCCGCTCACACCTTGGCCTAGACCCCTCCCCTGCCTCAAGGCCACACCCATTCTCCACGAGCCAGGGTTCAGGGGCTTCTGGGAACGACCGTGGGGTCGACCCCGGAGCCGATGAAGGGCCCCCGAATAAAACTCCCAGCACCTGCCGTCCTGCCCGGGAGCCCAGGTGGGAAGGCTCGGCCACCCAGCACGGACGGTCATGCCCACGGCTGCCCCCCGGGGGCCACCCCACCCACCCGCTCCCAGCTGCCCACAGACACGGGGACGCAGTCACCGGCTCAGCAGGTGGGGCTGTTTTCCGGCATCTGAAGGTGATCAGGGCTGCAGAAGGCTTCTCGGTGGCCCTGGACGGGGCCATGGCGGCCAACCCCAACCGGGCGCCCCTTCCTTCCACTCCCCCTAACTCTGCCAGGCCGCCCGCGCCCCACTCTCACCTCCTGTCTGCCCCGTGAGATGGTGCCAGCCTGGGAGCGGAGGACAGGGGCCAGGACGGTGGGGTTGAGCCTCTGTGCCAGGAGGGGGCCGCCTCTCTGGACTGCAGGTTCCTCCTCTGGAATCGGAGCCCCAAGGGACACTGAGGCCCCCGTGACCTGCTCCCGGAAACTCCTCCTGAGATCACCCCCCGCAGTCACCCAGGGAGACCTACTGGGTGCCACTGGCGCTTTCTCGTTGAACCCTGGCCTCCCTGCATGTGTGTGTGGGGGGGTGCCCAGTGAGGACAGGACTCGGGGCCTGGGGACAAGGGCCTCTTTCAAGGGCACGTGACTAGTAATGGCTGGTAGGCCCGGACCCCTCCCAGGATGGCCTCCCTGCTCCGGGGCGGCCCCTCCCAGGATGGCCTCCCTGCTCCGGGGCGGCCCCTCCAAACACCGCCGCAGCCCTCCCCCACCCTCGCCTGCCGGACACGCTGGACGCAAGGCGTGACACCCGCCACGCTGTTCGCCACGAGGGTCGTGGGAAGAGGGCGGAGGTCCCTGGGAGACCCGGCCCCGCTGCTGCTGCAGTCACACGTCCCGGCTGCGGGAGCGGCGACTCTATCGAGACAGACGCCCCACTGCAGCCCCGACGCGGGCTCCCTGACTCCCCAGGGCCTCAGGGGCCCATGGAGGGACGGGCAGGGAAGGTGAGAGGAGAGGGCTGGGGGAGGGGGGCCGCCGCCATGCCCGCTGTGCGCGGAGGCCCAGGGGCAGCAAGCGTGCGGGGCCGGAGCACCAGCCAGCCCCCGGGCGGTGCCGTGCCCCCGCCCCCGCCCCCGGGACCAGCGCGCACGGTCTGGGGCGGAGCAGACCGGCCCCGCCCCCGACTCTGGGATTCCCTCCAGATGGCGCCTGGATCCGGCGCTGCCGGCACCTCCCCTGCTCCCCTCGGCCGGGTCCTCTTCTCCACAGTGGGCATAATGTCACCGGCTTAACGGCTGGCGAAACAGAAAAACTGCTCCCGCCGGAAAGCGGGGCCGCAGGTCACAGCCAGAGCACTAACCCCGCGCCAGGATCCATGGCAACGATTTAATCCTCGAAACAACCTTCCAGCGTGGGTGCTATTATTATTATGTCCACTTTACAGATGCAGAAACTGAGAATCAGAGAGGCTCAGAGACCTAAGGCCACACAGCCAGTGGGTGAAAGAGCTGGGATTCAAACCCGGGTGAGTCTACCTTCTTAATCACATCCATCATCAGGGAGGCCTTCCAAGAGTAAGGACTCAGACGTGCTGTGAGGATGAGAGACTTTGAAGGGCAGGGCAGGGGAAGAGAGAACAGTCTACAGGGAGGGTCTCTTTGTAGCACCCTGAATCCCAAAGGGAGATAGCAAAGAAAGGTAGTCATTCACATCATAGTAAGAATTAGCCCATAAGCCTTCCTCCACTATGGTCAGGTTTAGAAGTGGGGCAGAAAGCCTTGGAGGACCCCACCTAGGGAGGCACTGGGCCTGCTGGGTGGGGTGCAGGAGACAAGAGGTGGAGAGTAGGGGTTCTGGAGAGAACGGGCAAGAAACCCGACAGTAATCCTGGAGGCACCGAGTGGGTCCCAGCAGGTGCCCAGTCTCCAGGAAGCCTCTTCATGAGCTGGCGGCTCGAGACCACAATGCCAGTTGCTCCTGCAGCCCTCAGCGGCCCCTACTGCAAGCCCACCCTGCCCGGAGAACAGGGCTGCCCCTCAGGACACACCCAAAGCAGGGGTGCTGCAGGGGTGCCCCAGACCCGGGGGGGACAGCTGCCCGGGAATCCCCAAACCGCTCTTCCCCCACGGCTGGCCCCGTGGCCAGGGACAGCCGCTCCGTCCTCCGTCAGCCCCGACAGGCAGCGGTTGTCCCAGACGCCCCCCCTCCCCTCATTCCCCTCCGTCGACCCGTCAGGGGACCCTGGCCTCGTGCCCCCTCTAGTGCCCCCTCACTGCACACACACCCGACCACGCCGTGGCTCCGCTCGCAGGCCCTCAGCAGCCCCCACGCACCCGGGTCTCCGTCTGTGCGCCGCCCTCGTCACTGTGCTGGGCCGCCCTGGCCGCAAGCCCCTCCCTCCTCTGCACCTGCCCCCGCTGCCCCTCTGCCTGGAGCTCTTTCTCCCAAACAAGCGCGGAGACGCCTCACCCGCGGGAGGGAGATGGGAAGCCTGCCCGTCCGAGTGGACAGGTGTGGTGGTGTCCGCAGGGTGGGGGCCGCACCGCTGGGTCCAAACGGGGACGGGACTCCTCCCCCTGGGCACAGCCCAGATGCTCGGGGAGCCCGTGGTCTTCCTGGGCCCAGAGTCCCAGACAAGTCCCTTTCTGCCTCTGGCCTCAGTTTCCCCAGCCCTCCAGCTCTGTGGTCCCTCACGGCTGGGCGGGAGGGAGGCCAAGAGCACCGGGGCGGTCAGAGCTCAGCCGCCGCGCGAGGAAGGGCGCCCCCCCCCCCCCGAGCGGCGGTCCCCACGTGCCACTCTCGCACCTGCCCCCCGGCTTCTGCCCACGCTGGCCCCGGGCGGGAGCCCTGACTCTCTGCAGCCCCTCATTTCAGACACGCAGCCGTCTCTCTGAGCAAGGGTCCCCCCACCTCTTCCACCAGAGGCTCCCACAGCCTGGGGGGCACAGTCGGCGAGGCGTCTGACTCCTGATGTCGGCTCAGGTCACCGTCTCCTGGTTTGTGAGTTTGAGCCCCGCGTCGGGCTCTGCACTGACGGCACGGAGCCTGCGTGGGTTCCGTCTCTCCGCCCCTTCCCCGCTCGTGCGCGCGCGCGCTCTCTTTTCTCTCTCTCTCTCAAAATAAATAAACAAACTATAAAAATAAATTTTTAAAATTAAAAAAAAATTTTAAATAAATAAATAAATAAAAACACGACTCCCTGGGGCGCCTGGGGGGCTCGGTCCGTTAAGCGTCCGGCTTCGGCTCAGGTCATGATCTCATGGCTCACGGGTCCGAGCCCCGCGTCGGGCTCTGTGCCGACAGCTCGGAGCCTGCAGCCTGCTTCGCGTTCCGTGTCTCCCTCTCTCTCGGCCTCTCCCCTGCTCCTGCTCTGTCTGTCTCTCTGCCCCTCCCCTGCTCATGCCCTCTGTCTGTCTCTCAAAAATAAATAAACACTAACAAGAAATTTAAAAACACTACTCCCTGGGGGCTGGAGCAGGGCGGGGGCACAAGGGCGCCCCAGTGCTCTTCCTGGGGTGCAGAGGGGAGTGGCCCCCTTCTAGGGCACGGGGCGGGGAATGGCTCCTTCCCCCCCTCCTCATTGCCTGCCACAGTGCGTCTCACTCAAAAGCATTTACTGAGTACCTACTACATGCTAGTTCTAAGCACCGGGGCTCGGCAGGGCCTGGGCAGGGTTTGGGGGTCCACGGATAAACAAGATAAAGAAATACAGCAAGTCGCTAGTCAGAGGGCAGTCAGGATGGCAGGGAAAATCGAGGCAGAGAAGGGGCAGGATGGGGGGTTTAAATTATACATGGAATTAGTCAAAGGGTCAGGAAAGCCCCCCTCCCGTCCCCACCCCAAGGACATTTGAAAAGGATGAGAAAGGAGGGGAGGCAGGAGTCATGTGGATATCTGCGGAAGAACACTCCGGGTAGAGGGGACCAGCCGGTGCAAAGACCCTGGGGCAGGAGCCTGTCCGATGTGTTTGAGGAACAGCTCCCAGGAGCGGCAAGGGGAGCCAGCGCCAGGGGGGTTGTGGGAGAGCAGACACGGTGGTCTGACGTGTGTCTCTGGGTCTGGGAGGCCAGGCTGGTGGCCCCGCGGAGGATCCCCGGGGCAGAGCGCAGTGTCCGCGCGGGCAGAACCACAAGCCCAAGGCACACGAGTGGGGGCTGCACACGGGCATGTCCCTCCGCAAAGCGCCTTCATCAGAAAATAAAACCCTAAAGCATTCAACAGAATTAAAAGTCGGAAGAGGAAACCCCAGTGGGCGGCGACCCGGTGTGAAGAGCCCCCCCCACCCCCCCACCCCGTTCTGCCCCAAGAGCAGCACCAGGCCCGCCCCTCTTGGGTGGGCAGTGGCCAGAGGGCGCCGCCCCCTCCTTGGGCACCTGTGCGCTACACGCGCTCCCGCAGCTCCGCCCCGGACGTGCCCCCACCCCCCCCCACGGCAGTGTCCGCGGCAGCTCGCCCCGCTTGGCCTTGGCCAGTGGATGGACGCGGTGACTTCACGCACAGAGGCCGCGCCCCGAGACACCCACGCACACGCGACGCTGGGGTGAACCAAGGCACAGGCTGAGACTGCACGTGCCCGGGGGTCTCGCCAAGCAGAACAGAACTATGTCGGTCGGGGCTGCTCTTAGGGGCCAAATCAAGAAGGGAACAAAGCCAGGGTCCTGGGGACATCGGGGAAGGGGCAGAGGGGGAGCTGTGGGGGGGGGAGGGGTCTTGGAGCGCCCTGCGTTCTTGACCCGGGTGGTCGTCCTAAACGTCATCTCTAAGATGCATAGGGGTCGATCACTCTTTCTCCACGTGCATCACTGTCGCAACTTTGAAACAGTCTATCTGAGGGAGGGGGAGGGGGGCACATAAGGGAAGAGCTCTGGTCCCCGGGAACCTTCTCCATCCCAGGTGCCCTGTGGCGGCTGACCCACTTTCCTCTGCGACAGAGGGGCCGGGAGCCCACGCAGGGGAGAGGGCTTGCCCAGAGGCCTGCAGCAGACAAAGTGGCCGCGGCAGGGGTGAAGGCAGAGGGGACCCTGTGCCGAGAAAAGCAGAGGCACGGATTAATTTGGGGATTAGCAGCTGTGCGGTGCGCAGCCGGCCGGCCCAGCCTCGCTAAGAGCCGCAAATACTTGAGTGTCCCCGGAAGAGTGGCTCAAGCAGTTGGAGGCAGGGAAGCTACGTGAGCCAGGCCGGGGGCACGCAGGAGGCCAGACGGGAGGGGGCCAGACCTGGGGGAGCACTGGGGGGGCCAGGCCCTGCAGGCACTGGGGCTGGAAAAATCAGGGGGTCAGACCCAGGCTCTGCTGGAGGGGGCTCCTGTCTGGAGGACACTCCGTCGGCCTGCGTCCCCCACCCCTCACCTGTTCCCAGGACGCTTCCTTGCTTCCTTCCTCAGGCCCCTGTGGCCCTTGGCGCCTCTTGGAAGGCCTTCCTGGTCTATCCTCCTGGCAAACTCCAATCATTCTTCAAGCCTTGACTCAAGTGTCCCTGCTTCCAGGAAGCCCTCCCTGCTGTCCTGAGTCAGAGACGCTGGCCTGGGACCCCTGGGAGGCTCTGTGGATGGGCCTGCGCCCTTGCCTGCTCCGGAGGGGCGCCCTGGGGCTAACTCGGTCTCAGCACCCACTGTGGGACTTGGTACCCAGAAAGGGAATGACTCGGGGGTGAGGGGCAAGAGTGCCACAAAAGCCACAGAGGACAGGTGACGGGGACAGCAAAGAGTCTGTCGTGCTGGACAGGAAGGCAGGGACAAGGGCATTCTAAGCAGACAGAACAGCACAGGCAAGGGCAGGAGGGAGCGACAGTCCGGAGGGCCGACTTCAGCGTGGGGGGTGGTGAGCGGAGGGAGTCATCGGAGGCGCTGGGGTAAGGGGGGCCCGGCTGTGCACCTGCCCCTAAGGGGCCACTGAGAGTCAAAGGGACACCATCCTCTTGCTCACTCTTCACATAATTCTTGGACCCTCCCCCGAGCCAGGCTTGGTTCCAGGCACCGGGGTGGGGGGCGGGGGCAGGTTGGACGAGGCAAAGCGCCTGCCACCTAGAAGCTCAGTTCAGATCCCCAGGCCCGGCCTGCAATGTGCAGAGCTGCACTCTAGGGGCGGGGCATGGTGTCCCCTGGACCCTCCAGTTGGATCACAGATGCATCTTCTCCTGCCTGGGGACCCACCACAGTGTGGACCGGATGCGCCAGGTGAGCCTCCACCTGGTCTGTGGGTCTGGTCTCAGGGGGGCACATCGCTCTCCCAACAGTCCTGCAAGGTGCGGGTGATTAGGTCATCCACTTCTCAGATGGGAAAACTGAGGCCGGACACTTGGATCTGTGGGCCCCCAAGCCCTGCTGACCAACTTCCCCTACATCCCCCTGGGCCCCTTGATCCTAGGCGCCTGGCACTAACTACAGGACCGCACAGGGGCACCCCCTGTGCCTGCTGGGAAGGGTCTGGAAGGGCCCTTGAGGCAGCTCTTAGAACACTAATGGGGTGAGGAGAGTAGGGTAGAAGCATCCTCAGTTCTGGAATGCTGTGTTGGGTCCTGGCCCCACGGGACCCCCCATTCCCACAGCTCCCAAATTCTGCTGAAACCCCAAGTGGCCCAGAGCAGCCCAGGAGCCCAGGTCCTGGCGACTGCCACTGGGCCTTTGGGACCCAGCCTGGGGAAGCCCTCAGCCCCCCTGCCCAAGCCAGGCCTGATGCCCTCAGCAGCTAAGGCACCACTGCCCAGGTGGCTCACCTGCCCGCCTGTGCCCCCAACCAGGCTGAGCCACGTCTCCGCCCCTCTGCCCTGGCGCACAGGGGTGGGAGCTCATGAGCCTTGGCTGGGCATGGAAGGGGAGAGGGAGAGAACCACAGAAGGGGCCCTCCCTCCCCCCAGCTGGTCTTGGGGTGCCCCGGGAAGGCTGCCTTTTTCTCAAGCCCCAGCTGGGTTAGACAGGAACCCATCCCAGCTGGGGAAACCGCGGAGATGGCAGCCTGTGTCGGGTGTCCGTGTGGCCACGGCCGGGGCTGCTGCCCCTTGGGCCTCCCCAGCCCCACCTGGACCTTGACCATGACAAGGCGGGCCTGGCTGACCATCAGGTTTTGGGTCGGCGCTCCTATGACCCGAGAGATTGGACCCCGCCTCCCAGCCCAGGACAAGCGGGTCCTTGCCCTGTGGGTCTCACAAGAGAGAGCTGCACTCCAGCTCAGCGGCCAGGAGATGGCCCCGCTCCAAGGAACATCCGGTCCCGAACATCCGCGAGAGAGACCGCCTGGGCATTCCCAAGGAACTCTCCGGACGCACTAAGGGTCAGCGGGGAGGGCCCCCGGGGCTCCGTGCCCTAGTCCCAGGGACACGTCTGGAACAAGCCTGGGCTCTGTTAGGTCCCTGACCCGCAGGGAACGGGTGTCCCGGCCACATGGGGTGCTCCCCGTGGATGCCGATCCGGCCATGGAGGAGGAGGAGCTGGAGGGTGGCACGTCGGGAGACCCTCTGCACCTTGGACATGGGGCCCAAACCCGGCGGCCGGAGCCGGGCCTGCGGCCCGCACCGCGCCTCGGCTCAGACTCCGGAAGGAAAACACAGGAGGGGTGTTCCCAAAGTGGGGGTCAGGGTGGCCAAGGGAAGTCGCGGAGGAAGTCGTGAATATTCAAATCGGCTGATGCCGGGCCTGCCCGCCGCGGAGGGAGCCCGCGGGAGTCCACGGAGGCTCCAAGTTTGGCACCCCGAGGGAGGCCGCGGGGGACCCTCCCCGGACTCGCGGGGTTCCCCCAAAATGGCTCCGAGACGCGCCCGCCGGCCGGGCCGCGAGGACTTCGTCCCCGCCCCCACGAGGCGGAAACTTAAAAGCTCAGAACCAGGCAACTGTCAGCTGGGGGTCGGGGGTGGGGGTGGGGGGACCAGCTGACGCGGGGACCCGGCGCAGCCCGCGGGAGCGGAAACCCGGAGGGTCCCGTGGGGTGGAGTGGGGTGGGGGTGGGGAGGGGAGGCCCGGCGAGTCCAGGGCGGGGCCCGGTGGGGGGCTGGGGGGAGGGCCCGCGCAGGCCCTCGCCGCGCACCCCCACCCCCCGCCGCGGCGGCCCCGGCCCGGCCGAGGAGACCCCTGCGCGGGGCGCCCCATTGTCTCGCCGCGCGCACTCACGCACCGCGCCCCGGCCCCGCCGAGGCGGCCCGCGCCGAGCCCTCCCCCCGCCCCCCCGGGCGCCCCCGCCCCAGCCCGGCCCCGGGGCTCGGAGGGCGCCGCACTCACTCACCTGAGTTTCTCCATGTCTGCGGCAGAGGCCTGCGAGAAACCAAACGAGAGGGTCAGCGGGCGGGAGGCGTGCGCTCGGCGGCCGCGCCGGGCACCACGGACACCCGGGCGGGCACGGCGGCGGGGCGCCCCGCGCGGCGCGGTCGGCGGCACGCCCGGCCCGCGCGCCCCCGGCCCCCCGGGACTCAGGGGGGTGCGTCGGGCCGCGGCCGAGTAACAGGTGAGCCCGCCCGGGCCGCCGCGCTCCCCGGCACCAAGTTACGCCCCCCGGAGAGGGGAAAGGAGGAAGGGGACTCGGGGACGCACGGCCCGCGGCGATGCCGCTCTCGCCCGGAGACGGGGGACCCGGCCCGGCCCCGTAGACTCTCCCGCGGCCGCGGCCCCCGCGGCGTACCGCCCCCCCCACCCCCGCCCCACCCGTTAACCCCTCCAGCCCCGCGCTCCCTCCCGGAGGAAGCGGATCCCGCAATCGCAGAAATCTCCGAGTCGGAGAATGTTCGAATCCGGGAACTAGGAGCCGTACGGGGTTGCAGCAGCCGACACTCACACGATCCGAGGGGGATGGCATTTGGGACCTGAGACTCCTCAACCCGAGACCCCGCTGCCCTCGGATCCTAGGGGTTCCGGGCCTGGCTCGTCCCTCCCGGGCCCGAGGGCTGAACCCTGCGCGCCCGGCTCGCCGGCGGGGCTCCCTGCCGGGCTTGCGCAGACCCGCCCGCGCGCGGCTCGGAGACCCTCCCGGGCTAGCCCCGCGCGGCCGGGCAGCCCCTCGGCGAGCCGGGCGCGGAGACCCACCCGCTGCCCTTAACCCTGCGGGCGCCGGCGAGCGACGGGGACCGCGAGCGGCCCGGGCGGGCTCGCACTTCCTGCGCGGAGCGGGGGGCGCGGGGCGGGCTCTCCGTCACCCGCGAGAGGCCGCTCCCGGGGGCTTTACCCTGTCTTTCCGCGCCACGACCGGCACGAAAGAGGGCCGGGGGGGGTTGAGCCCAGGGACCACGCGACACACCTGGGAAGACTGATGACTGCCCATCCCGGCCCCTCGCTCCGGGCGCCGCCGCCGCGTCCGCCGGGAGCGCGCTCCGCTCCGGTCCGGGCCCCACGCCGCCTCCCCCACCGCCCCGCCGGGCGAGGGCGCAGCCCGGCCGCCTGCGCCGAGCTAAGGCCGGGCCTGGGGGCCTCGGCCAGGCTCGGCCCCCAGCTCCCCGGGCGCTCGGGCAGGCCCTCCCGGGACCCCGCCGGCCTGGTTCCTCACCTGCGAGCCGGGGCTGGGGGCAGGGGGAGGCGGGCGAGGCGCTCTGCTGCCCTTCGGCACCGGCGGGCTGCGCAGGGGCTGGGCGGGGGGAGGAATTTTAGAAGGATCCGCAAGGGGCCCCGGATTGGCCGTCAGACACAATCCTTCCTCGAAAAGTTGTCGGAGACCACGAGCCCAGACCCCCGCGGAACTACCCTCCTCCCCTAAGACAAAGAACTGGCCGCCGGGCCAACGGCTCCCCCGAAGCCCCCCTTCGACCCCGGGCCCACCTTTCCCAGGTCCCCATCACCGCGCTCAGCACACTAGATCCCGGCATACAGCAGGCGCTCAATAAACACGGACGCTGCATGCCTAGATCCTACACCAGTCTTTTCGTGCCGCCTCTCTCCAGCTGTGAGTTCCAGGCAGGCGCCCCGTCCCTTCGCCAGGGCACCCCCCCAGCACCCAGCAGGCCTGGCCTCCACAGGGCCCGCGCAGGGGTGGGAGGAGCCGGGCTTTCTCAGGGTCAGCCCCCACCGCGTTCATACCCAACCCAAAAGTCCAAGCGTTCCTTCATCCACAACGCGCTTCCCCACGTTCATTAGCTCTGGACCAAGTTCAGGCGGCGGGCGGGGGCAGCCAATGAGGAAAGCCCGGCCCTCTGGGGGCTAGTGGTTGAGGAGTGCAACCCCCCCCCCCCCCCCCGCTCTGTCCTGGGAAGTCCCCGGAACAGCGAAGATAATAAAGGCGCCACCACCCCCAGGCCCGCCGCGCCTTCCGCCTTCACGGCGCTGGCCATTTGCTCCTCGGGGCGGCCGGGAAGGCGCAGTCACTCCCATTTTACAGACCGGGACAAGCAAAGCTCAGAGATAAGCCCAGCCGGGCCTGGAACCCAGCCCGCAGACAGAGGCCTTTCTTCCCCCAAAGGCTGGGGGCGCTCTTCATAAGTCTCTAGTTGCCTCAATCACTCACAGTCAAGGACCTGCCAGGGAGTCTGTCTTAAATTAATAAGAATGTATGAAAATTTAACTTTAAAAATCTAGCATTAATTATTTAAATTGAATGTTTCAGCTCTTCTAAAAGGTCTGTCTGGGAATTTCCCAAAAAGGGACACTTAGGAGAGGCTGCTGCGTTGTCCCGGTGGCAGGGGGCAGGCTGGCAGGGAAGGGGAGGGGGTCTAGCCTGGGCAGCCCCTTCCTTCACTCTGCTGTTCCAGACCCGGAAGCCTGGCTCGGACATTTCCACGAGGTCTCAGATTCTCCCCAGACCCAGCGCTTGTGCTCTGACCCTTAAAGGTTGCCTCCTCTAGGCAGTCCTCCACGGAGACCCTTGGGAGGTGTTGGGTCGAGGCCTCCATACCAGAAGTGTGCTCCCTGGGGCAGGGCCTTTGCCAGCGGTGCCGCAGGGCTCGCCTGGGCTTGGAAGCCTGCACAAAGCCAGCGAGGCGTGGTCACAGCCGTGTGGGGTAGGAGAACAGGGTGGCCGGGAGGCCGGCCCTGCGGGGAGGCGCTCCGCCTTGGCAATGGTCTTGGTGTTGAGGCCGGAAGTCCCATGGCCAAGTCTTGGCTCTGCAGTTCACAACCACAAGATCTGGGGGTGTTCCTGAGATGCCCCTTTTATGGATCGGAAGAGCAAGGCCAGGGCATGAAATGGCTTGTTCAGAGTCACCCAAAGTTAGCCGAGGCCTGCCTGGGGGGCTGGATGGAGGAGAATGGGGGCCGGGGCTCCGTTACAGGAGGAGGGCAGGGACGGTTGGGGACAGTGAGCATGAGGGGGACCGTTGGATGCCCAGGGTCCCCAGTGTGAAACGATGGGGTAGGAAATACCCTCAGAACCCCTCTGGCCCCCCTAGCCCCCCCGCCCCAGGGATCTGCAGGCAAGTGGGGTCCCAAGCTCTTCTCCGGGTGCTCCCACATGCATGGCCCCGTGCCTCTTCCCGCACTGCGCCGTGACCTTGTCACTGTCTCCCCTAACTCTCCCCTTGTCCCCTCCTGGTGGCCTGGTCCAGCAGCTGCCTTGTTTCCTGCTCCTTGGCCTTGCGTCCTTGCTCAGCGCACCTGCTCTCTGTGTCTTTGCCCTGGGGCTGGTCTGGACGCCCCCAGCCCAGCACACCCCGAGCCCCACTCTGAGCCGCCTGTCAATGGCCACAGCCCACCACCTCCTCCTGCCCCCTGCAACCTTTCCTCATTCGCCGCACGAGTCTGAGCTTCCGGAGGGCCACGGGGTCTGAAACGGCCCGTCTACCCTGTTCCAGAAATCAGTCCCATTTAATCCTCCAAGTGGCTGCGCGACGTGGGCTCACACATCCCATCTCACAGATACAAGAACAGAGGGTCCAGGAGACAAAGCCCTGCAGCCTGCCTGTGCTTCCTTTCACGGCCGCCACCCTCCGGGGGCACCTGGGCACAGTGACTGGCACATAGTAGGCACTCTCTGGAGGCGAGGGAGGGAGGCCAGTCTGCCTAACCCTCTAACCTCAGCCCCTGATCTGTCCCTTCCTTGGCACACGAGGACCACACTGACCACCAAGCTCACCCGGCTGGCTCCTGCCTCAGGGCCTTTGCACTTCTTTCCTTGACCTGGAAGGCTCCGCCCCAGATTTTGCATTGCCTTCCTTCTCTGACCGCCTTTCACTCCGCACCAAAGACTCTCTCATCCCGTCAGTCTCTTTGGACTCTTCCTCCTGCCCCTGCCCCACCACCAACACCCCTACCCCCTACCGCAGGGCCCCTGGGTTTCAGCCACTGTGTCTCTATCCCCAGGGCTTGGCACAGGGGCCTCTAATGACAAGCGGTGATGCCCAAACCAGTGCTTTTCCTCTCAGTCCCCCGCCACACCCCGGGCTCCTTCCTGCTCTCCTGGCCCCCCTCCCCCATCCATCACCCATCACCACCCCAAGCAGGGCAGCACCAGAGCCCCAGAACACAGCTGCTGAGTCCTGCCCCGGGCGCCCCTCTGAGGGTGTGGGTCCTCCTGCTCCCCCCCTCCCCCCCCCTCAAATCCTTCTGTTCCAGAAACTAGAGAGAAGGGAAGGGAGTCTTGTCCCCAGACTGGTCCAGTGTCTGAAGGGGCCAGTCCGCTGAGGAGGGAAGGCTGAAGCCTTCGGGAGGTCAAGGTAAAGTGGGAGCCAAGACTGGGGAGCAGCAGGCCCCGGGCGCGGGGTGCCTGGGGAGTCTGGAAGCACCTGGTCAGCAGTGGGGGCAGGGGGCGGGGGTCTCGCGCGCCACGCTCAGGACTTGGGCTCCCATCCCGACGGGGTGGGGAGCCCCGCAGGGCCGACAGAGGACCGTCGGCGAGGCCGCTGTGAGGAGGGGGCACCGAAAGGCGACTGCGGGGCTCGAGGAGTACAGCTGGGAGGCGCCTGCGCAAATCCAAGCGGGTGGGGAGCGGACGGAGGCGGAGAGGTGCCCAGGGGACCGAGCAGGTGGAAGGGGGTGGGGCGAAGATGGGGGGCGGGGCTCAGGTCCCGCGGCGGCGGCGCCAAGAGGGTGGGAGTGGCCGGCGGAAGGCGCAGAGGCGACCCAGGAGGGGCGAGTGGAGGAGGGGCGGGGCTCTCCAAGGTCAGGGCTCAGGGAGGGGCAGAGGCAGCCTAGGACACTAAGGAGCAGAGGGAGGCAGGGTGAGAGCTGGGGCTTCCAGGAGCCGTCGGGGGTGGGGGGGAGGGGCGCGGGGGGCGGCGCTCACAGACCGTGTCCCTAGGCTTCCCCCTCCGGGCTGGGCACACAGCCGGTCATCTGTGCTCTCTGGTCCTCGCCTGAGGGGTGGGCACGTGCCAGAGGTCACCCAGCAAGTTGGGGAGCTGAACTGAGGCCCCGGCTTGGCGCTGCTGTCCCCAGATGGGGCCGGGACGGGCCCTGGGATCCCGGAGGACCTGGCCCCGGGCGGCAGAGGGGCGACGGTCCTACTCCCCACCCCGCCCGCCCTCGGCTGGGCTCCGTGTCGCCTCAGGCAGGGCCTCTGGTCCCCAGCGCTGCGCGGCTGCGAGCTGGCCCCCAGAGCTAAATCTGGCCCACCAGCATATTGTATTTGGCCTGCAAGAGGTTTCAAAAATTTTTTAAAAAACATTTGAGCCAACATTTAAAAATTGGGAGAGTTTACATTTTAAATTCCATATTTTTGGCTTCTACTGAAAATCTGCAAGATCTGGCAACTCCGGCCCACATTCCCACGTGGCAACAGTTGGGGAGCTGGGAAGCCGTCACCCCCCACCCAAGAGGCGCCTTGGGGAGGAAGGCCCGCCGGGCAGAGGCGCCGTCCGCACCTAACTCACCCGAAGGCTTGGGGAGACAGGCGTGGAGGGAGGCGGCAGTGCCTCGTCTGGGTGGCTCCGTGGGAAAGTCCCTGGGCTGGGATCTGGGGACGCCCAGGCCTGGGGGCAGAGGTCTTGTTAAGGCCACGCCTGGGCTGCGTCAGAGCCCCCAGGCTGCCTCTCTCTCCGTGACCCTGACCCTGACCCTGGCCCTCCCACTTGAGTCCTGTGACCACAGACCTTCCACAGGGGCTCCGTGTTTGCTAGACGATGAAGTGGGGACGGGGCCACCCAGGCCACTCAGGCAGGTGGGGCAGAGGCCGGCCTAGAATCCAGGGCCCCCTGGTCCGTCGCTCCCTCCCCGAAGGTGTGGACGGTGAGACTCCAGGCCTTGGCCTCACAGAAGGGGCTTCAGGGCACAGGCCCGTCCGGGCAGGGAGGGCAGCAGCCGCACGGCCGACGAAGCACCATCAGCACCTTCTTCCCCGTCATCGCGACAGTGACCGAACCCCCGCCGTGTGCCAGGCGCCTTCATCGTGCCCTGCGCTCCTCCCGCCCCCACGCACCAGCCAGGACACCGGGGACCGCCGCGTTCCCTGAGCCCGATCCCGGTCCGGGCCTGACCCTGCTCTGTCTCCGACCCGCCTAGTCTGAGTATGTGATGTGAGGCTGGAGCTGTGGGGTGCGGGCTTCTGGTGCTCACCACGCAATATGGCCCTGGGGGTGGGGGGTGCGTGGGGCCGATGCCCGCCTCTCCCTCCCTTAGGAAGGAACTTCACAGGGCCTCGGGACGGAGCCCTGCCTCCTGGCACCCACTGCCAGGTCCCGCCAGGTCCCCACAGCCCTGGGGCCATCTGGCAGTCCCGGGAGACATGTATGAGGGGCCTTGTGACAGAGCCCTCCAGAGGCCTGGGTGTCACAGGGCTCCCCCGGGGCCCAGTGTCCCCGGAGTGAGGGCTCAGAGGGGCACGGGGGCAAGAGTCCCAGATCGCCAGGCCCTTGTGGAGGGGGCCGGGGTCACCGTGCTCATCAGGTGCCTGCTGGCCGCCTCCCCTGGGACAAGGCGAAAGAGGGATCATGATCATCCCTGTCTTTTCATGGCTGGGGAAACCGAGGTCCAGAGGGGTGGGTGAGCTGTCCAGGGGGGTCCTTGAGCTGGTCAGCTGGCCCCTAGGCGAGGGCCGAGGAGGAGGCGGAGACTGCCTGGCCCCACCCCTGGCTTTCCAGCACGACCTCTCTGAGGCTCGGTTTCCTCCTCTGGACACGGGAGCAACCTCCTGGGGGTGCACTGGGGCTTGGGATCAAGAGTTAGAACACCCAGCATTTTGTTTTGAAAGGAGCCTCTCTGTGAGCTCCGCCGGCCTGGCCCTGCGGCCCCACTCGGGGCCCGGGCCTGGAGGAGTCCGGATGGACTGTGTCCTCGAGAGCCCCAGGGGACACAGATGGTTCGGGGGACAGAGGTCAGCGCCAAGGTGGGCGTGCAAGTGCACGGGGCCGCTGCCCAGCAGGACTCGGTCCCCTGCTCGGCAGAGTGGGCGAGGCCAGGGTCTCTGAGTGAGTGCGGGTGTGAAGAAGACCTCGGTCCTCGCCAGACGCCCCACGTGACCTATAAAATGGGGAATTCGTGGGGGCACCTGGGGGGCTCAGTCGGCGAAGCGGCCGACTTCGGCTCAGGTCATGATCTCACGGTTTGGGAGTTCCAGCCCGGCATCCGGCTCAGTGCTGACAGCTCGGAGCCTGGAGCCTGCTTCCAATTCTGGGTCTCCCTCTCTCTCTGCCCCTCTCCTGCTCATGCTCTGTCTCCCTCTCACTCTCTCAAAAATAAATAAAAACATTAAAAAAATTTTTTTAAATGGAGAATGAGTAAAAGACAGACCCGTCTATCCGACAGGATGCTGACGTGCTGCCTCGCACGGACGTGTCTGAGGTTCAGCCCCTCAAAGGGACAATCACGACATCCCGCGGTAAACACGGAGCGCTCTGCCGAAGGGACTGACCTTACCGCCGGCCTCATTGCTGTTGACTCCGTGCACTTGCGTCCGAACTATTCTGCCTGCCCCAAAGCCAGAAATTTCGCCTTAGAGATTCATTCTTTGGGTTCTCAAGGTCTTGGCTGTCACAGATATTATGAGAGCGGCGTGATGGGGGGCTGGAAGGGGACTGCCGGGACTCCCGGGGAGACAGACCGTGCAGGGAGGCGGGAGGGGGCCGCAGCACACCTCTGCCCGGCTGCCTGAGACTCACCTGGCTTGCAGGCCTCCGGGGGGAGGCGGCTTGGCCTCCACACCTGCCGCTGCCCGCTCGGGCCCCACTGGTCTCCGCAGCCAGGCCCGGCCCCGCTCGGCTCGGAGCCTCAGGGGCTCCCTCTGAGGCCGGCGAGGGACTCAGGGCCAAGGTCTTCTCTGGGGCCGCAGCTCCTTTGAGGGGCTCCGGGGCTGGGCCTGGGCCTCGCTCCCCCCGGGAGGGCTCCGGGCTGCGGCCCCTGGGCCCCCGGAAGGCCTCCAGGGTCCCGGGGTCCAGCACTCGTACGGTGACCTCATCCAAGAACCTGGAGAAGGGCAGCCTGGCCTCCTGTCGGCGGCCCAGCCGGGCGAGGGGGCCCCTGGCAGCCCCGCTGCTGCCGGTGCCTGGGGGCTCTGGGGCGGGCAGCCGGCCAGGTGATGCCTGCGTGTCCTCCCGGCCTCGCCGGGCCGCCCGGCCCTCGGGGTTCCGGCCCGGAGTGGGACTTGATTTGCGGCTCCGAAGGCGCTCTCCGCAGGCTTCCTTGCTGGGGGCTTCGGCCACGGGCTCCAAGACGGAGCTGTGGCCATCCTGCCTGGGGCCGCCGGGGTCCGGGCCCTGTGCCTGGGAGCCGGCCCCCGAGAGCATCCTCCGCCGCCAGTCCAAGGTCAAGCCTGTCCAAGTACCTCGCTGACGCCCACTTCTCTCCTCCCGCGGGGCTGGGATCCCCACACCCTCTTTGGGACGGGGGGGTCACAGCTGCCCTTCTCTCATTGGCCAGAGCGATCTGCTGAATGCCTGCCTGCCCATCGATCCAGGGAGCACGTGGAGGGGGACTCCCACCCCCTAAATTGATTCTCACTAAGTGGGAGCCGGGCTTCGGGGCTTAGTGAGGGCTGCGGAGAAGGTCATGTCCTGAGCTCTTTTGGGCCTGGGCGGGAGGCGGGGGTGGGGTGGGGCGGAGGGCAGCCTGCCCTGGCTGCGCACCTGCTGTGTGTGGGGAGGGGGCTGGGCTGGGCCTCACACTCCACTCACAGCATCACTTCATCTCTGCCAGGCGTAGGCCGGGCGCATCGATGTGAAGAGGCAGGCAGCACCAAGAGGCCGTGACAATGGCCATGGGAGTGAGCACAGGGCCCAGAGAAGGGGGAATTGGAACGTCCTTGATCCAGAAAATTGGGAGGCGCTGGTGGATACTGCTGCTTGCAGTTCTCCTACTCATGAAAGGAACTCATTTTATTCTGGGAGGCAAGATACTCAGCTAAAAGTCTGCATTTCTCAGGCTCCCTTGCAGCCAGGGGTAGCCAAGGAGATAGAAACAGAAGTTATTGGGTGAGGATCAGACAGCTTGCAGGTGCTTCTTTTGCTCCCATTCCCCACCCTCCTCCTTCTTAACGAGAACACAGAAGTGATAGTAGGAGCTGTTGCAGCCATATTGCACCTTGAGGCCAAAGTGTGGCAGAACCCATATGCGGAGGATGGAGGAGCAGAAAGACAAAAGGAACCAGGGTTCCTGATGACCACTGAGTCACCGCACCAGCCCTGGACCACCTGCCTATGGTGCTCTAACTTGAGAGAAATAACCCGTGTCTCAGTTAACTGTGGTTATTTCCAGTGTCTGTTACTGGCAGCTGTGTGCAATCCCTCAACGATGCACAGGGGATAAGGCGAGGAACAGTGGTCAGTAATGGAATGAGGGAAGAGGCACATGGGGACCCAGGGGGTAGTTAAATGGGGAGCAGAATGGGGAAGATGAACCCAGAAAGGCCAGAGCCAGGCCTGGGCACTTTCTCCTTTGCGTGGAGGGAGGTATGCCTGTTTCTGGCATCTCAGGAAGCCAGGAGGCAGGCTCCTGCTTGAGTCAGAGGAAGGCTCATTCGGGGGGGGGGGGGCGCGCAGGCCCAGGCCTCTGTCTGGCCAGTTGGTGGCCACTTATCACCATCTGAGCTTCTGGTGCCGCTTAGAGCATGGCCTTGACCCTCCTGGGCAGCCTCCTCGTGACTATGAACCTGGGGCCCCTGCCCGCTTGGCAGTGCCTGGATGTTTCATATCAAGTGCTAGAGACCCTTCTTTTCTGGACCCAGCGGGACACCTTTCTGAACGTCCGCAGTGCCCGTGACACAATGTGTGGAAAGCTCAGATCCACAGAAGCTGCCTGGACCCCTCCTCCCTCTCCCCTCCCTCCCCGACCAACCAATAGGCCCTGGCAATTCAGCCTCTCTCAGACCTCACTCTGTCCCTCTATCCCCGCCGTCACCTTACTGGTCCCAGGTGCCACCATGTCTCACCTGGACACCTGCAATCACCCTTCCCTGGGGCCCCCGACCCAATGCTGGTCCAGTCTGGTCCATCCCACAACATACCAGTATGAACTTTAAAACAGACCAGATAGCTGGCCAGTGTCACATGTCCAAATGCCCTGCAAGGCTGACAGCCCAGTGGCTTTCCTAGAGACACCAAGGTGTCTCCTCTACCCTGAACACCCCCTGGAATTTCCATCAAGTTCTTGATGGAACTTATCTGGCCTCAGGGCCTTTGCACATGCTGTCTCACCATCAGAATCACTCCCTGCCCCCTCTTCCCCTCTGTCTCATCACCTAATTCCTATCTAAATTTCAGGGCCCCAGTCAATAGCCTGTCCCCTTGCAGCCCCCAAAGCAGATCAGGGCCCCTTGCATCATCAGCCTCTTGTAGCCCCTATTCTTCTCATAACACAGCCCCCAACTGCAAGGGGTATGTGTGCAGTCATGCATTCTCTGTGTTCCCTTAGAACGCAAGCTCTGCTCTGTCCTCACTCTCCACACAGGCCTAGGCACATAGCAGGTGCTCAGCAACTAGTTCCAGAGTGAACCTCCTCTGGGCTGGGCACTGGGGGGGGGGGTGGGGCAGGGATCTCAGGCTCTTAGGAAAGTCACAGCATCTCCCAAATCCCTGCCACCCCTTGACATCTGGATACACCCCCAGCAGCAGCCGTCCAGCCCCTGCCCCACCACCATCTCCATGACCATCTCCATCACTGTCTCCATTATCATCTCCATCACCATCTCCACCCCCATCTCCATCACCATCTCCACCCCCATCTCCGTCACCATCTCCACCACCATCTCCGTCTCCATCACCATCTCTGTCTCCATCACTGTCTCTATCACCATCTCCATCACCTTC
Source organism: Mungos mungo (assembly GCA_004023785.1). Taxonomy (NCBI): domain Eukaryota; kingdom Metazoa; phylum Chordata; class Mammalia; order Carnivora; family Herpestidae; genus Mungos; species Mungos mungo. The sequence continues at coordinate 45,808 of PISW01001504.1, read as the reverse complement.
ACCATCTCCATGACCATCTCCATGGCCATCATCATCACTATCATCATCACCATCTCCATCTCCATCACTATCACCATCTCCATCACCTTCACCATCTTCATCACCATCTCCATCACCATCACCATCATCACCATCTCCATCCCCATCTACATCTCTCTCCATGACCATCTCCATCGCCATCCCCATCCCCCTCCCCTCACCATCTCCATCATCATCACCATCTCCATGTCCATCACCATCTCCATCACCTTCACCATCCCCATCCCCATCATCATCACCATCTCCATCACCTTCACCATCTCCATCACCTTCACCATCTCCATGACCATCTCCACCCCCATCTCCGTCTCCATCACCATCTCCATGACCATCTCCATCACCATCACCATCCCCATCACCTTCACCATCTCCATCACCTTCACCATCACTGTCTCCATTATCATCTCCATCCCCATCCCCACCCCCATCCCCATCCCCATCATCATCACCATCTCCATCACCTTCACCATCTCCATCATCACCATCTCCATCCCCATCTACATCTCTCTCCATGACCATGTCCATCACCTTCACCATCTCCATCACCATCTCCATCACCATCACCATCATCACCATCTCCATCCCCATCTACATCTCTCTCCATGACCATCTCCATCGCCATCCCCCTCCCCCTCCCCCTCCCCATCATCATCACCATCTCCGTGTCCATCACTATTTCCATCACCATCACCATCACCAGTAGGAGGCGGCGGATCCAAGGTCAAATCCCGCTCCAACACCCCAAACAGGACTTTGGGGCAAGTCATGTCCCCTACTGCCCCAAGCAGATGGATGCCCCGTTCAGGGGCAGTGGTGGGAAGCGGTGTGAGAACACAGGGGCTGGGTGCCTCCAGCACAGAGCCTGGCATCTAGTAGGATCTCAGGACTCACGAGCCCAGGGCTCCAGCGTGTCCCTCCCCCACATATGTGCGGCCCCGGAGTCCGGGGCTCTGGCCGGTCGGTCCTCTGAGCTTCTCCTAGAGTTGTCAACTGTATCAGACAAGTTCCCGTTGTCATAACAACCCACTGGCTCTCTGCCGCCTGGGCCGGAGGCCCCAGAGGAAGCTGCCGGCTGCCGAGACTTGCAGCCCAGGCCGGCTCACCTCCCAGCAGCCCGGGCTGCTTCTCCTGAAAGGGCTTCACCGCTCCTGGTGCAGCCGCCCCTGTGCCTTGACTCATTTGTTTCAGCCCCACTGCTGAACCTGCTGTGTGCCGAGCTCCGTGCCGGGCCTGCACCTGCACCAGGGCCCCAGGCGGACCCGGCCCTGGGAGGTGGGGTGGCCGTGAACTCTCATGCAAAAAGAAGCAGAGCCACAGCTGGGCAAAGCGACTTGTCCAAGGTCCCACAGCTCGGACACAGCAGACCCGGGAGGGGAACCCCACAGGTCAGGTACTCACCCTGTTTGCTCTCCAGCACCCCCTCAGCCCCTCCACCGCTGCCTGGGCCGCCCTGACCCCACGGGTGTGCAGCTGGCCTCTGTGAGCTTGGAGAGAGGAGAGGCACAGCTCTCCCCGTTGCCTGCTGGGCTGAAGTGGGAAGACCTGGTCCTAAGGCAGGTTCCCGTTGTCATAACAACGGGATGCAGGATGGGCAGGGCATGCTGGACGTCCATTAAAGGCTCCAAACACTACTTCACTTACTCTCACAGCAATCCAAGCCAGGACTTGCTACCCCATTCCACAGAAGAGGACTTGGGCTCGGAGGGGTCACTGGTCAACAGCCCGGGCTTGCCACAGGCCAGGTCCTGCGGTCGCCTTCCTGGGGCCTCCCTCATGCCAGCGTAGAAGGCTCCATTACACTGCTCTTCTACGGGTGAAGGCGTGGGGCTCCGAGAGGTCTCATCCTTGTGCCTTTAACCATCCTGTGTTGCAGCTTCTGGCTATTTTCCTGCTGGCCTGAGAACCCTAGAGGGCACCCACAGGCCTTGGCTGTCTCGAGTCCCCAGCATCCACACACACGCTCTGTGCCGTTGGTGTTCACACCTGGATTCTGTCCCAGCCTGGCTTCCTCGGGAGGGCTGCGCACTTGAGCCGTCCAAACCGCCCAGAAGCCCCCGCTGGCCACCTGTCTTTACAAGAGGCCACACGGCTGCTCGTCACACGTAACTGGAGAAGCCTAATGGCCCCCTACCCTCCCTCCAGCCCTGCAGCCCACCGCTATGCCGTCACGGGCCCAGGGCACTGGTGGGGGTCACGTGAACAAGGCACCAGCATCTAGGGAATCAAGAGGCTCCACCCATCCAGCCAACCAGCCTTCCACCCATCCATCCCCACAGCCAGTCATCCACGCACACGTGCCCGTTTGTGCACCGATCCACCCTCTGTGCGTGTGTCCACGCATTCGTTAACGTACACTCCTGTAGGTATCCATCTGCTCTTCCCGCGTTCATCCGCGCATGCGTGTGCCCGTCATCTTCCTGACATCCGCGCACCCGTCCGTCTATCCCAGCACGCAAGCATCGACCCGTCGGCCCAGCAGCCATCCACTTCCCCGAGGCTGTGTCTGTCTATCCTGACTTGTACGCCCGCATCCAGCCAGCTTCCATCCACCTGTCCCTCTGTGGACGTCTGTCCATCCATTGTGGACCCCTTCATCCATTCATCCGTTTCACCATATGCATCAGAAAGCCCCCTTCCTCTCTGCCAGTCCATCCATGTATGCATCCATCGATACCTCGTTCTACGCATCCCGTCCTGTATCCTTGTCTGTTCTACCATCCATCCGCCCGTCCATCTCTATCCATCCCGCCACTTACACCCGTCAGTCTCTGCTCCACGCATCCACCCCTCTACTTTCTACCCGCACGTCCATCGCTCTGTCCGGCTGTACGCTCCCCACCACTGGCTGTCCACACACCGTGGCCCACCCACATCCGCTTCTCCTGCAGCGCAGAGCTGGGTCGGCGGGGGGAGTCCGCTCGGTGAACACAGAGCTCCCTCACCTCCTCACTCATTCATGCATTCCTGTAACATTGAATCAGCAGAGACAGCTCTGGTCAGCTTCTCCCACCGGCTACCATCAGGCCTGCTCTTCTGCCCCAGAAGTCATTCTCTCGGCCGGGACACGGAGGCCCAGAGAGGGGGCAGGGCCCTGCCGCAGGAAATCAGGGGCAGAGGAGGAACTTGACCTCGAGACTCCAGATTAGAATCCAGGCCTCTCCACCAGGCTGGTGACTGGCCCTGGGGCAGGGGAGAACCAGGAAGGGACACTAAGGGCAATTCTAGACCCCACAGAGTGAGCCTGACAGTCACCCTAGGGATCTTTACCTGCTTTGAGGGAGGAGCCGCCCCACCCTGCCCGGTGGCCAAGGCCCTGACCTCTACGCTTCAACCAGACTGAGCCTCTTCTGATCCTGGTGCTCTCCCCTCTTCCCCCCAGGCCCTGACCCCTGCCGCACCTCGACACTCCACTACCCTCCCCTGTTCAGCGCTGACTCGGCCCTCGGGACCTCGGACCTCACCTCCCCGGATTTGAGGAGTTCTTTGTGGCCCTTTGCCTACAGCAGCAGGGGTGCTGTCGATGCATGTAGAGTGGGGAGGATGCCTGATATTGGGCCTGGCACATAGTAGGTGCTCCATGAACAGTGACTACTGTGGGCCAGACGTCCTGCCTGAGTCCCTGCACGTGAATGGGAAACCATCTAACTCTGACTCACTTCCCTCCCAGACCTGGAAATGTCTCACATCCCTCCTCAGCCCCTGGAAAGTCCATCCTGTAAGACAGGCTCGGGCCGGGCACCCTCACCATCCTCGCCCAGCATCCCAGGTGTGGCCGCCCCAGGTTCCGAGGATGAGCCGAGCAGGGAGCCTGCGCTGGGGAGGGTCCTCGGAGGCCCCGGGCCGTCACCCAGCACCAGTGCACTGAGCAGCCGGGCAGAAGCTGCATCTGCCGCTGCGCTCGCTTTGCGGTGCCGCCCTGATTATAGTGAGAGTCGGGGAAATTAAGGGTTTTCGGGGACGCTGCCAGGGCCCTTGCTGCCGCCTCCCGCCCTGCGCGTCACAGATGCCAGGCAGAGCCGCCTCCATCAGCCCCTTGCTCCAGCCAGCAGCGGGCCTGCCTGGGTGGCCCGCCGCCTCTGCAGGGGGCTTTCTCCCACAGGTCTCACTGACCCCGGGCCCAAAAAAGGGTCTTTGCAGTGACTGGTGGGTGGTGGAACTGGGGCCCTTGAAGGGAAGCGACCTGTCCTCTGGGCGCTTAGATCTGGAGGGCACTGGAACCTCAGAAGGAGCCAGGCCCAGGGAGACGCTGCCCCACAGAGCCCCGAGGCCTTGACCCCTGCTGTGCACGGGGGGCAGGGGGAAGAGGGGCGACCCGGACCTGCAGGTTGCAGATGCAGGGGCCACCCCCACTCACTCCTGCGGGCCTGCTCGGCCCCAGCCTGCCGGCTGGTTGACTCCGGGAGGTCGCCCACGCCGTGCCTGCCCCAGAGGCCCCACACTGGGGACGGGGTGGGGCACCGCCGAGGAAGGAAACACCTCTACACCCGGCAGGAAGCGGAAGCGCTAGGGCAGAAATTCCCAACCAGCGCGCGGGGGTTCGGGGAGGGTGGGAGCGCCGGCAGAGCGGCCCCGGCCTCAGTTTCCTCGCCCGTAACCGAGGGCCGCGGCAGCACCTGCCCCGCAGGTCCCGAACGGCACCGAGGGCGCCCGGGGCTGGCGCGCGCCCACGCGCCGCAGCCGCTCGGGGAAGCCGCCCGGGGTCCAGCCTCCTTCCGGCTCCCGGGCCTCCGGGGCGGCCTCCCCAGCCGGGTCTGGCCCTGCCCCCTGACGCAGGGCGGGACGAGGCCTGCCCGCCCCCGGGCTACCTGTCCCCTGTCCCCGCCCCAGCCGGGACGCGCGAGTCTGGGGGGCGATCGCCCGCACACGCGACCCGGGCGCTCGGGCCGGCGGTGGAGGGGGGGGGCGGGGAGGGGCAGAGCCGCGCGCGGAGGCCGAGGCCCCGCCCCGCCCCGAGACCGCCCGGCTCCCGGGAGCGCCCGGCGCGCCCCCCACCCCAGCCCAGCGCCCCCGCCCCCGGCCGGCGAGGCCCCCCGCCGCGGGCCGCCGCTCCCCGCCCCCCACGCCTCCGCCGCGGCCGGAGCAGGGGTGCCGCGCGGAGCCCGCCCGGGGCGTGGGTGGCGCCCGCCCCGCCCCCCGCCCGCGCCGCGCCCGCCCGGCTCGCAGGTACTCACCGCCCGGCGGAGCCGGCCCGGCCGCCGGCCGCCCGTCCACATGGCCCCGGGGCAGCCGCGCCGCTCGCCGCCGCCGCCGCCGCCGCCGCCGCCGCCGCCGCCGCGCTCGGGGCCCGCCGCCCTCCCCGCCGAGGCCGAGCGCGCCGGGAGCCGCGGCGCGGCCGGGGCTCCCCCACCCCCCGGCTTCCCGCAGGGAGCGCCCGCCCCCCGCCCCCAGCCCGGCTCCCCGCCAGCCCCGGCCCCGCGCGCGCAGCCGCGGCTGCTTCAGCGGCTCTCCCCCCCTCCCCGCCCCACCCCAGCCGCCACGGGCCGGGGCGCACCCGGGGGGGGGGCGCGGGGGCGCCGGGGGGCGCGGGCGCCGGGGCGGGAACGGCGGCGGGGCAGGGGATCAATGAGCGCGCGCGAGCGAGCATGAATGGGGGAGCGCATGAATGAATGAGTGCCGTGCGTGCGCGCGGGAGGAACGAATGAATGAGGATCGAGTGCCAGCGGGGCACGCCGAGGGAAGGGGTGACGGGCGCCGAAGGCTGGGAAACCCGAGGTGCTGACCTGTCCAACGCATTCACCCATTCATTCCCTCAACCCCCCCCCCCCAGCATTTATTGGACCCCTACTGTATACCGGCCCTGCTCTAGGGCCCGGGATTACCTCAAGGAAGGGAGCCAAATTCCTGAGCTCCTGGAGTTCACACTTTACAAACGGAGAACTGGCAGCGGCGGCAGCTGGTGGTGGGGGGGGCGCTTGGGGCGGGAAAGAGCACGAAAGATGTGACCCGTGACCGGGCCCAGCTCTGCCACACCCCCCAGCCTCCCCAGGCTCCCTCGGGTCACCGCGGGTACCTGTCTCGCCTTCCTCCGCAGCGGGATCCCGGCACCCAGCGCCGGGGGCTGGAGGAGGGTTTCCTCACTTCAGGGCTCTCCGAGCGAGAAGCAGCCTCTGAAAGGTCAGCGCTGCTCCAGGAACCTCCAGGCGGGGCACAGCCCTCCCCGCCCCCGGCAGCGCCCCCGACTGGCCCAGTCCCGCCCCCGAGACTTCGGAGTGCGGGATGAACCCCTCCCTCCTCCCTGAGACGTGGAGCACGGTGATTCGGATGGCCCCGCCAGCCTTGCTCAAGAACCGGCCTCCGTTCTGAGGCCATCAGAGCTCCCCGGGTACCTGCACAGACCCGGCAGCCCAGCCGCCCAGCCGTGGCCAGCGAATGAACCCAGGGAAATGCACGAGGTGGGGAGGGGGGCAGAAAGGATCCTGTGTGTTGGAAAGAGAGGTCACAAATCACAAGCACTTTACTCCTGTCCAGGTCATAAAGCACATGCACTTTACTCCTGTCCTCACTCAGGACCTACGGGCTCATGGTTTACACACGTTGATACCGTTCCCAAACCCGAGGCAGATTCAAAGATGCTGCCAATGAATATTGGATTGTGGCCAAATATACAGAACATAATATTTACCACTGTAACCATTTTTAGTGTACAGTGCAGTGGCATTAAGCACATTCTGTTGTGCCACCATTGCCACCATCATCTTATATTTTATATGGTGTATACTTTGCATTCTACGCCACCCAGTTAATTAGGGGAGCAGGTTGCTGCCTGCAGGCACAGGACAGTGCTGAGAAAAGGCGCTGGGAGCAACGGAAGCAAGAAAAACCATCCATGGGAGACAGAAAGTAAAGGTGAGGGGGGGGAGGGGCAAAGTCCTCTCTCTTTCACTCAGGCCCTGGGGACATTATTGGCTAACAGATGGAGAAAGGGAGGTGGGGAGCTTTCCAAGCCCCAGGGGAGGGGGAGCATGGAGGATGCCCTTTTGCCTCAGGCGGGGCTCCCAGGGTCAGGATGCGAAGAGGGGGCAGTGTGCTGCAGGCTCCCGGGACCCTGCGTGAGGCTCTCTGTGTGAGGTCTCTCTGGGGCCTTGGTTTCCCCGTCGTGAGTAGGGGCAGGTTCTGGGATCTCCACTCCTTTGCCGTCTCCGGTCCTGACACCACGGAGGCCAGGAGTAGGGGTGGAGCCCAGCCTGCTGATCCCCTCACCTGCCAGGCCCAATGTGCCCGCCCTCCCCAGGCCCCAAGGGGACCACAGGAATGGCGGAGTGTGGACCGAGTGTGCAGGCTGGGCTCCACCCACATTTTCTGCCCAGACTCTGGTCCTGCTCAGATGGAACCAGAAGGTTGGCCGAGCGCGCTGGCTCTGCCGCGGCCGACGCTGCAGATGGCTGGGGAGGCGGGGGCGGGCAGGGAGGGGCGGGGGCGGCCCGTGCCTCAGCTCAGGCAGCTTGCACACTTGAGCTTGGGCCTGCCTGGAAGGCCACGGAGGGCCCCACCCCCACGCTGCACCACCTCTGCCTCCGTGGGCCACCCTGCAAGCCCCCCCCCCCATCACCACGACAGGCAGGAGAGAAGAAAGCTGGCACTGGTGGGGGGGGCGCTCAGTTAATCCCTATAATGACCTTGTGGGGGAGGTGGCACTAGACCGCTTTGGCAGATGGGAAAACTGAGGCCCAAAGAGGCAAAGTCTCTTGCCGAAGGCTCTGTTAGCACGTAGAGACGGAGCTGGGATTTGAATACCCCGGTTGATCTGGTCCAGCCATCACCGCCATTCGAGTCTCGCCTCCCGTCAGACCCGCCTCCAGGTGTCTCTGAGAAGACCCAGGGTTGCAACCTAAAGGTCTTTGCAGGAGGGGCTGGTCCGTAGGGGCCTCTGGGCTTGTACAGCCAGAACCCAGAGCACCTGCAGCATCCAGGCAGGCTCCCTGGAAGAGGCGGGATTTCTGCTGCCGGTGGGAGGAAGGGCTAAAACCGGCAGGCTTGTGAAAACCTGCGGGCTTGTAGGTCCCTTGGCCACAGGGCTTCCTGCCCTCGTGTGGGTCTCCGTTGGGTCTCCGTTGGGTCTCCGTTGGCCACCATCCCCACCCCCATCTCCCAATTCCACTCCCCGGTTTCACTTTGTCCACAGCTCTAAGTGCTCCCCAGTGTCATCTGACTTCGTATTTGTTTGTGTGAACACCGTCGCCCCAGCTGGACGGTGCGCACCTGCGCCGAGGGGGCAGGGAGTGAACAAACAATGGAAGGAGGGAGGGCTGGGGGAGGCTGGCGAGACGCCAGGCTTCTGGTCGTGTGGCCAAGTGGACAGGGAAGGTGGCAGGTCAGGGGTCATTGAGCGTGAGCGTCCTGCGGACGCCCTGCACGGGGCATCAGTGTCCGACTCCTCCCTGCCCTCCTCGCTCCTGGCCAGTCCTGCAGACCGGTCCGCCTTCCTGTCCCTGTCGGCCTCCGCAGCCTGGAGGTGCTGCAGGTTCCCGGCCCGTGAGCTCAGGGGACCCACGCCCCCCACAGGTGCTCTAACTTCCCCTCCAGGCTGCCCTGCGGGACCAGGGCCAGACTTCTCCCAAGTGAGCCCCACCCCGTCTGCCGCCCCCATCCCACATCCGGTGCTCCTGGGGGCACTTTCATAAGAATCTGGGATTCAGGGGCCCCTTGGGGGCTCAGCTGGTCAAGCGTCCGACTTCAGCTCCGGTTATGATCTCACAGCTTATGGGTTTGAGCCCCGCATCAGGCTCTGTGCTGACAACTTGGAGCCTGGAACCTGCTTTGGATTCTGTGTCTCCCTCTCTCTCTGCCCCTCCCCCGCTCACACTCTATCTCTCCCTCAAAAATGTATAAACGTTAAAAAAAGATTAAAAAAGAAAAAAAGAATCCGGGATTCAATGTCTGCTTCTGAGAGACAACCTAAGGCAGAAACAAAAGGACAAACCTGGTCTCCATTTCACTAACAGAGAAACGGGGGGGTAAAGGCCACACACGGAGGGGTCTACACCGTGCCCAGACCCCCTCCCCCGGGTCGTGGCCTCCCTCCACCCCCACTCACAGTGCTCCCTCTGGGTTGGCTCGGGGCCTCGGCTTCTTGCTGTGGTCCCTGTGCCCTCTCGGGGGGAAGGGGCAGCCCTGCAGGGGACTGTGCCCTGTGCCAGACCACCTGACCAGGCAGGGCGGCATAGGCTGGGCAATGGACTTGGGCTCAAACATTATAAAAATATTGGTCAAATATTTGTCAAAACAGAACAGGTGAGGCAAGCCAGGTCACGAAGAGGAGGCGCTCTGGGGAACGGGGGACACGGTCCCATCTTGTCCCACCTGGGACAGACCCGCCAAGTGTCCTGTCCGCCCTTCTCGGCTGCTTGGAGCCCTTAGAGAAGGGCAGCGTCGGATCCCTGCTGGGCCGGGGGGCGCACGGGGCCTGGGCGGGGAGGCTGTGTGCCCTGGGTCCTGGGGCCCGGGTGTGCCGAGGGACACGGGGCGGGGCGGGGCACCGAGGTGGCCCCACCGAGGCGTAAGTGCCACCGAGCATATGACTCCGGTGCTGACAGACTCGCCTACCGAGTTGACAGGTGTCGAACAAGGTCACATCTGGGGGCCCAGGCTTCTTCGGCGGCCCATCTGCCGGGTCCTGGTCCGGCTGGCCTTGGCTGCCAGGGTGGGGGCTCCTGTGTTCCTGCCAAGTTCAGGGCCCTCCTCCGGCTGCCCCACCTGCAGCCGCAGCCCCTGCACACTGTCAGCGCCCCTGTCCCCGCGCCCCGCCGTGTCTGGGCCTTTGCCCGTGCTGCGCCCTGGTCCTGAGATGCCCGCCCACGGCGTGTCCGCCTGCCGGACGCCTCGTCTCAACCCTCAGGAGTGGCCCCCCCTTGGAAGCTTCCCAGACCGCCCCAGGCGGGCCACCCACCTGGACTGGTCTCCTGCCCACCCCCGTCAACACGTCACACGTCAGGGGACGTACCGCACAGCTGGGCCCTGGGAAGTGTCCCTCCTCTCCTGACGGATGCCTCCATGGTTGGACAGCCACCCAGGTAATTCTGAGCCGCAGTGAATTTGTCCTTGGTTTTCCCGACAAAACCAAGGTCACCCCCTGCCCCGAGGCAGGAGCATGCTTGGATTGTTTGGAAGACAGCAGCACCTGTGGCCTCCTGACCGGTTCTCCTGATGCCACGTCGGTGCCCCGTGCCCTCGCTGGAAGGCAGAGCCGGGGACCGCCTCCGGGAAGGGTCTCCACTGTGCCCGTCCCCTCGGGCAGCCCGTCTCACATAAGGGGGACAGCTGCATTGAGGGACCCCCAGGGGACCCTGCACACGATGCTCCTCAGCGTCTCGTGCCTTCCAAAAGGCCCCGTCGTCTTCACGGAGTGGCCCGCTCCTCCAGGAAGCTCTCCCTGATCCCTAGCTGCTCTGTTTCTGTGTGCCTCCCTAAGTTTTGCCCTGACATCGGTGGGGGTTGCCGCCCTGAACTGTCCTTCTCTGCCACGTTGTGGGCGCCGCAGGGAGGGCTGGCCCCAGCTCCAGGTGTCTCCCCGAAACCTTCTGTGGCCCGTCACCCAGAACGGAGGCGGCCCACGTCGGGGACAGGTGTTAGCTGAGCGAACGAGTGAATGAGTGAAAGACCAAACAAGCGACAGAGGCGGCCGCGGGGCGGACCCCAGTGTGACTGCAGCTGTGGCGCTCTGGCTGCCACTCCCCAGGAACCACCGCGGCCCCGCGCCCTCGGGCCAACTCCTCCACCGGTGGTGCTGAGGGGCTCCGCTCTGTTCTCCTCCCTCAACACGAGGGCCCCAGGCGGCCCCCACCTGGCCCCTCACCGCCCACCTGCACACACAGGAGCCAGGGTAGGAGGGAACCCTGCAGAGAGGCCGAGGGCCGGGCCGGGCCCAGAAGCAGTGCCTGAGGTCAGGGCGGGCCACAAGCCAGGCTGCCTGGAGGCTGGGCGCCAGCCCCTGGGGTGCCCCCCCAGCACCACCTTGCGTGGTCCGGGCTGACGGTGGAGGCCAAAGCAGTGATGGGTCGGTATGCTGGGCCCGGAGCTGGGAAGGCCCCTCCCACTCTCCCTCCCCCGACCCTGATTCCTGCCTTAGGTCTGTTCTGGGCCCTGGACCGGGCCCCCAGGACATTTCTCAGTCTTCGCCTGTATTCCTCAAGAGCCTGCAGCGGCTCCCTACTCCCTGACACCTGCTCCCCGGCGCTCACGGCTTCCGCAGGCCTCCCCGAGGTCTGAGGAGTCTGACATTCCTGATGGCTGCCAGTGCCCTCCTGCCCCTCACGTCTCTTCCAGACTGCCCCCCCTCCCCGTTTACCCCCGGGCATGCCCACCCAGCCTCTTTTCCTCTCGTCTCTGCTCAGAACAGGGGGCCGTCCAGTGAAGGGGAGGCTCGTGTGAATGGTGGGGCTCACGTGAACGGGCTCCGGCCCCGGCCTGGAGGGGTGCGCCCAGGGGCAGGGGTCTGCGTGTCCTCTGCCCAGACCGCCGTCTCCTGCCCTCCAATCCCCCACGGGATTTCCTCAACCCCTCTCTCCACGGCTCTCAACCGGCTCCTCCCAACCAGACGGTGGCCCCACATGGGAGCCCCCATGGACAGTGCTGGTCAGCGTACGGGTGGCCTGTGGTTCCCTGAGCCGTGCCAATGGCCAAGGGTCAGGCCTCTGGCCTGGGAGGCCGGGGACCTGGTTCTGGCCCTGCCTGCCCCCAGGGTCCCTCTCTGGGCTCTGTTTCCTCATCTGTAGAATGGGAACCTGCCTTCTCATACGACTGTTTAGAAACTGTTCACCGCGAGCCGAAGGACAGAGGGGCGAATGAGACAGGTCCCATCCCGGATCAGATGGCTGGGGGACCCCAGTGCCGGGGCGCACCCCTCGGTGCCGGCACAGCACGCCTTGCACAGGGAGGCACCGCGGTGGCCGGGCTGAGGTCGCTGGGGCGGGAAGCAGGCTGGGCAGCAGAGGCGGCCACCGATTTTCCCCCCTCCTCTGGCCAGGAACCTGATTTCTGCTGAGGCCTCTGTGTTCTGGCTGGTTCCCATGTCTGCAGGAGCCCCCGCGCTGGTCAGGACAGTGGCCGCAGTGAGCTTCGAAGTCACGGCGCCGGGCGGGGACAGCGCTCTGGCCGCGGCGGGGCGGGGGCAGCCGGGGCTCCTGCTGGGCCCTGGAGCACCTCCGGCCTGCCTTCCCTGGACTCTGCACCGGTGACCCCCCGCCCCCCAAACCAGAGCAGGGGGTCCGCCCCGGGTGTCACACGTCAAAAGCAAGAATCCAAAAAGGAAACCACACGAAGCACCTCCCACCTGTGTCCTCCGTCACTGCTGTCACTGATCCTTTTTTTTTTTTAACTTTTTTTCATTTTGGAGACACAGAGAGAGCACGAGCGGGGGAGGGGCAGAGAGAGAGGGAGACACAGAATCCGAAGCAGGCTCCAGGCTCCGTGCTGTCAGCACAGAGCCCGATGCGGGGCTCGAACCCACGGACCATGAGATCATGACCTGAGCCGAAGTCGGGAGCCTAACCGACTGAGCCCCCCGGGTACCTGTCTCTGTCATTGATCCTTCTAGCAGCCCTGTGAGGGAGGGAACCTGAGGCACGGGGTTTAGGTGCTGGTGACGTAGAGGCTGGGACTTGAACCCAGATCTGTCCGCCACAGTGTCTGAGCCAGCGGCCCATCGGCAGTGGCCTCACTTGACCACAAACAGGGCCAGCCCAGAGGAAGGGCCCCAGAGTGGTGGGGGCGTGGTGCCAGAGCCGAGGTCCCTGAGCCCGGTGAGCTCCTGTGGGGCCAGCGGGTGGGGTGACTGACCCAGTTTGCCCAAGACTGCAGGGGGCCATGTCCCAGGACATGGAGTTTTCAGCTTTAAAATGGGACAGTCCTGGGCAAACCACAATAAGTTGGTCACCCTAGGCAGGATAGAGAGCTTTTGATGGTTCAAGGCACAAAACGTTACGTTGAGCGGTGGCGAGGGCTCTGGCACTGGCCGGTCTGCGTGGGGGAGGCCTCACCCGCCGGAGCATTTGGCTGGGAGGGAGGGCAGGCGGTGTTTTGCTAGGTGGCCGGTTCTGGGGTTCCCCGGGCCTGAGTGCATCCCTGAAGGTCTGGGGGCTTTTGCTGGTGGATTTGCCCTTAAGGACCCAGTCCCAGAGCCATTCCCTCCTCAAGGTGGCCTCCTCCAGACTTGAGGACAGGACTCTGGACCATCTGGGTATCTCCCCCTCCCCACCCCTACTCTCTCTCGGCCTGCTTCTCTCTGCAAACAAGCCGCCCTGGGGGGCAGAGACCATGCTGGCTCCGGAGTCAGCTTGGCTGCATCCTCACCCCAGAAGAGACCGTGTGTGGCTCAGAGTCTCAGTTTCCACCTCTGTAAGAGGGTGTCATAACCCCTTCCCTGCACGGGGGAGGACCCAGCTCATCCCCTGGCAATGCCAGGATGCCCCATGGGTTTTGACTCCGGTCCGGGAAGCTAATCCGTCTTTGCTGGACTGGAGAGCAGGCTGCGCGGATTCCCACCCAGACTCTGGTCCGTCCCCCCAGCAGCCCTGGCCTCTGTCCCTGGGGGGGGGGGGGGCTAGCCCCGAGACTGCTCTAGAGGCCCAGCGGGACCTCCCCCAGGGTCCCCCGGGACGCCAGGGGACGGAGTCCTGGGAACCGTGCAGAACTTACTGAAAGGGACCCCTTGTGCTGGTTTTTTTTTTTTACAGCTTTATCGAAGCATGAGAACTTACAGTAAACTGCTCAATTTGCACAAAGCGCACAATTTGATGAGTTTTGACACATATGAACACTCGTGAAACCACCACCACAATCAGGATCGCGAAGGTTTCCATCAACTGCAAACACTGCACCGCCTCTCTGAAAACCTCCTTGTCACACGACTTCTGATCTGCTTTCTCCCCTGATGCGCTAAGTTGCGTTTTCTAGAGTGTTACACCCAGGGAGTCACACGGGATCTCTCCCTCCTGCTTCCCCTCAGCCCGAGAGCTCCCGCCGTCCTGTTCCTGAGTCCGGAGCACGGATATGCTGTGACTTGTGTGCCCGGCACCGGCTCCGCACATCTGGGGTGTCCCACTCTTGGCTGTGCTGAGCAGAGCTGCTGTGAACGTTTGCGTCCGGGTCTTTGTGGAGACACACGGCACGGGTTTCTCGGAGCGGGACGGCTCCGTCCTGCGGGAGGACATGTTCAGAAGACGCTGAGCCGTTCTCGAAGTGACTGTGCCACTTTACATTCCCATCGATGTGACGGGAGCCATCTGGTCGCTTCCTTCTTGCTGACACTTGGTGTGGTCGGTCTTTTTAGTTTTAGTCATTCAGAGTAGGTGTGGGGATCCCGTATGGTGGCTTCAAGTCTCATTTTCCTAATGACTGACGATGCGGAGAATCCAGGAAAGTGTCTGGTCAAGTCTTGTGCCTGATTCCTAGCGGGATGTTTTTGGGGACTGGACTCGAGTTCTCTGTCAGGTGCCTGTTTTATAAATATGCTCCCCCTGTCTTCTGCTTGCCTTTTAACTTTCTTAAAGGTGTCTTTCGAAGAGAAAGTTTACACTTGTAATGTTATAGTCTGTCTACTTTATCAATTTACTTCTTTGACTGTTCGTGTTAATTGTGGTGAGAAATCTTTCCGGACCAGCTGTCTGTTCTTGGTGTATAGAAGTACAATGACGGTGACTTCGACTCAGGTCATCATCTCACGGTTTGTGGGTTCGAGCCCCACATCAGGCTCTGTGCTGGCAGCTCAGAGCCTTCTTGGGGTTCTCTCTCTGCCCCTCTCCTGCTCATTCTCTCTCTCAAAAATTAACAAACATAGAAAAAAAAGAAATACAATGACTTTGTGTTTAGCAATCTTGTGAATCTCACATATTCGTTGGAATAGCTTTTTAAAAATGTTTTCATTTTATTTTTGAGAGAGAGAGACAGAGATGGAGTGTGAGCGAGGGAGGGGCAGAGAGAGAGGGAGACACGGAATCCGAAGCAGGCTCCAGGCTCCGAGCTGTCAGCACCTGAACCGAAGTTGGATGCTTAACCGACTGAGCCCCCCAGGAGCCCCATAATAGCTGTTTTGTAAGTTCCTATGACATTTTTACACGGATGTCATCTTTGTGAAAGAGCAGTTTTTCTTTACAATCTGTATAACTTTCGCTTTGTTTTGTTTCGCTTTCTCGCCTTGTTGCTCCGGCTGGGGCCTCCACGGCAAGGCTGGGTAGGAAGAGAGAGACCTACGCACCTTGTCATCTGCCGTCGGGGGCGAGCGTTGAACCTTTCACTGTGAAATGTAACGTCCTATTAAGTTTTTCTTAGATGCCCTTTATCAGACTGAGAAAGTTCCCGCTGTTCTTACGTGACTGTGCCTTCGTTAGGAACGGAAGCTGGATTTTGTCCGAAAAGGTTTTGCCTCTCTGGAGATGCTCATATATGTTTTTAGGGGGTTAATATGCTGAATCACACTGACTGTCAACCGTGAAACCAACCTCGTCTTGCTGGGCTAATCCTCACTTTGACACGATGAGATTCTTTTTGTATTTTATTGGCTATAATTTGCAAATATTTTGTGAAGAGTTTTTGTGTGGTTGCTCCCGAGGAGTCTCAGTCCGTAGGTGTCTAATGTAACACGGCCGTGCCTTTGGAATCAGGGTAGTGCTGGTCCCGAAAGATGCGGCCCTGCTCCTCCATTTTGCAGAAGAGCTTCTTTCGAATGGCTATCATTTCTTCCTTACGTGTTTCGTAGAATTTGGTAGAAGCCAGCTGAGTCTGGAATTTTCTTTATGGAAGGTTTCTACTGCAGAGGCCATGCATTTCACGGACATGGGGCTATTCAGGTATCTATCTATTGTTGAAAGACTTCAGTAGATTGTATCCTCCAGAAAATCTGTCTACTTCACCTAAGTTGTTGAATTTGTTGGCATAAAGTTGTTCAAAATACTTGTCTGTTATCTTTTTAGTGTCTGTAGGGTCCATAGTGATGTCCCCTTCTGTTGTAGGTGATATTGGGAATGTATGTTTTCTCTCTTTTTCCCCCTGATCAACCTGGTTAGAGGTTTATCAATTTTATTGACTTCTTAAAGAATCTTTTGGGGTTCCTGGCTGGCTCAGTCAGTAGAACATGCAACTCTTGATATCAGGGTCATGAGTTCAAGCCCCATGTTGGGTGGGGAGTCTACTTAATTAAAAAAAGATCATCTTTTGGTTTCATTGATTATTCTGTTGTTTTAGTGTTTTCTGCTTTTTATAGTTTCCTTTCTTCTGCTCACTTTGAGTTTTTCTCTTCTTTTCTCTAGCGCCGTGAGATAAAAACTGAGGTCATTATTGACATCATTCCCCTTTTATAATATAAGCGTTAGTGCTATAATTTTCCTCCAACCACTGCTTGAGCTTCATCCCACACACTTACAGAGGCTGTGTTTTCACTGTATTCAGTTGTAAATATTTTCTAATCTCTGCTGTGATTTCTTCTTTGACCCATGGTTCAATTAGGAGTATGTTGTTTAGTGTTCAAATGTTTGGTGATTTTCTAGACGCCCATCTGCTATTGATTTCTAATTTAATTTCATTGTGATAGAAAAATATACTTTGTAGGATTTCAGTCCTTTAAAATTCATTGAGTCTTGTTGATTGCCCAAAATATGTCTTATTGGTAAATGTTTTATGTGTCTTAAGAAGACTGTGTTTTCTGCTATTGTTGAGCAGAACACTCGACAAGTTGGCGAGTGGTGTTCAGATTTTCTACGTCCTTCCGGATTTCATCTGCTTCTACTAACCATGGAGAGAATATGTTGAAATCCCCAGTTAATAACTGTGGATTTGTTTATCTCCTTTTGTAGTGCTACATTTTTTGCACCATGCATTTTGAAGTTCTGTTATTAGGTGCATAAACATTTAAGGTTGTTATGAACTCTTTTTTTGTTGCTTATTTTATTCATTTTGAGAGAGAGAGAGAGAGAAAGAGAGAGCAGGGAGGGGCAGAGAGAGGGGGAGAGACAGAGAGAATCCTAAGCAGGCTCCACACTGTCAGCACAGAGCGTGCCCCTGGGCTTGAACTCATGAACCTGGAGATCGTGACCTGAGCTGAAACCAAGAGTCAGATGCTTCCCTGACTGAGCTGCCCAGATGCCCGGGTTGTTGTGAACTCTTCACGAGGAATTGAACTCCTTAGCATTATGAGATTACTCCCTTTATTCCTGGTAATATCCTTTTCTCCTAAATCTACTTTGTACAATAGCAAATATTGTAAATATAGCCCCTCCGGCTTTCTTTTGAATCCTGCTAATAGAGTATATCTCTTTCTGCATTTTTACTGTTACTCTACCTGTGCCTTTTGATTTTTAGTGGCTTTCTTGTAGACCCTGCACAACTGGGTCTTGCTTTTTCATCCTGACAACCTCTACTTTTTTAACTGGTGAGTCTAAATAATTTATATTTAGTATGATTATTATTACAGTGGGTTTAAATTTATTACCTTTTTAAGTGTTTATTTATCTTGAGAGAGAGAGAATGAGAGAGCGAGCAGTGGGGGAACAGAGAGAGAGGGAGAGAGAGAAAAGAATCCCAGGCAGACCCCATAGTGCCAGCACAGAGCCCAACCTGGGGGTCGAACTCACAAACCGTGAGATCATGACCTGAGCCGAAGTCAAGTCAGTCACTTAACCTGCAGAGCCACCCAGGTGCCCCTCCCTCTATTATCTTAATATTTATTTTCTGTTTGGCGCACCTGTTCTTTGTTCCTTTTTCCCTATTTTCCTGACTATATTTTTGATCAACTGAGGAATAGTTATTAGTGTTCCGTCTTGTCCTGTTATTGGCTTATCAGCTACACTTCTTTGGTTGCGTGTGTGTGTGTGTGTGGTTTCTGTTTAGGGGCTGAGAGTTTGCAGCGTCCGTCTCTAACTGATCAGACTCCCTTCAAACAAGGCGATAGTACTGCATGAATTACAGAAAAGTCACCACAATCTCCTTCTTGTTCTTCCCATTTGTGACTCTGGGTTATTTTGCTGCACAAGTTCCAGGATACATGTTCTTATTTCTCCTTCAAACTGTAAAGTCTCCTGTAAAGAGATCTCAAAAACAAGGGGGGAGAGTTTTGTGTTTACCCACAGAATCACCATTTCTGGTGCTCTTCGTTCCTTTTGTAGATCCAGATTCCATCCATTACCAGTTTCCTTCGGATTGAAGGGTCTTTGTAGCACTTGGAGCTGGGGATGGCTGCTGGGGATGAATCTCCTCTAATTTGTATATTACCTCCATGACGGGGAGAGATTTTCATGGATATTAAGGTGCAGGTTGACAGCCTATTTTTCTTTCAAAAAAGATGTCATTTCGTGTATCTTTGGCTTGGATTGTTTCCAGCGAGAAGTCTGTTGTCATTTTCATCTTTGTATCTCTGTACATAATGAGACATTTTATTTGCTTTTGTGGGTTTTCAGCAATTTGATTTTGATATGGTCTGGCATAGTTTTCTTCCTTTTTATTCTCTGCCAGGGGTTCATTGAAATTCTTGGATCTGTAGTTTTATAATTATTATCACATTTGGAAAAAGTTGTAGTCATTATTTCTTTAAATAGTTTTTCTGTCTCCTCCCCCTCCCCCACCCCGGGGCTCCGGTTACACATGTATTAAGCTCAACGGTGTTCTGTCCACTTTCACCCCCACTGATTTCCCTCTCTGTTTCATGTGGATCAATTCTATTGCCATGCCTTCGAGTTCACTGATTTTTCCTTTTAAAGTGTTTAATCCGCTGTTAAATTCCGTGCATGTGTGTGTGTGTGTGTGTGTGTGTGTGCGCGTGTGTGTGTGAGCTCACACATTGCATTTTTTAACTCCAGAAGTTCAATTTGGGTCTTTTAAAATACATTCCATTTTCGTCTTCTTTATGCTCAGGGTTTTCTCTGCTTTCTCGGACGCGTACCTGGTTTGCCGTCTATTTTTCTCATTCTATCATCCGGTTATTTCTGGATCAGTTTCTATAGACTCATCTTTCTTCCTCCTATGGGTCACATTTTCCTCCTCCTTTTTTTTTTTTTTTTTTGCATTCCTGGTAATTTTTGATTGGATGCCAGGCATTGAAATTTTTCTTTGTTGGGTGCTAAAGTTTTTCATATTCCTTTAAATATTTTTGGCTTTGTTCTGAGATGCAGTTAAGTTAGTCAGAGACAGTTTGATCCTTTCAAGCCTCGCTTGTAAGCAGATCTGGGTCAGCCTTTAGTCGGGCAGATTTGACCCCATTCCAGAAGCAACATCCTTCTGAGGACTCTACTCAACGCCCTGTGGTTAGAGGGCTTGCCGCTCTGGGTGGGGGAAAGATGACCGATTCTTGTTCCTACGTGACCCCTGGGGATGGTTCTGTCCTCCCTTCCCACTGCTCTTTCTTCAGCTCGGGGTCTTCACAGGCTCACGCTCGGTCAGCACTTACTAATCAGCATTGATCTGTGAAGACTGAGGGAGAGGCCTCCGCGGACCTCTGAAACCCGTCCTCTTGGTGAAGTCCCCCTTCTCCGGCGACACGCGCTGTGCATTACAGGGGTCTTGGGGTCTCTGACTCTGCGTTCTGACTTAAGAGAGAATTCTGGGCTTTGTTTGGGTTTCCCTTCTCTGGGACGGAGGCTGGAAATTCTTTCCAGGGACCATGGGAGGGCTCACCCGAGGCGTCTCCCTTTCCTCGGGGCTTACTGACCTGAGCTGCCTTTTGTCCAGTGTCTGAAAACCGCAGTTTCATTACTGTGCGTGTGTGTGTGGTTTAAGATCGGAGGGTAAGTCTGCTCTCACGTACTCCATTTTGGCTGGAAACGGAATGCTTGTCATGACTTCTCAGAAGGAGTTGACAGCGGGGCATAGGCTCCCTTTGCCTTCCCCCTTTCCTCTTGCTTGTTACCTGGGATTAAGACATGATGGCTGGAGCTCCAGGAGCTTTTTTAGGCCAGGAGGTAACTTACTCGATGGAAACTTCGCACTAAGGGTGTAGGAAAGGGACATGGATGAAAGCAGCCCAAATCTTTGATGTTGCCGAGCAGCCACACCACCTCTGCAGAGCCGACGTCTCCGCTTCTTTTACTTGTGATAAGTCCTTATGTGTTTAATGCTGAGTTAGTCTGTGCTTTCTGCTTTGCTGGCAGGCCTGATTCTAATGCATATAGCCCCCGACCCAGCACACCCTCATCTCCCTCCCAAATGTCCGAACTGTGCCCCGAGGATGTGCCCCAAATGGGGAGAGATGCCTCTGGCACTGCCCCCATCCATGGGTCATTCCATCTGGCTCTGGGCTGGGTTTCTCCTCTGCCCTCTGAAGCTGGCCCCTGGTGGCCCTTCCTCCAGACTCTGCTCCCTGACTTTGACTTTGCCCCTGCACCTCAGAGCCAACCCCTAGACACGGTTCTACAGTCCTGGCCCCACTCATCTTGCAAGGTGCAGGGGCGCAGATGGTGCAGCTGCGGAGCCCCGTGAAGAGGGCGGTGGTGAAGGTGGTCCCGTGGGGTGAGTGGGGCCGTGCTGGGGTCGTATGGAGGCTGTCGGAGGAGGGCAGTTTGGTGGTTTGAGGGCCTGGCAGGAGGTAGGGGTGGCGCAGAGCGGTGCGAGGGCTTGGCCTGAATGATTTGCCCTCGCTCCCATTTCTGCCACCCACTGAGTCTTCTCCGTGGCCAAGTGACCAGCCCCGGCTGGCTGCTGTCCCCCCCCACGCCCTGCCCCTCCCCCCTCGCCTGCGCGTCCTCTCGGCCAGCAGACCTCCTGTTTGTTCGCCCACCCGGCCTCCCCCCTGCAGCCCTCCAGCCCAGCCCAGCCCAGTAGCACTCCTGGTCTGCCCGTGGTGGTTCCGGAAGGCAAGCCTGAGGCCGCTGGGGTCCGAGGAGGTGGTGGCGGTGGGAAGGGTGCCGGAGGCTCTGGGGAAACTCATCAAAGAGACTCACAGCAGAAACAGCCCCTCTTCTCTCTAAAGATGCATCGAGTGTGTGGTGATCTGGGCACCAGGGGCCGCTTTGGGGCGGGTGGCAGCCAGGCCAACGTGTTGAGCCCGGGACAGCAGGCGGACGGGAGGGTCGAAGAGCTGGCGACGCGGCTGCGAGGTGCCAAAATACGCACCCTGTCCTCCCGTCCTTGGCCGTCACTGCGACTTGTGGCCACAGCCCACGTGGTGGTGGGGGGGGGGGTCCAGAGTCACCGCTTCCCGCATCCTCATGAGGCACGAAGGTCTGGGGGTGGCGGGGGTCCCCGGGACCAGCTCTGGGTGCACTGTGCACCCCAGAAGCCCTTGATCTCTCCCTGAAGGCGAGAACGGTGGACGCAGGGAACACAGGGGTCCCGAGTGGTCCCCACCCCACCCGAGGGCACACAGAGGACTCCGTTATTCTCCATAACGTTTCTATATTTTACATTAAAAAAGGGAAAGAGTTAAAACAATCGGAACACGATGTGGGTGATTGTCACTTCTGCGCAGCCCGCAGCTGCACACGCTTTGTTCCTGTGCTTTTCTGGAAGGAAATAAAAGGCAGTGCTGAGCCGCCCGCCCGCCTGCCCTCCCTCCCCTCCCCCGAGCCGGGTCTGCAGGCCTGTTGGCCTGGGCGTGGGGCGGCCCCTGCTCTGGGTGCAGGACGCGGCCCAGCTCTGCCCGGGTTGGGGGCGGCCCCCACCCCGCCAGCCTGGTGCCAACTCACGCTCCTCCCCGCAGCCCGCTGGCTCCTGGCAGAGAGCAGATGGCAGCACCGCGGGCCACCAGACGCCCTCCGACACGTCCTGCCCGCCACCGTGCCGACCCTGCGGCCTTCCAGAGAGCTGGGGGGTCCCAGGGTGGGGCGGGGGAGGCCAGGGGCAGTCGGGGTCAAGGGGAGGTTTGCTGTCTCTGCTTCTCTCCCAGGGAGCTGCTTTCGGACCCAGTGTGACCGGGGTCCCACGTCACTGCTTGGGATTCGAAAGATGGCCCCAGCAGGGTCCCAAGGGGCAATTCTCAGGGGCAGGAAGCCTTGACCACCTTCTGCCCAGCGAGTCCCCTGGCCCCTCCGGTCCCTTCCACGTGTCTCACTGTCCCCCACCAGAGGCCCGGGGTCCCCTCCGCTCCTGGGGTCGGCAGAAGACGACCAAGGACGGGCTGGTTGGCTGGCTGGCTTGGTGGCCAGGAGTGGGGGAGGGTAGGAGCAGGTCTGGGGAGGACAGGTGGATATCTGAGGGAGAAAGTAGGGCTGGGGTCGTGCACTTGGGGTGCTGAGAGCAGGGTTCAAATCCCATTCTGGCTCAGAAGGCCTGAGTGACCTTGGGGAGTCACCCTGCCTCTGTATCTACAGAGTTTACCCCTCTGTAAAATGGGTCTAATATTGACAGCTCAGGGGTTATAGAAAAGGATGTAAAATGTCCACCCTGGTGCCTGCTTCGTTGGACCGCTGCCTCCCGCCTCCCGTCTCCGCCTCCGCGGGCATTAGAGACGCTGACCGTGCCCTCTGGCTCCGTGCATGTACTTGATCTCTATTAGGCCTCGTCCAGGGGTCCAGGGCCACCAGGCCACCCCCGCCCTGAGCAGATGACACCCTGAAAGCCGGGCCCTGATGCTCCATGTGCAGCGTGACTGTCCGGACAGCCTGTCCCGTGGGCCGGCGCACGCGTGGACCAGACGCCGGGCGCTGGGGGCTGTCCCACCGCTATTGTTACTAAAAGAAAACCTGAGGGGCGCCTGGGTGGCTCAGTCGGTTAAGCGTCCGACTTCAGCTCAGGTCAGATCTCACGTTCGTGGGTTCGAGCCCCGCATCAGGCTCTGTGCTGACAGCTAGCTCAGAGCCTGGAGCCTGCTTCCGGTTCTGTGTCTCCCTCTCTCTCTGCCCCTCCCCCTCTCATGCTCTGTCTTTCTCTGTATCAAAAAGAAATAAAACATTAAAAAAAAATTAAAAAAGAAAAAAAAAAAGAAAACCCGAACTCCTGGCCCGCGTCTCTGGAGACACGGACGTGTTCACCGTGGGACACAATGTGGGTATTTCTGAACCCCGGCGCACCCCAGGCCTCCCAGCCTCCCCCTGCCTCCCACACTCCCGCCCTGCCCGCTCCTGCTCGGCTGGGGACGCGGTCTCTGAGGTCTCCCAGGACTTGCAAAGGGACCATCGTGGATGGTGTCCCTGGAGGTTTTCTCCGCTTGTGGAAGTACCCAGGAGGGGGGCTGGAGCCCCTGCGTGTCCTCTGGGGGTCGTGCTGGCGAGAGGCGCGCAGGGGCCCGGAACCTGCGCGTGGGGGTGGTGTCGCCTTTCTGGCGGCCCTCCTCCCCTTGCCCCGGGGACTGCGGCTGGCCCCCCACTAGGGGCTATGCAGGTGCCTCGCCGCTCCCTGCAGCCTCTGAGAGGACAGTGACTTTGCTGCAGCCGCGAGCAAGAGGCCAGCGGAGCTTCCTGGCCCCTCTCTGCCCACTGGCCTAGCCCGAGAGGGCCTTGCCCCTGGCGCCCAGTCTGCGAACCCCATATGTTACAGCCCTCCCCTGCTTGGTCTAGAACTTCTTAGGTTGTAAGGGTCACAAATGCAACTCCCAGAGGCTTCAATATAAAGGGAATTTATTGACTTACGTAACTGAAAATAGAAGCTTCAGGTAAGGCTCGATCCAGCAGCTCAAAAAAACGCCATCGCCCAGGACCCAGCTGGGCTCAGTCTCTCTGTGTGGTTTCATCCTCGGGCTCCAAACGGTGGCCCAGAGGCTCCAGGCATTCCCCTCTTGGGAGGTGACATGGGAGGCCGCAAGGTCGCACCCCACTCCAAGGCAGAGAGAGATTGAGAGTCATTTTTGGTAGCACTGAACACTTCCTGAAATATCCTCTTACTGACTAGAATTAGGTCACGTGCCCATCGCTGACCAATGATAGTAGCCGGGGGGTGGGACTCGCTTCCTGGCTTAGGCCAACCACGGCCGCTCTCAGAGCAGGATCGGGGTCAGTGCTGGAGAATCGAGGCTCAGCCGGCCAGAGACGCAGAAGGAGGCACAGTGACCGTGCGACATCACGTACTGAGCGCCTGTGGCATCCAGGACCTTGTGCGGGGCTCACATGCGTCACCTCCCGACAGCACGGAGCAGGATTGCCACAAAGACGACAATGCCCCCCAGCCACAGCCACACCATTCAGAGCCACAGAACTGGGGGCGGGGTGCCGGGTCCGGTTTCCGTTTACGGCAGGGGCCGTGTGCGGTCTGGAGCCAGACCCGGCCTGAGCTAAGCCCTCAGTGTACCCGGCCGTGGCACTGGCCCACCCCGGAGGACACGGGAGCATGTGACAATGTCTGCTTCCAGCCTCAGGCCTGCAGACGGGGTCTGTGGCCACGGTAGTGAGCTCTGACCATGGCGCACTGGGCAGGCGTGGCTCGCCGGAGGTGACGGCCCCCCAGCGAGGGCGAGGCGCGGGGGTGGGGGAAACGTGCCGGCCTCCCTCCCACACGCCCCTGCGGTGGATCAAGCCGGGTGTGCCTCCCACAGCCCTCAGTGGCCACCGTGCTAATTGTGGTTAACATACCATTTATAAGCCTGTGGCCCACCCCGCCTCACTGGAATTGAGGGGTCCCAGGGTTGACTTTGGGACCCCAAGTGAGACAAGGGGCAGAGTTCTAGAAGCGCATGCAGCCAAGCGCATGGGTATCGGCCTTAATCCAACCCCAGGATGACTGTTCCTTGTGCTGGGCTCGGGGCCTGGGGGCACAGCCAAAGTAGGGAGAAGAGGGAACCCGGTCCCCTTGGTCCAGCTAAAGCCACAGGCCCTTGCATTGTTTATATCTGGCCCAAAGTGGGCTCGATGGGCACTTTATTACGCTCCCTACCTAATGCCTAAATTCTCTGTACAGCTTCCCTGCTCCAGTCATTCCACTCTGTTTGCATACCCCTAGGGATGGGGAGCTCATTGCCATTCAAGCAGTTAGCTCCATTTATAGATGGCCCTGAACTTTATTAGCTACTTACCAAATATTATGTCTTGAATAAATGACTAAACAAAATAACTATTTTAATATCAAATCTCCAAGCACCTCATTGTAGAGGCAAACAGCCAGAAACATACAATAATACTGGGAACAAAGACATTAAGGAGCGCCTCTGTAATCCAGTTCAGGGAGAGAAAATTATGACCAGTGGACCAAAGCCGGCCCTCTCCCTGTTTCTAATACTTCCTGCAAACTAAGAATGGTTTTTATGTGTTTAAATGCTTGAGGGAAAAAAATAAGAAGAAGACTATTTCACAACATGTAAAATGATATGAAATTCAAAATCCAGCGTCCATAAATAGAGTTCCACTGGAGCGTAGCCACCTCGTCATTCACATCCCTTCTGAGGCTACTTCCCCGCGGCGGCGTGAGTGTCTGTGACAGAGACAGTCTGGCCCACAGAGCCTAAAATATTTACTCTCTGGCATTTTATAGAAAAACGTGCCGCCCCTCATCCGGTTCATGCTCACAAGCCATGTCACCCCATTTTGCGGGTGAGGAAACTGAGGCTCCAGGGTCAGGGAGCTCTGAGCTGACACGTGGCAGGACGTGAAGGGCTTGGTTCCTAGAATGGAAGCCTGATCCCAAAGCGCCGGGACCTCCCTCCGACAGCTCCCTGACGCTCCGAGAGCCGGGTCCTTCCTGCTGTCCCCGTGGGCCCGGCCCCCTGAGACAGCCCATCCCGCTGCGTGGCTCCTGCCCTGACCCGGGACGTGGCTGCTCCGGGGGCCGGAGCCGGTGCAGGAGGCTCACTGATGTGCCGGCACCGCGCGTCAGAAGAATCCAGGCTGCTTCCCCGGCAGCTGCTGAGGCCTCGGAAAGTGGGTCAGGCCCCGGGAGGGGACGGTCCATTTTTAGCTTTCCATTAGGGCCTCATTCATTAATTCCTTCATTCGATATTTAGTGAGTAGCTACTCTGTGCCCCCCTCCCCACCCCTCTGGCCACAGGGACTGAGGACACCGGTCCGCCGGGGAGCGGTGGGGGTCTCCGCCCTGAAGGCGCCCACGGTTCGGACAATCCTGGAAAGGAGCGCCAAGCGGAGGCGTGACCCAGGTCAAGGGCAGCCCCCAGCACAGCCTTCCGGGCGAGAGCGGCAGCAGCCAGGCTGGACATGGAGGGGCAGCTACGTGGAGCCCGAAGGGACAGCGTGTGACAGTGTGTGGCAGGGAAGATGGTGAGGCGCAGAGGTGGGCGGGTCAGGGGTCTCGGGACACTAGAAGCCTTGCCCAGGGTGCCATTGGGCGAGGGGCCCCACGCCCAGCATTGGGACTGGGCCCAGGCCTCAGGCAGGCCGAGAGATGGAAGGCTCGTCCCGGAGCCACAATGTAGTGGGGGCACTGGAGCCCAGAGTGACCGGAGTCCTGTGTCGGGCCGCAGGGGTGAGGGGAGGAAGGGGAGAGGAAAGCCAGAATCAACGCGTGGGCCCTGGAGGCCAGTGACAAGTGGGGGGTGGACAGACATGGGCTTTGGAGGGCTTCCCGCCCCCCGGGCACTCTCCTGGGTTTCTGAGCTCTGCGGGCAGAATGGCCACGGAGAAAGACCCACTCGTTCCGGGGACTGTGGTCCAGCGCGTGGCCCACTGGATGCCCGGGGGCCCCTGGCATGGAAAGGGCAGGGAGCTGAGGGCCCTCCCCCCGGGCCAGGCTGACGCCTCTGCTCACTGTGGTGTCAGTCAGCGCCTCTGGTTTTGGGGTGAGCAGTGGCCTGCACTGCCGCTGGTGAGGGGGGCCTGGTGCTGACTCCAGAGGGGGCCCGAGAAGGCGCTGGGCCTTCTGGAAGTCTCTGACCTGCCTTCCCCCAAGTCATGGCTGCTGGTTGTCTCAGAGAGAAGGACCGAGCAGGATCTCTTTGGGAAAGGCCCTGAGGAGCTCCTTCATCTCATCTGGGGCGTGGGTGCCTGGACTGCACCCTCTCTTGGGCCCCGTCCTCCCTCCCTTCAAGCTATGAGCCTGAGGTGGTCAGGGGGAGGGGGAGGACATCAGGTAACTGTGGTTTATTGTCCAAACCCAGACACTGGCTACTAACTGTGCTGGGGAGATGGGGAAACTGAGGCAGGCTGTGCCCCTCCCCCGCCAGGCTCAGCTCCGCCACCCGCACCCTCCCGATTCCCCCTGTCCTCGCCCTCAGACCCCGTGCACCACTGTCCATTCTCCATCCGTCCAGACGCTCATTCATGCCACAAGGAACTTTTGCCGGGCTTTGCCGTGGGTGCTGGGGCCACAGTAGCGTCTGGCCGATGTAAATCAGCAAGTCAGTCAGTCGTGTTGGTGGGGCATGACTCCGCCACCGCAGTTGGACCTGAGGCCTGAGTCGGGGAGGCGTCCCTGCGGCGGGAGGCCGGACGCAGAGGCTTCCTGAAGACAGGGGCGGCTGGAGAGCGGGGTGGGCGGCGGGAGGCTGTGTGGCTCTCAGTAGCGGGGCTGCGGCCGGGAAGTGACCCGAGGCTGCCCGAGTGGCCCCAAGTCTGCTCAGGCCCTGGGTCCCAGCCACGCAGAAGCCGGGCTGTGGGGGCAAGCTAGGGCAGGACAGGGCTCTGCCTAGTGTGGCTTCGGCAGGTGGGGGCTGGGCAGGTGGGGGTGGGCAGGTAGGCAGGTGGGGGCTGGGCAGGTGGGGGTGGGCAGGTAGGGGTGGGCAGGTAGGCAGGTGGGGGCTGGGCATGGCCAGGCTGCTCTCTGCACTCGCTGAGCCCTCGCCCGGCCCACTGCCCGTAAGCAAGTCACTTCCCTGCACAGCGGGTCCCTCAGCCTGCCCCCCTCACAGGACTGTGGGGGCCCGTGTAGACCAGCGGTCCATCCTCAGGGCAACGGATCCCTCATGCGGGGGGGACAGTTTGCTTACGGGACAACTGTTTACCCCTCAAGAGCCGCCTGCAGACCCCCCCCCTTGCCCACCCACCCCAAACTGTTACAGCAAAACCTTTGCCGAGTTTCCTCAAGACACGGACCCCAGAGTTGCCGAACGCCGCAAGCGAGGAAAGCCCGCCTCCGGGTCGGTTCACAAGAGAGCAAACAGCAGGGAACCCACAGACATGGGCACGTGGGTTCACGGCCGCCCGAAGGGGAAGGAACCCGCGTGTCCATCCGCAGATGGAAGTTTACCCACAAACCACAGGTGGCATCAGCCTTAGAAAGGAGGCACGTTCTGACACCTGCCCCAGCCGGGCGAGCCTTGAGGACCTGATGCTGAGTGCAAGAAGCCAGACACAGAAGGACAAATCCCGGACGAGTCCCCTGGCACTACGTCCCCAGAGGAGTCAAACCCACAGACAGAAGGAGGATGGGGAGCACCAGGGCTGAGGATGGGCACGGGAGTCCGAGTTTGGGGGGGGCAGAGTTTCAGTCCCGCAGGACGACGTTCCGGAGATGGACGGCAGTGGTGGCCGCACAGCGGTGTGGGCGTGCCCGGGACCCCTCAGCTGCGCACTTGAAAACGAGGGGGGGGGCGCCTGGGGGGCTCAGTCGGTTGAGAGTCCGACTTCAGCTCAGGTCACCATCTCACGGTTTGTGGGTTCGAGCCCCGCATCGAGCTCTGTGCTGACAGCTCAGAGCCTGGAGCCGGCTTCAGATTCTGTGTCTCCCCCTCTCTGTCTGTTCCTCCCCCACTCATGCTGTCTCTCTCTCTCAAAAATAAAAACTTAAAAAAATTTTTTTAAGTAAAAAAAAGAAAACGAGGGGAAAGTGGGGGATGGGCATGGAGGAGGGTGCTTGTTGGGATGAGCGCTGGGTGTTGTCTGGAAACCAACTTGATGGTGAGTTATATTTTTTAAAAAGATGGTAGATTTTGTGTTATGTATAGCTTAGCACCGTCTAAAAACATAGGAGGAAAACCAAACCAAAACGACCCCTGCCGACCCTGAAACCACTGCGGCCTGGAGCCCTGACCCTATGGGTGTGAATCCCTCCACTCCCCATCCTGAGCCCCAGCGAGGACTCTGTCCAGGTAGCAGGTGGCGGGAAGTAGGTAGGAAACTCAGTGTTGCACCGCGGCTGTCTGGGCCAGTCGATTGGCCACGTGGG
This sequence comes from Mungos mungo, assembly GCA_004023785.1. Taxonomy (NCBI): domain Eukaryota; kingdom Metazoa; phylum Chordata; class Mammalia; order Carnivora; family Herpestidae; genus Mungos; species Mungos mungo. Next base: position 16,873 of record PISW01001504.1, on the reverse strand, counting down.
GCAGAAGCGGCTGTGTTCGGCGTGGGACGTCTGTGTGACAGTGTCTCTCTGAGTCCAGACTGGCCCACGAGTCTGGGGCCTGGGAGGGAGGAGAGACCGTCCGAGGGCCCGTCCCCGCTGGCTGGAGTGACAGGGGGGTCCTGCAAGGCTCTAGGAAAGCCTGAGAAGGAGACTGACTGCTTGCCCTGGGGTGGGGAGGGGGCCTGGGAGGGCGGTGGGGGTGGGGGTCGGGGTTCTGGAGGGAGGCTGGCAGGCTGGCCTCAGGGGGGCGCTCTGTGCTGGCCCCACGGCCAGAGGGCCAAAGCGCTTGGGAGCGCCGGGGACCGAGTCGTTGAGGTGTGGACAGGGTTCACTCAGCGGTCAGACTCCTAAATGAACAGCCCTTTGTACCTCAGAGGGGGGCCTGGAAGACCTTGGTCCCCCTGGTGGAACCAGGATGAGGGATGTTTGGGCTCCAAACAAAGACCCCTTAGGGACGGTGGGCTTTCGGCAAGCCTAATGTGTCTGGGATCCTTCCTAAAATAACACTGTTCAGAAAAAAAAAACAAGAGCTCGGTTGTGCAGCCCCGAGGAGTTCAGATGTGCCCACTTGTGGCCCCGGCGCGGCGCGTGCCCTGGCTCCCCAGAGGGGGTGGCGTCAATGAGCCCTTCTTTCAGAGGCCCCCCCCCCCACCTCTCTGAAGGGGAAACAGACTCAGAGCCATGAATGGGACGCTGGACCCAGCCCATACTTCCTCTTAATGAGCTGTTCCTTTTTAGTAACTGGTTTCAGACAGTGCGTCCGCCCTTCTGAGAGGGGGGCTGCCCCCCGCCCCCTCCATGTGCCCTGGTGTCTGGCGGGGGCGGGGAGAGGAGCACCCCGGGAGGGCTCAGTTACCCCAGAGCGAGGCCGCCTGCCTTGAGCTTCCTGCGGTGGCTGGTGGGCCTCTCTGTGCCCCTGGCCCTCAGGGAAGCTCCCCCTTCCCACTTCCTGCCTTAAGGTCTTTGCCTTCTGACCTTGGTGGAAAGGACTCTGAGTCCAGAAAGGACAGGGTGACTCCCAAGGGTGATTGGATTGCGGGTTCCAGTGAAGGCTCTCAAATTTCTGCCCCCCTATGTCTCCTTGGGCCCCGTGAAGCCACCCCATCTGTGGGCTGGTGGCAGCCCACCTGTTTGTCACTGTCCCCGGAAGACCCGTGGTGGGTGCCGGAGCCGCCCCGGGCCCCGATCCCCGCCAGGCCCGCCATCGCTTCAGAGCCTTCCGGCAGCCAAGCTGGAGAACTGGACTGGGTTCCTAAGTTCCGCAGCGGCGCCTGGCCCCGGTCGACAAATTGAGGGGAGGCCGTCACCTTTATCGACCGCTTGGGGTGAATAGGCACACGTTTCACTGTGGGGACATCACGAGGTGTCACCCCAGGCCCCGCTGGGGTGTTAGGCGGTAGTTGGTGTCTGTGCCTGTGACCTTTCTGAAAGCTAAGTTATCCTAAGTTGGAAAAGACCCCTGGCCCCGAGGGTCTGGATGAGCGACGTGGGGCCGCACACCCCTTGCTCCGCAGGGGAGGGTGTTCCAGACGTCAGGACCGGAAAGAAAGCTGGGCTGGGCGTGCAGCCTGGTCAGCCATGAGGCCGGGACACGCCGCCAGCGTGCCGTGAACGTGATGTCTGGTCCGCTCCCACGTATGGGCTCTCTCTGCTCCAAGGAGACGGCTTCTCCAGCTTCCTCTGGATCCGTGTGGCCTTCGGGAAGTCGGAGGGCTGCGTCCACATTCCGTGCCCAAACTGGTGAGTGGCCACTGTCACCAGGACCAGGGCCCCAGAGGATCTTGTCCACGCCTCACGGCCTGGGGTCAGGGAAGCGCCATCCTGATGTTGCAGTGAGACGCAGGACTCCTGTCTCCATGCTCACAGGGAGCCCAGCCGGGAGGGGAGGCTGGGTCTCTGGGTTTCTGGAAGGTTTGCATCCGTTCCTGGCCGCCTAGTTCAGGGCGGAGATGCGGCCGGCAGAGGGGACATCTGGAGACATCTGGAGGTCCCGGCCTCGCACTGCGCTCCCCCTGCTGTAGGGGAGGGGGGCTGCCTGGGAGAGGGCGGGGAGAAAGCAGCCCCCGCTGGCCCTGGCGTGTGCCCCTGCCTGGAGCTTCCAGACCCTTTGTAATTCAGGGGAAGGCTGGGCCTGGCTTCCCTCAAGTGCTACTTTTCAACTCTCACGTTCACGTGGGATCTGGAAATAATTAGCGGAGACACGAGCTCACCGCCCAGCACATCAGAAGATGCCTTGTTACTAGAACCCTGCCCTTTGGCTGGTGGGCGCTCGGCTGCTGGAGGTCAGACCGTGGACCTGAGCCGGTGGCCGCAAGCAGGTCCTGCCTGCCCTGGTGGGGGTCTGGGAGCCTCGGAACAGGCTCCAGGGCCGTGGGTTGCACTGGGGACCTCACGTGAATTGGGCTCAGGGACGGCCCATAATGTGACCGAGGTGGTGACGCTTTATTTTCTCTTCTTTAAAAAATTTTATTTTTTGGACATTTTACTTAGATCCAGGTTAGTTAACATACAGTGTAAAATGGCTTCTGGAATAGAATTTAGGGACTCATCACTTAACATGTAACACCCAGCGCTCGTCCCAACAAGAGCCCAGCACCCACGGAGCCCATCCCCCCACCTCCCCTCCAGCAGCCCTCACTTTAGGTGGTGACCCTTAACCAGGAACCCAAATTAGGAGTCAGAAACGGCCAGGCAAGGGGCGGAGGGAACCGCATTCCAGGCTGGGGAACAGCCCTTGCAAACACCCTGAGTCAGAAAGGAGCTGGGTGGGAAGCCGGAGTGGCAAGAACAGGGGAGATGTGTGGGGCCCGGGCAGCGGCACGGACCTGTCCGGTGGGGCCCCCATGGCCTGCCGGGTTGTTAGGTCTTCACCTTGAGGACGCTGGATTCTGTGAGGGTCGGGCAAGGGAACGAAGAAGGTCAGGCATCTTCCAAAAAGACCCGCCTTCACCACCTTCCTAGAGGGAGGAATTCGCTTACCCACCCCGCCCCCCAGCTTCTCCTCCCAAGCGGCACATCTGGCTCCTTCAAGGCTCATTCTTGAGAGCCAGCCGGGATAATCAGGGCTTTTCACTACCCCCCCCCCACCCGCCACCTCCTCTCTCAGCCCGTATCCGGGAGGGCCGGGAGGAGCCTGTGCACCGGGGCACCAGGACTGGACGGGGCCTGGGAGGCCACTGAGGACCGGCAGGCGTCAGCCCATCTTCTGCGTAATCGCGATGATGTTGGTGGCGGACGGCCAGTGTGGACCGAGCCTTCACTGTGCCCAGGCGCGGTTACGTGAATTTCCTCGTTGATGCGGTTGAACTTCATGAGATGGAGACGTTCACGACCTCACTGTACAGGGAAAACGGAGGTGCAGAAAGGTGGAGCGACCTGCCCAGGGCCATGGCCCGGCCACCATCCGTCCGGCTGGTGCGTATTAGCGCTGCCCGCTGCCACCCTGCAGGGGCAGGTTTGGGGCTGAGCCCCTCTTTGAGGCCCCCCCCCCCGCAGGAAGGCCACTTGCCCTGCCCCCCCGGCCGCGGCCGCGGCAGCTGCTTGGTCCAGGCAGACACTGGCCGGGAGGGCAGCCAGTTGGAGGTGCTGGGACCTCAAAGGTGAGTGGGACCAATCAGCATCCGTGTCTCGGGCAGCCAGGGAGAAGCAGAGAAAGGGAGTCTGGCTGGGGCGGGTCCAGAGAGCCGATTAGAGATCCTGGAGGAAGCCCAGAACTCGGGACCTGAGACCCCAGAGCCCAAGGCAGAGGGGAGGGGGGGAGAGGCTGGACCACAAAACCCGCCTCCGGCGACCCAGAGCCACTCTCTCCAGCTGCTCTGGGTCCTCTGTGGGGCGGAGACCCCTCTCACTTTACCCATCTCCCCTTACAGAGGGTGGGTCCACCAAGGTGTGAGGGGGGTCCCAGGAGAGCTCTTTGGGGGCACCCGCCCCTTCCCGTCCCCCTCCGTCCTCTTCCTGCTGCTGAAATCGGGAGTGGACCCAAGGGACAGATGTCAGGCCCGACATCAAGCAGGGAGCCCGGCATCCTGTTGCTCTGCCCCCGTGTCTCGCTCTGGCGGGTCACTGATGGTGAACCTGGGTCCCACTCTCCCGCCCGCCCCGACCCCCGGCCGCCACGGAGGTCAGGAAGGGGTCGCTGTCCTCATGTGGAGATCCAAGTGCGTTACCGGGAGCCGGGGAGGAGTTAGGCTGAAATGAGGGAGGAGGGTGAGGCCCCGGAAGCAGAGCAGGCACGCGGGGCCTAGTTAACAACCAGCAGAGAGGACGCGGCCGTGTGCAGCCCAGGGCGCCCCTTCCTCCGACACCGCCCCGACCTGCTGACCTCTCTGCCTCCTCCCGGCTCCACCGGCCCCCACCCCGCCCGCTGGACTTCCGTTTGGAGGGTTTGCAAACTTGGCCTTGATGCTGATCCAGAAAAACCGACGCGGGAAGGCTGCTGGGCGGCCTACAGAATAAACCAGAGCCAGTGGCTGTGACACCGGGTCGGGGGAACAGTTGATAGTGGCTTTTGGCCAAAGGCCTTCTTGGGAACGTGGGCCCATGGAGCCCTACGGGGAGGGCCCGCGTTCTGGCAGTTTCTTTCAGGAGTTACTGGGTGAGGGGGCGCTCAGCGGTTGCATCTCAGGCCCCGATTAGCGCGGAGATGACCCTGGGGAGGGGTTGGGGGGAGACCGGGCCTGGGTCGCGCACACAGGTCCCTCTGGAAGCCATTGCCTCCCCCGGGTCCAAACCAGCCCAGCTTTTGCTGAGGCTGCGTCTGTGACTCGCCTCTCTCCCTGACCCCCCCACCCCCATATCAGACGTGAACAGTGACACTGGGGGCCTTGCTGCCCCGATGCCCTGAGGCCTGGGCGCCGCGCAGGCTCCCAGGGAAAGGGGACCCCAGGTGTGGACTCCTTATTTACAGAAAGGTAACGGTGCCTGCGTTTCCTCCCCCCACCCCGCCCCCCGCCGTGCCCTGCGCCGCCGTCGGTGCTGGCACCGCTCCCCTGTACGTTAGGGCTGGCTGGGCCCGTGTTTCCAATTCCGACTTCTCCCAGCCGACCGTGGGCCCCCGCAATCTGATTCAGCTCCGCACCCCACCGCCCGCCTCCTTACCCGGGGCTCCCGACCCAGAGCTGCTTGCGTTCCAGTCACTGAAGCCGCCACACTCGGCCCCCCTGGTTCCCGGGAACCTCCCTCGTGTCCAGCCTCCGTGCCTCAGGCCTGGCTGCACCCGTGCGTGGGCCCGGCCTCTTCCAACCTGACTCACGCCCCAAAGCCACCCTGGGCCGTCTGCTCTGTCACGCGGGCCTCCAGGTGTGGGGATGCCCCCAAGGGGCCACGTGTGAAGGCCGGCGTCAGTTCTGAGAGAGGCTCTGGGACCCACCGGAACCGGGCGGCACAGGGCTGTCCCCAGGCCGGCTCCGGTTCCGCTCTGTGCCTGCCGGGGCAGCCGGCATAGACCTAGTCTCTTCCCTGCCCAGATTTGGAAGCCGCTGCAGGAAAGGACTCCTCAGCAGCCGGGGGTCTCCACGGGCACTGCACACTGGCCCCTTGGCTTCCGTGCTCCACTGCCCCCTGGGCTCCAGGAGCTGGCACTGTCGGCCCCCTGCTTTCGGCACCTGCAGACGTAATCAGATGTTGGGGTCCAAGCAGGACTCACTGTTTCTGTGCAGCTGAATCTTTTTTTTTAATAAAAATTTTTAATGTTTATTTGTTTTTGAGAGACAGAGAGAGACAGTGTGAGCAGGGGAGGGTCAGAGAGAGGAAGACACAGAATCTGAAGCAGGCTCCAGGCTCTGAGCTAGCTGTCAGCACAGAGCTCGACATGGGGCTCGAACTCAAGAACTGTGAGGTCATGACCTGAGCCAGGACCCAGGATGGAGGTGGCAGGGACAGTCAGGCGGATGGCCAGTTATGAGCACTGGCAGAGGGCACGGTGCCCGCTGGGGTCCTGGCGGGCAGCCCCGGGGTTGGGCACCTTTATTACTGTCGTCTTGCTCAGATGGTGACTGAGGCACAGAGGGGCTGATTGCTTGCCCAGCGTCACACAGCAGTGAGTGTGTTGGAGAACGGAGTTAAGTCCAGGAAGTCAGGCTTCTGAACACACACTTTTGACTGCCCTATGGGCTCATCCTCCGTATCCACCTTGGCTGATTCTGAATTCCTTTTGTCTCGGACCCTGAATCCTGGCCCTTGTTTTGTCTTCGTGGGGCTGCTGTAACCGTCAGCCGAGACCGGGTAGCCTAAACCATCACCGCCCCTGGCAGCTGTGCACCGTGGCTTTGATCAGAGCCGTCTGGCCGGCTGAGACCTAGCCAGCAGCCCTGATGACCTCCGAGTCGCCTTCAGGGCCATCCCCCTCCGTCTCCATCAGTTTTACTGCGAAGTCACACATCACTGTGTCAGGTGAAGGCATACAGCAGGACGCTTAGGTCTGCATACACTGTGAAATGCCCACCACGTGGGCTGAGTTGATATCCGGCACCAGACAGGTACGATGAGGGGGAGAGAACAAAAGATTCCCCCACGAGGAGGGCTCTTAGGACCTTAGGATCTCCCTTAGCAGCTTAACCGCATGTAACCGTATTCACTGTATTGTAACCATGTTAACTGTATGTTACTATGTAACCGTAACTATATAACTGTGTTAACTATGTTAACTGTATGTTACTATGTAACCGTAACTATATAACTGTGTTAACTATGTTAACTGTATGTTACTATGTAACCGTAACTATATAACTGTGTTAACTATGTTAACTGTATGTTACTATGTAACCGTAACTATATAACTGTGTTAACTATATGTTAACTGTATGTTACTATGTAACCGTAACTATATAACTGTGTTAACTATATGTAACTATAACTATACGGAATCATACTAACTATACGTCACCATAACTATATGTGACCATGTTGTGCGTTCCCTCCCTGGGACTTAGTTGTTTCATAACCTTCGGCCCCTCCCGCCAGCTCCTGCCCCTCTTTTCCAGAAGAATCTCGTGGGTTTGCAGACCAGTGGTGGCCCCGTGCTGTCCTGTGGGATTGGAGGCGTCCAGGAGCTCCCCGCTCCGCCCGCCTGCTTCCCTCGCTGTCCCGGCCGGGGCGCCTGGCTCTGTCCCTCGGCCACGGCCTCTGTGCCCCGTTCCGCACACACCTGCTCACCGTGTGCGGTACAGAAGAGCTGAGACTTTCCCAAATCTTTACGTGCTGCTTCCTCTCGGCCTAACGATTCCTTATTCAACCCACCACTTCCTGCCTGACCTTCACCATCAACACGTAGGAAGAACCAAGCTGCTTCTCCAACACTCTGCTTAGAAATCTCCGTGCCTGGGGGCACCTGGGTGCCCAGGGGTGAGCGTCTGACTCTGGATTTAGGCTCAGGTCGTGATCTCGCTGGGTACGGAGGCAGCTTGGGATTCTCTCTCTCCCTCTCTCTGCCCACTCCCGCGCTCTCAACATAAATAAATAGACATTAAAAACAAAGATCTGCTCTTCTCCATATCCAGTTCGACCTCTTACAAGCTCTGCCTTCCACAAAAGCACTGGGACACAGACGCAGCTCTGCCAGGTCGGGAGGGGGTCGCCTTTGGTCTGCGGACTGGCCCCTGGCTCCCGGCGACCATGAGACGCCCCGACGCCCCCTTACCGTCCACACTCCCGCCAACGTGCTGTGCGAAATCTCTGAGAAATGGAGGCTGTCTCCCTGGCTCTTTCCTTCCTGAGCTCTCTAACCACAGTCACCCCGGACGGTCCGTTCACGGCAGCGGCTTTTCCTGGCATGTGGCTCAGACCCCGGCCAGCCTCTCCTTATTACCTGCTTCCAAAGCCCCTCCCACATTTTAGGAATTTATGACAGCAGTGCCCACGCCCCAGCACCCATTTCTGTCTCCGTCGGCTCAGGCTGCTGTAACAAATACTGTAGACTGGGTGGTTCTAACAATAAACATCTATTTCCCACAGTTATGGAGGCTGGAGTCCAAGATCCAGGCGCTGGCTGCTTGTTCCCTGCCGACGGTTCTCCTGAGGACGGCTGCCTTCTCCTCGTGCGATTCCGGGCGGCGGGGGGGTGCTCGGGCGGGAGAGAAAACGCTGGTCTCTTCTTATAAAGGTACTCGCCTCCTCATGGGGTCTCCACCCTCGGGCTCTCATCCAAACCGGACCACCTCCAGACACCTTCCCATCAGGGATGAGGGTTTCCACAGGCGAGTTTTGAGGGGACACGACCATTCCGTTCATAGCAGCCCGACAGCCAGGTCTTGGCCTTGTTTTACTTTGAATTTGGCTTAGATTGCCCTCTGGGCCACCAGCTCTACAATAGTTACCGTCACCGCATTGTACAGATGAGAAGAGGCCCAGAGAGGTAGGACACACTGCCCGGAGTCACACAGCAGGTGTGCAGACAGACCAGAAGCAAAGTCCAAGACCTGCTGCCCTCTGTCTCCTGGGCCACAGCTGGCGTTCTCCACTGCGGTCCCCTCACCAGCTCCTGATCTGGGAAGGAGGGGGCTTGGCCGGCTGTCGGAACGGCTGGCCCCAGAGGGTGTGCTAAAATTACCCCCAGTTTCTGCCGAGAGGAGGCCAGGAGGGAAGGCCCATAGCCCCCGCCCGGGAGAGGGAGAAAGGGAACAGTTACCAGCAAACAGCTAATGGAGGGACAGTCAGCCAGAGGATGATATGGCCCTCACTCAGAGGCTGGGCTCCGGCCACACGATCGAGAAAAGTCCCTGGACCGCCCCCCCCCCCATCAGCCCTGCTGACGGAAGGGCCACCTCCAGTTTGGGCCCCAGTCCTCCCTGGTGCCCTGCCTTCTCTGGCCCCTTCCCTCCATTCTGATCCCCCCTGCCCCAGGATCAGGGTTCAAACTCAGAATCCAGCGGTGAGCACACCGGTCTATTGTATTTTTAAAGATGCAATAATTAGTATCTGTGCTTTTTGGGGCCTTTCCTGAGGGTCCATTTGATGCCAGGGTTTTGTCTTGCGTTACAGAGTCGAACCCTCCCAATGACCCTGTGGACGTCACCATCCCCATTTCACAGATGAGGAAACAGAGCCCGGAGAGGGTAACGGTTTACTCAAGGCTTCCCAGCCGGGAAGGGGCAGAGTCTAGATCCCAGCCCAGAACTTGCTTGCTCCGGTCCCTGGGTCCTCCCACCCTACGGGCATGGCTGGCTGCGGGCAGTTTATGTCTCAGACAGGGGAGCACAAGACGCGTGGAGTTTAGACTACCAGGCTGCGCGGGTGAGCGGTATGGTTGAGCCAGTGTCACCGGGGACAGTGCTCAGACCCTGCGCGCCTGCCCACGCCTGCTCCGCATTAGCCTGTGCCCGCAGCTGGACGCAGCCGAGTCACAGCGTGGTCGCCAGGGCCCCTGGGCGGGCCCGCTCTGGCCCAGGGCTGGTGTCCTAGCAGCCAAGTGCAAAGGCAGTGCGGGAACCAGCCAGCCCCGGGGGGCCAGGGTCACGACCCCAGTGCCAGGAGGACGCTGCGTGCGCCCCGGAGCCGCTGGGAGCTTTCCGTTTGCCCCTTCCCCTCCTGCCGTGGTGGCCTCTGAAGGCCGCGGTGGGACAGGCCGGCCTTTGTTTCCCTGAAGGCTGTCCGGAGCAGGTGCCGGAGGCCAAAGAACATGGAGGGGCGGGGGGTTCTATTGAGGAAACACTAACGTAACTTTTGAGAAATTTACGAAACTTGAGAAATGACTCGCCTTCTTTTCTGACTCCGCCCCCAAGTCCTCTGGCCCCGTGGGCCGACCCCCAACATCTGGCGGGAAAGTGGCAGCTTGGGGTACATCCCTGCTTCCCTGGCGTCTCCGCAAGGGGCAGAGGCACCTTCCACACCCGGCACTTGGTGGGTTTATAAAATGCCGCACTTACATCTCGGTGTGTTAGAGACCGCCTCTCTCTTTGGACTCCTGGTTTGAATTGTTTGCTTTGACTGTTTTTACCAAGGGCCGGGTTCGGTGGACCGACGTCCCTGGGAGGAAGCAGGAAGGGCAAAGCAGGGCCTGTGTCCTCTGTTCTCGAAATCTCAGCCTCATTGTTACGTCTCTCGAATCTCCGCGGGGGTTGGAGGCCCCCGGGGACCGTCCCCTCCACTCCTGGGGTCCCACACCGTCTTGCTACATGACACGGGGCAGGAGAGAAGGGGCGGCTCTCCCGAGGGCAGCCCTGCCCTCGTCCAGGGATGAGAAGTGATGATAATGACAGTTGGAGGTTCAGCACCTGTGCTGGGCGCCCCCCCCCCACGCCCCCGCAGGGGCCCCTCGGCCTCTCCCTCCTGACCCAGGCCGGGTGGAACGTTGCTCCTGTGGGCCCGGCATGTTCTAGGCGGGGCTGTCCCGGAGAACTTTCCACAGGAAGGGCGTGTGCTCTCCACGCGGTTGCGTGGCCAGTGTCCCAGAGGAACTGACTTCTTTTCCACTTTATTTTAATCCATTTAAATTTAAATAGGCACCTAGGATGGGGAGGGGGGGCGACCGCACTGGACAGCGCCGTTCGAGGCTGCATCCGGATCCAACCGCGTCTCCCCACCTCCTGCACGTGCACCCTGTCCCTGCCACCAGCACGTCCCACAGGGCCACTGCAGCAGCTCCCTGCTCCCACCGTGTCCCTGCAGTCTGGTCTCCGGCACGTGTGCTGAAACCCTGGTGGGACCAGCGGCGTCCGCAGGCCACCTGTCAGCCTGTCGTGCTGGGGCTCAGACAGGCCGGGGACGCCTTCCCCCTTCCCTTGCGGTGCTCCCCTGCACTCCCGGTCTTGCTTGTCCTGTACACACGGATCTTGCCTCAGGACCTTTGCACTGTCTGCTCCCTTTGCCTTAAGGCTGTTTCTTCAGATAGCCCCCTGGCTCCCTGCCTCTCTTCCCTCAGGCTTCTCCTCCAACTGCACAGCCTCAGAGAGGACTTTCCCAGTGACCGCATGTAAGGAATACAGATCGGCAGCTCTGCCCCCCCATCTCCTTCTAGCAGATGTATTTCTCTGCAAAGCATTTACTACCACCTGGCATTGTAACGGTTTTGATTTACTCTTTATTTCCGACCTCCCCTGACTAGAATGTGAATTCCGCGAGGGCAGGTTTCTTATTCCTCCTTCCTGTTGTGTTCACTGACGGACCCCATGCTTCCGGGACAGCACCTGGCACATAGTAGGTCCTCACTAAATGCCAACCGAATGGAGGAAAAACGATCTCAGTCAATGCTCGCTGTTACCAAGGTGGGGGGCGGGGAGCGAGCCTTAACCCCAGGTTACAGGTGAGAAAGCTGAGGTTGGAGGTTAGATTTAGACCCGGGCACATCCAGCTGGGAAGCCCACGTGCACGGCACCGAGGCTCATCCGTGTGGTGGCTGAGTCACGCCCCCCGGAAGCCCTGGCGTCTTGGTCTGGGGGTCAGTGTTTGACACCCCGCGGTCTGCACAGGCTCTGGAGGGGCCCCCCACAGCCCCGCGTTAGAGGAAGTTTTTCCAGATGGTACAGGACAAGCATGTCCTCTGCCCGGCAACACCGGGTCCCTGCCGGCCCCCACCCCACCCCACCCCCACTGCCCGATGGCAGACCAGAGAGGAGGTGTGGGTGTGGCCCGGGGCAGGATCAGGCTCAGCAGGGGTGGGGGGCGGGGCTTGTAGAGGGGTTTGTGAATCGCCTTAAGCGCCCCCCATCCCTAACTTCCACGCCCCAGGCAGTTCCGCTTTCTGGTGTTGCTTTGGCCTGTGGCATGTGGCCCCTGTGAGGAGGGGCAGGTTACTCAGTGATGCCCCCACTCCCCTGGGGGTGACCTCAGGAGTGGCTGCATGGGGGCTGCCTGGAGGAGCACTGGGCTGAGCCCAGGAGGCTCGGGCCTTGAATGCCACGCTGAATCCTGGGACATAGGTATGAGAACACAATGGGGAGAGATGGACATCCACTGTTCAACTGTTCACCTGCTGTGTGCAATTCTGGACGCATGGGGCCTTCCACAGCTCCCCCCCCCCACCCCTGTTCTCACGAGTCAATATTATCATAGCCATTCACTCACTCACTCACTCACTCACTCACTCCTCACTGTGCTGGACCTGCTGAACCCGCCTCACGCCCCAAGGTGCGAGGGGCCAGGAGCGGTTGGGAGGTGTGGCCACAGACTTGCTTGGTCCAGGGGGCCCAAGGCAAGAGAGGGGGACGCAGAGGCTCAGAGAGGCAGGGCCAGGCCCCCAGCCCAGGCGCGCAGGGCTCACTGCCTGGACCCTACCACCCCTCGGCCGGGCAGCTGTGGCCTGGGCGTGATGCCCAGAGCACCTGAGCCTGAGCCCAGGGGGCACCAGCGGCCAAGGCTGTAACGCCTTCCTGCTCCGCCTCATCAGAGCAGAAAGGTGACCTGTGGCTTCGCTGTCCGGGCTTCACTGAGGTCCCCAGGCCCTCCTCCTGGAGGACAGTCCTTGTTGGAGCCCGGCTCCAGAGTTCCCAGCCCCCTGGGCATGGGGAGGCGTGTGGGTGGAGGCCAAGGCCAGGCCCCGAGGGTGTGCCGCCCACTGGGTTTGAGGACCCCGGCCGGCTCTGCTGTGCTCGGGGGACCTGCACACGCCCCCCTCCCAGGCAGGGCCCCTCTTCGCACACGACTGTAGGAAGGACACACCTGTCATCTTCTGTTTCTGGGTTCCTGACCCACGTCCTGGGCCCACGCCCTCTCGGCCTGCGAGGCCTCGGCCTTGGTCACGGTCTGTATCCTTGATGCTGGCCCTGCCCTGCTCTGACTGGCTTCAGTCTATGTCTTAGATCCCCTGGCAGAGCCCCTCCCCCGACATTTATCCCAGGAATCCTGGGAATCAGCACAGCCTGACGCTTGGAGTCCGGAAGATCTGAATTGCTTGGTCTACGAATTCAAATGCAAATCTCTGCCTGAAATGCCCTCACAGACACACGCCCAGAAACAGGGTTTTACCAGCTGCCTGGGCGGCCCTCAGCCCAGCCAAGTTGACCCATGAGATCAACCCCCGCAGCCTCATTTCTACCCAAAGTCCGAAGTCTGCGTGGCGGTGTGTGGTCTATGGGTCTGGATGAATGTATCCACTGGGACGTGTATCCATCATTGTGGTGTCCTACAGAGTAGCGACCCTGCCCTAAAACCTCTGTGTGCTCTGCCAGTTCACCCCTCCTGCCCCCAGCCCCAGCCAGCTCTCACGGCCTCGTAGTTTTGCCTTTGGGGGATATGATTCCCTGGGCCGGGCAGGTCCCCGCCAATTCCTGGTTTACGGAGAGTTTTATCAGGAGCGAGGTTTGGATTTTGTCAAGTGCTTCTTCTGCATGTCTCGCTAGGATCACGTGATATCTCCCCTTTAGTCCGCTCGTGTGATCCATGACACTGACGGGTTTGGGACTGTTGAACCGGCCTTTGAATACCTGTGATAAATCCCACTTGGCCAGGGTCTGTGATTCTTTTCTTACCTTGTCAGATTTGCTTTGCTAGTATTTCGTGGAGAGTTTTTGCATCCACGTTCAGAGGAGTACTGGTCTGTAGTTTTCTGGTAAAGTCTTCATCTGGCTCTGGTCTTAGGGCGACACTGACCTCACGGAATGAGTTAGGAAGCATGCCTTTGTTTCTATGCTCTAAAAGACATTGGAGAGAACTGGTATGATTTCTTCCTTGAATGTTTGGTAGAGTTCATCAGTGCCCCCATCTGGGCCTGGCGCTTTCTGCTTTGGAAGGTTATTAGTGATCGATTCAATCCATTCAGTATATAGAAGCCTTTTAAAACTGTATCTTCTTGTGTGGATTTCAGCAGATTGTATCTTCCAAGGCATTGGTCCGTCTCCTCTCGGTTTTCAGATTTGTGGGCGTAGAGTTGTTCACGGCAACCCTTGATGGTCCTTTTACTGTCCATGGGATCTGTAGTGATGTCCCCTCTTTAATTTCTGATATTGGCCATTTGAATTCTCTTTTTTTCTTAGTTAGCCTGGCTAGAGGTTTAGTGATTTTATTGATCCTTTCAAACCAACTTCTGGTTTCATTGGTTTTCTCCATTGATTTCCTATTTTCAATTTCATTGATTTCTGCTTTACTTCTTTTTTATTTATATTTTTCTGTTCACTTTGGGTTTAATTTGATCTTCTTTTTCTAGTTTCTCAAGGCAGAGGCTTAGGTGATTGATTTCAGATCTCCCTTCTTTCCTAGTATATCAACCTGATGCTACAAATTTTCCCCTAAGTACTGTTTTTGCTGCATCCCAGAAATTTTGACACATTATGTTTTCATTCTCATTTAGTTGGAGCTGTTTTTACTTTTTTCTTTTCACCAATGTGTTATTTAGAAGTATATTGTCTAATCTCCAAGCGTTTTGGAATTCTCCATCATCCTTTTTGTTTTGTGCCCAGAATGTGTTCCATTATGGAGAATGTTCCATGTAAACTTAAGAAGAATGTGTGATATGCTGTTGTTGGAAGAAATAGTCTATAGACGTCACTTTCAACTAGTTGGCTGATGGTGCTGTTGAGTTCAGCTATGTCCTTCCTGGCTTTCTGCCATTGGCTCTGTCCACTTCTGAGAGAGTGGTGTTGAAGTTTCCCACTGTGGTAGTGAATTTGTCTATTTCTCTTTGAAATTCTATTTGTTTTTGCCTTACATATTTTGATGCTCTGTTATTAGGCGCATACATGTTAAGGACTCTGATGACTTCTTGGAGAATTGACTCCTTTATCATTATGTAATGTCCCTCTTTGTCCTTGATAACATTCTTTGCTTTGAAGTCTGCTCTCTCTGAAATTAATATAGCAGCTCCTCCTTTTTGATTGGTGTTAGCATGGTATATTTTTCTCTATCCATTTACCTTTAATCTAGTTGCACTGTTATGTTTTAAGTGGGTTTCTTGTGGGCAACATAGAGTTGGCTCTTGTTTTTTGATTTGCTCTAACAATCTTTGTCTCTCTCCCTTTTTTAAATGTTTATTTATTTTGAGAGAGAGAGAGAGAGAGAGAGAGAGAGAGAGAGAGAGAGAGCCCACAAGAAGGCGGGGGGCAGACAGAGAGGGAGAGAGAGAATCCCAAGCAGCCTCTATACTGTCAACATGGAGCCCGATTTGAGGCTTGATCCCACAAACCATGAGATCATGACCTGAGCTGAAATCAATAATTGGATGCTTAACCAACTGAGCCACCCAGATGCCCCAGTAATCTTTGTCTCTTAATTGGTGCATTTAGACCATCGATAGTCAAAGGGATTATTGACATAGTTACGTTGATATCCACCTTATTTGTTGCTGTTTTATAGTTTTGCCCCTGTTCTTTGTTCCTATTTTTGTCTTCCACTCTTTAACTGCCTTTCGTGTGTTTTCGTTTTTGAGTAAGAAATATTTATTGTGTTAAGTACTTGGTACTTGGGGATCTATGTGTTAAAGTAACTATTGTTTCCCTCCTCCAGCTTTATTGAGGTCTAACTGAGAAGAAAAAGTGTATAAATTTAAGGCATACAACACAATGGCTTGATATACATACATATTATGAAGTGATTCCCACAATAAAGTTAGTTAACTCGTCCATCACCTCACACAGTTACCTTTGTGAGTGTGAGACGATTTGGGATCTACAATCTTACAAATGTCAAGTCTACAATGCAGTATTGTTGACTATACTCACCAGGCTCTGCCCATTAGATCCCCGAACTCTTTCATTTTACACTGGAAAGCTCCTACGCTTTGACCAACAGCCCCCAATCTCGTCCACACCCTAGCCCCTAGGCAACCACCATTTTACTCTGTTTCTGTAATTTCAATTTTTTTAGATCCCACATATCAGTGAGGCCGCACAGTGTTTGCCTTTCTCTGAGTGATTTCACGTAGCGTGAGATCCTCAGTGTTCATTCATGTTGTCACAAATCCGCCTTCTGTGGTTTTAATTAAGCATTATATATGATTCTATTTTCTCCCCTTCTTACCATATCAGGTTTTCTTCCTTCTTTCCTTTTTCCTTTCCTTTCCTCTCCTCTCTTCTTTCTTTCCTTCTTTTCTTCTTTCTCTCTCTCTTTTTCTTTCTTTCTCCGTTCTTGATTGCTCTACAGTTGGTAATATATACCTACAGCTCATCCAAATCCACTTTCCAAATTTGCATACTGCTTTATGGGTACGAGGAGCACTTCATGAGAACAAAGAGATCCTAATTCCTTCTCCTGTCTTCTGGACCATTAGTGTCATTCATTTCACTTACATATAAGGATGCCCAAGAATGTGTGTGTGTGAGAGAGAGAGAGAGAGAGTGATATGATGCACGCACAGCATGCATAGCCAAGTGCATTGTTGCTATTATTAATTTGGACAAATTGTTATCCATTAAGTCAATTAAAAACCAGAATAATAAGGAGCTCATTCTACCTTTACTTATTCCCTTCCGTGCTCTTTCTGCCTTCACTTGAGCCCTGTTTCTGCTCGATATTTTTTCCCTTCTCTCTAAAAACCTTCTTTCACATTTCTTGCAAAACAGATCTTCGGGCAACAAACTCCCTCAGTTTTCATCTGCCTGAGAAAGTCTTTATTTCTGCCTCACTTGTGAAGGGTAATTTCACAGGAGGCAGAATTCTAGATCCGTGCGTGTTATGTATTCCAGGGCACTCTCTTCCTGCCCGTGTGATTTCTGGGCAGAAGTTGGATATGATTCTTACCTTCACTCTTCTGTTGCTACGTGTTGTTTTCTTCCAGCTTCTCTCAGGATTTTTAAGTTGGTCTCTGCTTTTCTAAAGTTTGAAAATTAAACTGCCCGGGTCTGGTTTTCTGGGCCTTTGTCTGTGCTTGGCGTTCTCTGAGCTTCCCGGATCTGTGACTCGGTGTCTGACATGAACTACGGGGAAATTCTCAGTCACGATTGTTTCAAACGATCTTTTTGTTCCTGCCTCCCCTTCCTCTCCTCTGCCC